>JARQOD010000137.1:0-209188 GCA_033576555.1 Oophaga sylvatica
AGTGCATGACCTTACATTTATCCCCATTAAAGCTCATTTGCCATTTATCAGCCCAAGCTTCTAGTTTACATAAATCCTAGAGGGAACACGGCTGCATCTTCTTCCTGCTGGAGAGGAGCTGGTGGATGGGTCAGACCGGAGACATCTATGAGTAGGAGCTTCAGCTCTATGCAGTGAGAAGGTCGCTGCTCACCTCCCTATAAGTCCAGGGCCGTGTCCTGTATCAGTGGCCGCTCTGCTGAGGTAGAGGGAACACGGCTGCATCTTCTTCCTGCTGGAGAGGAGCTGGTGGATGGGTCAGACCGGAGACATCTATGAGTACGAGCTTCAGCTCTGTTCAGTGAGAAGGTCGCTGCTCACCTCCCTATAAGTCCAGGGCCGTGTCCTGTATCAGCGGCCGCTCTGCTGAGGTAGAGGGAACACGGCTGCATCTTCTTCCTGCTGGAGAGGAGCTGGTGGATGGGTCAGACCGGAGACATCTATGAGTAGGAGCTTCAGCTCTATGCAGTGAGAAGGTCGCTGCTCACCTCTCTATAAGTCCATGGCCGTGTCCTGTATCAGCGTCCGCTCTGCTGATGTAGAGGGAACACGGCTGCATCTTCTTCCTGCTGGAGAGGAGCTGGTGGAAGGGTCAGACCGGAGACATCTATGAGTAGGAGCTTCAGCTCTGTGCAGTGAGAAGGTCGCTGCTCACCTCTCTATAAGTGCATGGCGGTGTCCTGTATCAGCGGCCGCTCTGCTGAGGTAGAGGGAACATGGCTGCATCTTCTTCCTGCTGGAGAGGAGCTGGTGGATGGGTCAGACCGGAGACATCTATGAGTAGGAGCTTCAGCTCTGTGCAGTGAGAATTTCGCTGCTCACCTCTCTATAAGTCCAGGGCCTTGTCCTGTATCAGCGGCCGCTCTGCTGAGGTAGAGGGAACATGGCTGCATCTTCTTCCTGCTGGAGAGGAGCTGGTGGATGGGTCAGACCGGAGACATCTATGAGTATGAGCTTCAGCTCTGTTCAGTGAGAAGGTCGCTGCTCACCTCCCTAAAAGTCCAGGGCCGTGTCCTGTATCAGCGGCAGCTCTGCTGATGTTCACAAATTTATTGCAGGAGTCTTAACTCCCTGTCAGTGCCAGGTCATCGGCTCCAGGGTCACCAGACTTCAGGAAAGTTCAGTCTGCTGCAATAAATCTCCCTATACTGAGAGTGACCAGAGACTCTATGCAGAATCCAGCACTGGACTGATCAAGCCTGAACCTGGTGACATCACATGCTATATACATGGCCCTGTGTATATACAGTGTATGTAAGTCCTGGGCCAGGTGCCGGAGTGATCCATCCAGTGTATATACCATTGTAGATCTGTGCACAGAGTATACCACTATAGTATAAAGAATAATCCAGACATCAGCTGTTATACACACTGTCATATCTGTATATACTGTACATACAACACTGTGTATACTGTAGAACAGTATATCAAATGCCAGTCATATACTATCTTGTATGTGTTAGGGCCTGTACACAATTTGCAGATTGTCGCTGATTTTTCTACACATCATCGAACCTGAAGGGTTTCCTGAAGCCAGTAAAGTGAATGAGAACCCTGAGGTCTCGTGCACTAGTTGCTTATTTTTCCTTGCAGATTTGATGCAGATTTAAATCTGCAGCAGGTCAATTTTTTCATCGTTTTTGATGCAGATTTCATCCGTACCGATGAACGGGGAAAAATGTACAATAAAAACCCATGTAAAAAAAGATTTGTGCACCAAATAATTAACATGTGCACATACCCTTATACTTTGTGTACAGACATGAGATGCTATACAGTATACACACTGTCAGATATATGTATATGCTGTGAGACAGTGAGTGAATATGTGATGAATGGGGTGTACATTTCACCTAGGTATAAGGGAAATGTGTGGCTTTGTGGACCTAGTGGTGGAGAAAGGTCACTACACCTCACATTCAGCACACACTTGCAGCACAAGCCTGAAACTACTCAGGTCTTAATTAGGAGACCAGAAGTAGGTGTCTGCAAACACAATCTGAGAGCTCATTCAGTCTGGACAAGGGGTCCAGGCACAGAAGGTGTCTCCAAGAGTGTGGGAGCTGTCTTTAGCCCGGACACAGGGAGGTGTCCTGGCACAAGGAAGCAGTCTCTAAGAGTGTGAGCTATCTCAGTCTGGGTGCAGGAAGTACCCCGGACACAGGAGTAGTCGCAGTGAGAATCCGTGCGAATAGCGACTGAATAGGAGGTGACCTCTCTCAAGTCTGGACATTGGAGTTGCCTTCAGACATAAAGAGGAGTGTCTGTGAAACTCCATACTGGTAACATATATCATATGTGTTGTTTTGGGCACAGACTGGTAGAGTCTGGGTCCCGGATAGAGAGGGCCATCTATCTAAGTGTAATTAGAGGCTAGACAAGCCCAGGTTTTCTGTTTATGATTTGTTTTTATCTGTGTGCTGTGGACTTTAATAAAACTGGTTGCGGCCAGTTTTCACCAAACTGCTGTCTGAATGAACTGTTTCCGTGCCATTCTGTCTACCCAGACAGCGATCCTAGAGCTAAACCCCCCGGAAAGGCTACAATGCATACAACAATGTGTACATTGTATGACAGCTGATGTCTGTATAACAGTGTATCATATGCAAGTAATATATTATCCTGTATGTGTTATCGATGGGCAGTGGCTCAGTGGTTAGCAGTGCAGCCTTTGTAGCGCTGGGGTCCTGGGTTCAAATCCCTCCAAGGACAACATCTGTAAGGAGTTTGTATGTTCTCCCCGTATTTGCGTAGGTTTTCTCTGGGTTCTGTGTTTTCCTCCCACATTCCAAAGACATACTGATAGTAAATTTAGATTGTGAGCCCCAATGGGGACAGCGATGATAATGTGTGTAAATGCAGCAGAATTTATGGCGCTATATAAAAGAGTAAAATAAATAAATAATAGAAGATAATACTGTACATGATGGTCTAATACCTGATGTCTGTACTAGTGATGAGTGAACGTGCTTGGATAAGGTGTTATCTGAGCATGCTCATTAGCTAACCAAGTGTCTTTGGCGTGCTCAAAAAATATGTTTGAGTCCCCTTGGTTGCATGTCTAGTGACTGTTTGACAGCTGCAACACATGCAGTGATTCCTGTTTGTTAGGCAATCCCTGTATGTGTTGTGGCTATCTAACAGCTGCGAGACATGCAAGTACAGGGACTCAAACATATTATTCATGCACCCCAAAGTCACTTGGTTAGCACCCGAGCATGCTCAGATAACACCTTATCTGAGCATGTTCGCTCATCACTAATATCTAGGTCTACTACAAAGAAAGGATATAACTAGAGATGAGCGGATCGATATGTGGGACTTCGGACCAGTAATCAGGTTCACTGGTACCTGGAAGCTAGACAGGAAGCCTGCAAATCTCTTATCTGACATCACTTGTGTGGGTGGCACCAGTCTCTGCTAGCTCACCCTTTACTTACAATGTGCAATGACAGTGCACTCTTTTGCTAACTTGTCACTTCTGACCACAGCCCGTGAGAGAGCGCATTGTCATTGTGCACTGAGAAGAACAGTGCTCAGTGACAGGAATTTGCTGAGCATCCGTAAGAATTGGCATCCGTTAGAATTGATATCCGACACATGCTTAGTAGAGCAGTGACCAGCCCAGCCCTGAAACGGATATCACTGATGATGCTTCATCTCAGGGAAGGGACAAAGGCTGTGGCAGTGACAGCAGCCTTTGCCCCTGATAATGATTCGTATGAGTATCCCAACATGCACTGGGATGCTCAAATGATGCTTCATCAAAGAGGAAGTAATGGAAAAAAAATAAAGCAGTTCGAGTAGAGAGGGAAAGTTAGGGAATTTCAAATTAAAGTATCTTAGAAAAAAAAGGTCAAATTATGACATTAAAGGCTTGTCCACTACTAGAACAATCCCTTCTTAAACTAAATGTTCGGCCCCGATAAAATAATAAAGCCTATACTCACCTCCCGTGCCGGCTCCGTTCCAGCGGTGCCGGCGCATGCGGTCCTGGGACTGTGATGCGGTGGAATGATAGGTGACGCCAAGTCAGCGCTGGGAAAACTGAACATGAAGAGGAAGTCTGGGAAGAGCTGCAGCCCTTCATGTTCAGTTCGTACAAAGGTGAAGACAGTGAAACCAACTCTGATTGGGCATCAGGGTCACGTGTCACAATATAGCCGGGGAGAGCGAGTGTCGACACTACTGAAACAGAGCTGGCATAGGAGGTGAGTATAAGCTTTATTATTTCATCGGGGCTAAACATTTAGTTTTAAGAAAGGGTTGTCCTAGTAGTGGACAATCCCTTTAAATAGCTAGAGATTTAAAAGTAAAATAAAATTTAGTTTTGGACCACTCCTTCAATGAATCATAGCGAATAGGTATAATTTGCTGATCATGGGCCACTACTTTGGGCTTGCCCCTCAGGCCAAAATGTGCCAGCCAGCACCTGCCCTATGTATGGTTGCATACTTCTTTCTGAGCACATGGCAGGGTTGAGAATGGAAGGAGTGCCATTTAGGTATTTGAACTCAGATCTTGCTGGAATAGTTTACAGAAACAATGTATTGGGAGTACTACTAGTGATCACCTGGCAGACAAAAAGATAGCCATCACAAACAGGCTTGGCGCTGTCTACTCCGTTTTCCAGATTCCAGGGATTGTCGTCCTCATCATCCTTTAACCCCTCTACATGGATCTGGACTTACACAGAGACCCCTAGGGTTGCGCCATGGTGTTACCTGCTATTCTGTAGTGTCAGATGGTAAGAAGAATAGTCAGGTAGTTGGGTCAGAACCAGGAGGGCAGAGAAAGTACAAAATCAGAAGACTCAAATGTAGTCAGTAAGCGTGCTGGGATCACAACAGGAAAAAAATACACTAGCTGGGAGCTGAGCAGAGAGGACTGAACCAGAGGAGAACAAGGCTGTAACTGGCAGCTTCAGGCAATATGCTTCAAGCTTTAGTAGGGTTTGGTGCTTTACAATTGGCTTGAGCAGGTAGCAGATTGCTCCAGCTGGACCGCACACAAACCCATAGTGCCAGACTGAATGGTACTACTGGTCTCAGGGACCCTTAGTGGCTGGACAGAGCCAACACCACCTAGAGCTTCTGGTTTTGACGTCTCCTCTATTACCAGCAATGCCTGCACAATAAATAAGGCGCTGCCTGGTGATGGAATCAAACATCGCAGGAGCAGTGGAGAGGGGACACACAATTTGCAGATGCCCTAATATAACAAAACTACAGAAAACTAAAGCAGTAGAAATCCCCATAAAGTGACTCCATTTTGGACATTATAACCCTCAGTGAATTATTCTATGGGTGTAGTGACTATTTTGACTCCACAGCCACTTCATGGAAATTAGCTTGCACTGGATGTTGCAATGTGAAAATTGCACATTTTCCATTTTATTATCCAACACATAGCGCTCCAGGAGACACACACCGTAAATTAAGTGGGTTCATCTCCTAGTAATGCCAAATATATGGATGCTAATTGTGGTTTGGGCACACTGCAAGGCTGAGAAGCGAGTGGGAATTTGACTTTGGGAGAGCGGATATAGCTGGATTGGTTTATGAAGGCCATGTTGCTTTCAAGAGCTTTTGAGCCACTAATAATGTGGAAACTTTTCTCCTCTGACAGATGATGGAACAACTTAGTGGTGTCTTTTATTTCATGAGATGAGTAGAAGTTTTATTGGTATAATTTTCACCTATATAATATTGTTTGGTGGCTTTTTATTCCATGTTCCATGTGAGGCAGAATGAACAAAGCGTTGAACACCATGATCCATCCACTGGTTCATGTTATGAGGCTTTCAATTAGACTGTGAACTGTCATTGTCTTGGTGAATAATTCAATATTTGTAAAAAGCTTGTACAGGCATGGTCAAAAGTTTTGAGAATGACACAAACATTAATTTTTACAAAGTCTACTGCTTCACTTTTTCTAATGGCAATTTGCATATACTTCAGAATGTTATAAAGAGTGATCAGCTTAACAGCAATTACTTGCAAAGTCAATAGTTGGCTAGAAAATGAACTTTATCCCCCAAAACACATTTCAACATCATTGCAGCCCTGCCTTAAAAGGACCAGCTAACCTCTTTTCAGTGATTGCTCCATTAACACAGGTGTGGGTGTTGATGAGGACATGGCTGGAGATCAATCTGTCATGATTAAGTAAGAATGAGACCACTGGACACTTTAAAAGGAGGCTGGTGCTTGGCATCATTGTTTCTCTTCTGTTAACCATGGTTATCTCTAAAGAAACACGTGCAGTCATCATTGCAATGCACAAAAATGGCCTAACAGGGAAGAGTATCGCAGCTAGAAAGATTGCACCTCAGTCAACAATCTATCGCATCATCAGGAACTTCAAGGAGAGAGGTTCCATTGTTGCCAAAAAGGCTTCAGGGCGCCCAAGAAAGACCAGCAAGCGTCAGGACCGTCTCTTAAAAGTGTTTCAGCTGCGGGATCGGGCTACCAGCAGTGCAGAGCTTGCTCAGGAATGGCAGCAGGCAGGTGTGAGTGCATCTGTACGCACTGTGAGGTGGAGACTCTTGGAGCAAGGCCTGGTCTCAAGGAGGGCAGCAAAGAAGCCACTTCTCTCCAGAAAAAACATCATGGACAGACTGATATTCTGCAAAAGGTACAGGTAGTGGACTGCTGAGGACTGGGGTAAAGTTATTTTCTCTGATGAATCCCCTTTTCGATTGTTTGGGACATCAGGAAAACGCCTCATTCGGAGAAGACAATGTGAGCGCTACCACCAGTCTTGTCTCATGCCAACTGTTAAGCATCCTGAAACCATTCATGAGTGGGGTTGCTTCTCAGCCAAGGGAATCGGTTCTCTCACAGTCTTGCCTAAAAACACAGCCATAAATAAAGAATGGTACCAGAATGTCCTCCAAGAGCAACTTCTCCCAACCCTCCAAGAGCAGTTTGGCGATCAACAATGCCTTTTCCAGCATGATGGAGCACCTTGCCATAAAGCAAAGGTGATAACTAAATGGCTCAAGGAACAAAACATAGAGATTTTGGGTCCCTGGCCTGGACACTCCCCAGATCTTAATCCCATTGAGAACTTGTGGGCAATCATCAAGAGACGGGTGGACAAACAAAAACCTAAAAATTCTGACAAAATGAAAGCATTGATTGTGCAAGAATGGACTTCTATCAGTCAGGATTTGATCCAGAAGTTGATTGAGAGCATGCCAGGGAGAATTGCAGAGGTCCTGAAGAAGAAGGGTCAACACTGCAAATATTGACTTGCTGCATTAACTCATTCTAACTGTCAATATAAGCTTTTGTTACTCATATGTTTGCAATTATATTTCTGTCTGTGATAAAAACATCTGTCAAATACACACATAAAAACCAGAGGGCAGCAGATCATGTGAAAATATAATATTTGTGTCATTCTCAAAACTTTTGGCCATGACTGTAGTTATTATGGACAGCTTAAATAGAAATGTTTAAAAGTATTAAATTTGAGGATATTTTATTCAAAATTAATAATTGGTTTTATTTTTAGCAGATGACTGTACCAAGAGATCAGAGGGAAAGCTGACATCTTCGATTTTTAAATCTGATGATCTTGCGAGTACCCAGGATATAATTGAAGTGAATGCCATTACTCCAGATATACCATCATCCCTTCACAGCAAAGATTTGTCTTCTGATTCTTTGAAACAGGTTCTGTCTTCTAGTTCATTACCAAGTACTAAGGAATATCAAAGTCACAATATAAGCATTAAAAAACTAACTGATTCTAAAGGAAAAAAGCCATTTTCATATTCAGAATGTGGAAATAGTTTTCTCGAAAAAACTTTTCTTAAACATAAAATAATTCACACAGCAGAGAATAAATATTCATGTGTAGAATGTGGGAAATGTTTTAACCAGAAATCAGTTTTGGTTAAGCACAAGAGAACTTACACAGAGGAGAAGCCTTCTTGCTGTTCAGAATGTAGGAAATATTTTTACCGGAAATCAGATTTTGTTAAGCACCAGAGAACTTGCACAGGGGAGAAGCTTTTTTCATGTTCAGAATGTGGGAAATGTTTTTTAAAGAAATCAAGGCTTGCCAGCCATCAAATATCTCACACAGGGGAGAAGCCATTTTCATGTTCAGAATGTGGAAAATGTTTTAACCAGAAACAGAATCTTGATAGACACCAGAGAAATCACACAGGGGAGAAGCCTTTTTCATGTTCAGAATGTGGGAAATGTTTTAGCCAGAAACACGATCTTGCTAGCCACAAGAGAACTCACACAGGGAAGAAGCTTTTTTCATGTTCAGAATGTGGGAAATGTTTTATAAAGAAATCAAGGCTTGCCAGCCATCAAATAACTCACACAGGGGAGAAGCCATTTTCATGTTTAGAATGTGGAAAATGTTATAACCAGAAACAGAATCTTGATAGACACCAGAGAACTCACACAGGGGAGAAGCCTTTTTCATGTTCAGAATGTGGAAAATGTTTTAACCAGAATCAGAATCTTAATAGACATCAGAGAACTCACACAGGGGAGAAGCCTTTTTCCTGTTCAGAATGTTGGAAATGTTTTAGCCAGAAACAGTATCTTGATAGCCACAAGAGAACTCACAAAAGGCAGAAGCCTTTTTCATGTTCAGAACTAATACAACCCCCTCCCAAAAAGTGAGGGTGTTTACTGCCCATACATTACTGGCAGCAAAAATGATTATTACCAGATTGTGGGAAAAACTACCTCCATGATTCAAAGATGTAATTTTCTCTAATATAACTTGTTCACATAAAAAGATGATTTTTTTACAAGAACAATCGAGTTGAAGCCTTCTTATTAGATGGAAGCTCCGGCTTCAGCATTCAAAGAGTACAACTCAGGTGTAACCTAATGTTTACCTGAATACAGGAATTGTTGAGGGTGTAATGTATGTAGTACAGTTCATATAGCGTCTTGTGCTTGGGTGCGATGAAAATACATGAGACACAGGTTTGATATAGAAAGTCTTGTATTACTTCATACAAGTTGGCAAAAATAGTCACACAGTTTGCAGACACAGAAGCAGGAGACACAGCAGGCCAGAGTAATCTAAGCTCAGCAATCACTCTCCACAACAGGTTCAGGATCTTCTTCTCTGTTACCGTAAGTCCATGCAAACGTGGGTCTTTCAAAGAGCAGGGTTCCAGAGTCCACAAGTGCTTCAGAGTTCCTCAGTAGGAATAGCTGGAGTACAAGGTCCAAGGCTTTAGGAGTCAGGTCACAGGTTCACTGCAGGCTAGATTCTGAAGCACTGATTGCTCAGCTGTGGCTGCTTAAGAAGCAAAAGGAGAGAATCAGGGCGGGAACATGCAAGCTGGAAACTCCATTTTGACTGAGGGCAAGATAGCTGCAGCAAGACAAAGTAAAATGGCTGACGAACAAACTGAGTTTCAGGAACATGTACACAGAACCTTACATTACTCCCCCCTTAGGGACAACCTCCGGATGACCTCAGGCCAGGCTTGTGTGGGTACCTCTGATGAAACTGACGGAGCAAGCGAGGAGCATTAACGTTATTGACTGGTTCCCATGAGTTGTCCTCCACTGGGTAGCCCTGCCATTTAATCAGATATTGTAACTGATTTCTATACAACCTGGAATCTAAAATCCTTTCCACCACAAATTCTTCCTGACCATCGACTAGCACTGGGTCAGGGCAAGGAGAAGAACGTCCAGGAAACGTATTGGGTGTCGCAGCCTTTAGTAGGGATACATGAAAGACAGGGTGAATTCTCATAGTTCTGGGCAGTTGAAGACGACAAGCAACGGCACTTATAATTTTACTGATTTTATAGGGTCCAATGTACTTATGTCCCAACTTAGACGATGGAATCCTTAACTTAAGATTTCTGGTTGACAGCCAGACCAAGTCTCCTACCTTGAAAGCTGGTGCAGGTTTACGAAATTTATCTGCTGCTTTCTTGTACCTTTCCTGAGCCGATTCCAGATTCTCCTTTAGAAGATCCATATTCTTCTGTAAAGACGTGATTCTTTCAGCCACTGCTGGTAAAGGCGTTTCTATGGGAAATCGTGGTAGAATGTTAGGATGATAACCTAGATTAGAGTAAAAAGGAGACTGCTTAGTGGAGGCACTCTGAGAGTTGTTATACGAGAACTCAGCTAATGGAAGTAGATCCACCCAATCATCCTGTAGGTGGCAGATAAAGCAGCGGAGATACTGCTCCAGGGTTTGATTGGTTCGTTCGGTCTGTCCATTAGTCTGGGGATGAAAAGCAGAAGAAAGGTTTACTTTAATGTCCAATGCTGCACAGAAATTTTGCCAAAACCTAGAAGTGAATTGCACCCCTCGATCCGAAATAACCTCATCCGGTACTCCATGTAAGCGAAACACATCTTTAATCATCAAATCTGATGTCTGTTTTGCAGTGGGTAAGCCGACACAAGGGATAAAATGAGCTGCCTTTGTTAGACGGTCAACCACCACTAGAATGGTGTTCTTCCCTTGAGAGGTTGGTAACTCCACAATGAAGTCCATAGAAATGGATCCCCACGGGCGGGACGGGGTGGGAAGAGGCTGTAACAGACCAGTTGGTGAGGAGCGAGGTGTTTTGCATCTTGCACAGACTTCACATGAAGTGACATAGTTTAAAACATCCTTCCTGCAAGTGGGCCACCAAAAGAAACGAGAGAGAAATTCCAGTGTCTTTAGAATTCCTCTATGCCCAGCTATCTTGGAATCGTGAATGAGTTGCAATACTCTCAATCTGACTGTTTCAGGAATATACAGGCGTTGTCCCTGAATCCACACACCATTCTTAAAGACAAGACTTACGTCCCTTGGGGGTTGTGCCAAAAAGGAATCCGCATGGTATGCTTCCTTGATGTCCTCAAGTAGGTCTTGATTATGAATTACTCCTAGGAATCTAGAGTCAGGAAGAATAGTCTTAGGAGGAGTAATTGGACGTGTCTCTGCTGAGTAAATCCTAGAGAGTGCATCAGCCTTTCCATTGCGCGATCCTGGTCTATAAGAAATGATAAAATTAAATTGGTTTAAGAAAAGATTCCAGCGAGCCTGGCGAGGAGTCAGGCACTTAGCCGACCTGATAAACTCAAGGTTACGATGGTCTGTCAGGACGACTATTTGCTGTGCAGCTCCCTGAAGAAGGTGTCTCCATTCTTTGAAGGCGGCAATAATGGCCAACAACTCTCTATTGCCCACATCGTAGTTCCTTTCAGCCGAAGACAACTGCTGGGAAAAGAAGGCACAGGGATGCAAGACATTCTTCTCACCTGTTCTCTGAGAGAGTATAGCTCCAACGGCACAGTCTGAAGCATCCACCTCTATTATGAAGGCAAGCTCGGGGTTGGGATGTACTAGGATAGGTGCAGTGGTAAATTTATCTTTTAGACGGGAAAATGCTTCCTGGGCTTGGGGAGTCCAGGAGAACCTAGACTCTTTCCGGGTAAGTTGGGTGATAGGTGACACTACCTCAGAGAAATTTCTAATGAAACGTCTATAGAAGTTGGCAAACCCGATGAAGCGCTGTACCTCCTTCACATTTCTAGGACTTGGCCAATCCTTGATGGCTTGGGTTTTGCTTCCATCCATACTAATTCCTTGTGTAGACAGTACATACCCCAGAAATTGAATTTCGGTCCTATGGAATTCACACTTTTCAAGTTTGATGTAAAGATGATTTTGTCTTAGACGTTCCAAGACCATTCTCACATGTCCATGATGTTCCTCTGTGGAGTTAGAAAAAATTAGAATATCATCCAAATAAATTACCACGAATGTATCTAGGAGATCCCTGAAGATGTCATTCACCAAGTGTTGGAAAGTGGCTGGGGCGGTACTCAGACCAAAAGGCATAACTAGATATTCAAAGTGTCCATAGCGTGACCTGAATGCAGTCTTCCATTCATCCCCAGGTCTAATACGGACTAAGTTATAGGCCCCACAAAGATCTAGTTTAGAGAAAATTTTGGCATGTCGCACTCTCTCCAATAACTCAGGGATTAAAGGCAATGGATAACGGTTTCTAATAGTAACCTTATTGAGTTCCCTATAGTCTACGCATGGTCTCAGAGATCCATCTTTCTTCTTTACAAAGAAGATGGGTGCACCTGCAGGAGATGAAGAGGGGCGTATGAAGCCCTTGGCTAGATTTTCGTCTATGTAATCCTTTAAAGCCTTTAGCTCGGGCCCCGCCAGGGGTAGATCTTACCAAAAGGTATCTCTGCTCCAGGCAATAATTCAATTGGACAATCATATGGACGGTGAGGAGGAAGCTGGTCAGCGTTCTTCTTGTCACATAAATCCACATAGTCCTGGTATACAGCTGGTAGTTCAGGGACTGACATGGTTCCTTTAGGAACAGAGCAAGCTGAAACTTTTGGACTCATCTGTTTCTCTGGAAAGTGTAATTCCTTGGTCTCCCAGTTAATGGTAGGATTCTGAGCCTGCAGCCATGGTAGCCCTAGAATAATGGGAAAGTGGGGAGAAGAGATAAGCATAAAGGACAGTTTCTCTTGATGATCTTTACCCATAAGAACCCTCAAAGGCTCTGTTTCCTGATCCACTGGTCCAGAGGTCAGCAGGGAGCCATCCACAGTTTCCATCTGTACTGGAGTAGCCTTCTTCACTGAACGTATCCCCTGTTTCAGAGCAAAGGAGACATCCATAAAATTTCCACTTGCCCCTGAGTCGATCATAGCAGAGCTAGACACCCAAGCTGAGTCAACCCAGAGTTTGATGGAAAGAAAGCAATGAGAATTGTTTTTCTTACAACTCAGCTGGGACACAGCTGAGGAAACTTGAAAAATGGCAGCGTTTACACAGTCAACGTCCTCAGAGGTAACGGAGTTTAAGTCCGAGAAATCAAGATCTGTTGCTGCAGATCTCTCTGGAGCCTGAGGCTCGGACCTGACAGATCCCCTCTCGCAACACTCACAATGAATGAGTGCTGCAGTAGTCTTACGAGAACGGCTGGGGCAGTTTATAATGAAGTGCCCTGACTTACCACAATAGAAACATAGATTCTCCTTAAAACGATGTTCCTTGCGTGCATCACTAACCCGTCGTTGTAAAGAGTCTACCTGCATGGGTTCAGGTTCAGGTTCCCGTGTAATCCTACTCAAAGGTTCTTAGCTGGAGAGGAAGGTAGGAAAAGGTTAGTGCGATTGCTTTCGAACCATCTCTCTTGCCTGCGTTCAGTCAGACGAGTATCAATACGGATGCAGTAGTTAATAAAGTCACCTAACGCAGTGGGAGGGTCGGCACGAGCAATTTCATCCTTAATCAGTGGAGATAACCCTTTTCGAAAAATAGATTTTTTGGCGGAACTGTCCCAGGTGGTATCAAGGGCCCATCTCCTGAAATCCAAGGCATATTCAGCTACCGAGTGCTTACCTTGGCGCAAAGCTAACATGGCTGCTTCAGCTGTTGCACCTTGATTTGGGTCATCAAACACCTGCCCCATGGCTGAAATAAAAGCATCAAGGTGATTCAAACAATCATCCTCAGTCTCAATCAGAGGGTTTGCCCACATCAAAGCCTTGTTGGTAAGCAACATAATTATAGTAAGCACCTTAGATCGTTCAGTGGGAAATTGTGAAGCATGTGCAGAAAAAAAAAGATTGCATTGATTAATAAATCCCCTGAATTTCTCACGTTCACCGCCAAAACGAAAAGGGGGCAACTTGGAATCCCAGAACTCGGGGCTACGGCAGGAGCCTGGACTCGCTCTTCTAGAACCTCAATCCTGGCGCGCAAATCCTGGGCAGTCTGTCCAAACACTTGCAAATTGTGATTAGTGAGGTCCTGTAGGCTTGAAAAACGGGTCTTTATATTCTGCAAATCTGCAAGGATATTATCAGTCACTCCGCAAAGTTCCTTTATGCGGGCCTCCATTTTCCAGATCTTTTAAGACAGGAGTACTGGAAGAAGAGGAGAGGAGAAAAAAAAAAAAACAATAGTGTTTACCTGTGGTAACACTGCAGAGAGAAAAAAAAATTAAGGGAACTGCTCACCTGGAATGGTTGTGAGAAGTCACAACCACTATCATCACAGAAAGTTCACCCGGACATCTGATATCCACAGTTACAGCAGACAAAAAAGAGAAAAGAAAAAAAAAAAAAAAAAAACAAGTGTTTACCTGTGGTAACACTGCAGAAAAAAAAACACTTAAGGGGAAATTGCTCACCTGGAATGGTTGTGAGAAGTCACAACCACTGTCATCACAGAAAGTACAACCGGACGTCTGATATCCACAGTACAGCAGACACAGCCTTCCAGACCCAGCAGACACTAACGTTTTGGCTTCAGAATCTTGTAATGTATGTAGTACAGTTCATATAGCGTCTTGTGCTTGGGTACGATGAAAATACATGAGACACAGGTTTGATATAGAAAGTCTTGTATTACTTCATACAAGTTGGCAAAAATAGTCACACAGTTTGCAGACACAGAAGCAGGAGACACAGCAGGCCAGAGTAATCTAAGCTCAGCAATCACTCTCCACAACAGGTTCAGGATCTTCTTCTCTGTTACCGTAAGTCCATGCAAACGTGGGTCTTTCAAAGAGCAGGGTTCCAGAGTCCACAAGTGCTTCAGAGTTCCTCAGTAGGAATAGCTGGAGTACAAGGTCCAAGGCTTACAGGAGTCAAGTCACAGGTTCACTGCAGGCTAGATTCTGAAGCACTGATTGCTCAGCTGTGGCTGCTTAAGAAGCAAAAGGAGAGAATCAGGGCGGGAACATGCAAGCTGGAAACTCCATTTTGACTGAGGGCAAGATAGCTGCAGCAAGACAGAAAGTAAAATGGCTGACGAACAAACTGAGTTTCAGGAACATGTACACAGAACCTTACAGAGGGTCTGTTCCTGTTCTACCTGTTTAATTTTCAGATTTACACATTTTCGTACTGTTTAATGTATGATAATGTTTTTGGTATTTAGTGTTTATTCACACATTGTTGTTTTATTTGAAAATAATCTTAATAAAAAGTTTGTTTTAAAAAAAAACAAACTTGCCAATGAAAATGTTTACTTGTTTCTGTGATATCAAAGTTTTCCTTTTACTGCTACATGTAAATAGTGCATAAAAGTTTCAGTACTTTAAAACATTTATTTTCGCAAATGGAAAGATGCAGAATATTTTCTTATGACAATTTTCTGATATTAATGTATAGGGTGCCAACCCGTCCTCTTCCTCCTGGGCCTCCATCTAGACCCATAAGTTCAACAGTGACTGAGCCGCCATTGTTTCTACTTTAAAGGGAATCTGTCACCCCATTTTTGCCATATCAACTAAAGATAGTCCCACAAGAAAGCTAGCGGTATTTACCTTATATCCTGATACCCCCATTTTCATATAAAAATACCTTAGTAAAGTTGGTATTTTTCACTGTCAATCAGGACGGTCAGGTCCGGGGGGTGGCGTTTTCTATGTCCTCCCCACCCCCCCCGCTCCTCGGCATCACTTGCGTAGTGCCGTCTGTGAATCCCACAGACGGCGTTCTGCTTCCCGCAATTGCGCATTTCAAAATTGGCCCCGCGCATGCGCTGTGTGCTTTGCCCAACAGTGGGCAAAGCATAAAATAATTACAGCGCATGAGCTATTCTTTCCTTGCCCGGAAGTCGTCCAAGGCAAGCAGTCATTTCCGGGGCAAGGAAAGAGTAGCTCATGCGCTGTAATTATTTTATGCTTTGCCCACTGTTGGGCAAAGCACACAGCGCATGCGCGGGGCCGATTTTGAAATGCGCAATTGCGGGAAGCAGAACGCCGTCTGTGGGATTCACAGACGGCACTACGCAAGTGATGCCGAGGAGCGGGGGGGAGGACATAGTAAACGCCACCCTCCGGACCTGACCGCCCTGATTGACAGCGAAAAATACCAACTTTGCTAAGGTATTTTTATAGGGGGTATCAGGATATAAGGTAAATACCGCTAGCTTTCTTGTGGGACGCACTATTCAGCCATATCTTTAGTTGTATGGCAAAAATGGAGTGACAGATTCCCTTTAAAAGAGACAGCTATGGAAATACTTCCCCCACTGTCTCACCCACAGAAAGGTGTTATATATCTGCCTGTTATGGTTGGGTTTAGGGGAAGGGGGTTGGGTATGTTTTGTATTATGGACAACCTTGTAATATGCTCTTAACTAGCTATGTAATAGGGAAATGCTTTGCTGATAGGATATTGGAAACAACATATATCTACTACAGTAAATAGGCGGGGTCAGTGACAATACTTATCTGGAATGTAAGGGGTCTTTCTTCTAGTGATAAGTCCGGAAATCTTTCCATATCTTCAGATGGAGATACCTGCTCTGATTTATCCGCAAGAAACACATCTTATCTCTGAGAAACTTCATCTACTAAACAAGAAATGGTAACAGGTCGACTATCACCCCACGCACTCTCCATACTCTCGGGGAGTCAGTATATTAGTGCACCCAGTGCACAATGTGAGGGTCTTACAGTGATAATAGAAACAGAGGTTCTGTATGTACAGTCATGGCCAAAAGTTTTGAGAATGACACAAATATTATATTTTCACATGATCTGCTGCCCTCTGGTTTTTATGTGTGTTTGACAGATGTTTTTATCACAGACAGAAATATAATTGCAAACATATGAGTAACAAAAGCTTATATTGACAGTTAGAATGAGTTAATGCAGCAAGTCAATATTTGCAGTGTTGACCCTTCTTCTTCAGGAGCTCTGCAATTCTCCCTGGCATGCTCTCAATCAACTTCTGGACCAAATCCTGACTGATAGCAGTCCATTCTTGCACAATCAATGCTTTCATTTTGGGTTTTTGTTTGTACACCCGTTTTTGTTTGTCCACCCGTCTCTTGATGATTGACCACAAGTTCTCAATGGGATTAAGATCTGGGGAGTTTCCAGGCCATGGACCCAAAATCTCTATGTTTTGTTCCCTGAGCCATTTAGTTATCACCTTTGCTTTATGGCAAGGTGCTCCATCATGCTGGAAAAGGCATTGTTGATCGCCAAACTGCTCTTGGAGGGTTGGGAGAAGTTGCTCTTGGAGGACATTCTGGTACCATTCTTTATTCATGGCTGTGTTTTTAGGCAAGACTGTGAGAGAGCCAATTCCCTTGGCTGAGAAGCAACCCCACACATGAATGGTTTCAGGATGCTTAACAGTTGGCATGAGACAAGACTGGTGGTAGCGCTCACCTTGTCTTCTCCGAATGAGGCGTTTTCCTGATGTCCCAAACAATCGAAAAGGGGATTCATCAGAGAAAATAACTTTACCCCAGTCCTCAGCAGTCCACTGCCTGTACCTTTTGCAGAATATCAGTCTGTCCATGATGTTTTTTCTGGAGAGAAGTGGCTTCTTTGCTGCCCTCCTTGAGACCAGGCCTTTCTCCAAGAGTCTCCGCCTCACAGTGCGTGCAGATGCACTCACACCTGCCTGCTGCCATTCCTGAGCAAGCTCTGCACTGCTGGTGGCCCGATCCCGCAGCTGAAACACTTTTAAGAGACGGTCCTGGCGCTTGCTGGTCTTTCTTGGGCGCCCTGAAGCCTTTTTGGCAACAATGGAACCTCTCTCCTTGAGGTTCTTGATGATGCGATAGATTGTTGACTGAGGTGCAATCTTTCTAGCTGCGATACTCTTCCCTGTTAGGCCATTTTTGTGCATTGCAATGATGACTGCACATGTTTCTTTAGAGATAACCATGGTTAACAGAAGAGAAACAATGATGCCAAGCACCAGCCTCCTTTTAAAGTGTCCAGTGGTCTCATTCTTACTTAATCATGACAGATTGATCTCCAGCCATGTCCTCATCAACACCCACACCTGTGTTAATGGAGCAATCACTGAAAAGAGGTTAGCTGGTTCTTTTAAGGCAGGGCTGCAATGATGTTGAAATGTGTTTTGGGGATAAAGTTAATTTTCTAGCCAAATATTGACTTTGCGAGTAATTGCTGTTAAGCTGATCACTCTTTATAACATTCTGGAGTATATGCAAATTGCCATTAGAAAAAGTGAAGCAGTAGACTTTGTAAAAATTAATATTTGTGTCATTCTCAAAACTTTTGGCCATGACTGTATATTTGTTCTGCAAGTTTTTACTAAATCTCTATAAGACCAGGATCACACATGCGACGAAAATGTCCGACACTCGCATGTGAAATCCCAGCTCTGGTGCCGGTACATGCAGCCGCGCACTCCACTCCCGAGTGCCGGCGCCAGAGCTGGGATTTCACATGCGAGCGTCGGACGTTTTCGTCGCATGTGTGATCCCGGCCTTAAGGGTATGTGCACACGTTGCAGATTTGCCTGTGGAATTTTCTGTGCAGATTCTTCCTCTCTTGGCAGAAAACGCAGCTGAAAATCAGCGCCGATTTGATGTGTTTTTGATGCGGATTTTCATGCGGTCTTTTTTCATGCGGATTTGTATGCGTTTTTGTAAGCTAAATGAAGATATATTATTTAACAAAAAAAAATGAATTGTGATGTCATTTCCTTGTCCAACCTCTTCTTTTACACTGAAGAAATCCATACACACATAGATAGACATATCTGTAGCTAGATATAGCTATAGATAGATAGATCGATAGATAGATAATACCAAGCCCGATGTTTAGTAATAAACATAATAAAATGGTTCATAAGGAGTTAAATAAAGACACACACACAAAATCTGCTTTAGGCCGGGGTCACACTTGCGAGAAACTCGCACAAGTCTCACATCTCAGTTATTTTCAGGCTCCCAGGTATTTTCGCCTTACTTGTTGCACAATAACGATTTTGCATCATCGTTACTTTGCACTTTTTTGCATTTCATCTTGTTTCTTGGCCACACACTATTTTGCACTCATGCACTTTAATTAGATATTGTTCCATCTATTTGGTCACTATATATATCTATATATAGATGTATATATCTATATATAGATATATATATATATATATATATATATATATACTATATATATACATAATTTTTTTCATGGTGTTTTTATTTAATTTTTGGTGACTATTTTCCTGGTTTTACTAATTGAGCCTGTCATTATTTTTTGGCTATTTATTAGCCTGTATTATTTGTGGAAATCTATGCTCTATATGGATGAATTATCCCTCCTTTTTTAATGAACTGTGGATTTTGTGCTTTCCTTTTTACTATATGCACACATATCTAACGTCTGTGTTTTGTGTTGTGCCATTAATTAATAAAGGCTATTTCTTTTATTCATTTGATTCTATAATTTTATTCATTTTATCTATTCACACCTATCTTGCCGGTCCTTTTCTCCGCCAATTCCTTTGTGTTTCTCTTTATAGAAATACATGCAGCCGCACACTCCGATCCCGAGTGCCGGTGGCAGTGCCGAGTAATGAAGTGCGAGATTCGTGCGAGTTCCTCGCAAGTGTCACCCTGACCTTTAGCGCAATATCTGTTTAATTTTTTTTAAAAAAATGGCGTGGGATAACCAAAGAGGGAAAGCCAGCGACTGGGAGCAGATGTTTATAGCCTGGGAAGGGGGTAATACCCATGAAGCTTCCCAGGCTATTAATTCCAGCTCACAGCTGTATATTTAGCCTTTACTGGCTAGTAAAATAGGGGAACCCCCAAAAATGACGTGGGGTCCCCCTATAATAACCAGAAAAGGCTATGCAGACAGCTTCGAAATGATATTCATAGCCTAGGAAGGGGCCATGGTTATTGGCCCCCCTGGCTACAAACACCAGCTCTCAGCCACCCCAGAAATGGCGCATCTTACAGATGCACCAATTCCGGCACTTAGCTCTCTTCCCACTTGCCCTGTAGTGGTGGCAAGTGGGGTAATAGTTGTTGGGTTGATGTCACCTTTGTATTGTAAGATGACATCAAACCCACGGCTTAGTAATTGAGAGCTGTCAATAAGACACCTCTCCATTACTAATCCTATATTTGTTACAGGTTAAATACACAGCCAGAATAAAGTATTTTAATTAAATAAAACACAAAACACAGTTTGCCATATTTATTATACGCCTAATTCCTGTGACGTCCTCTTTCTCCTGCAAAAAAATAAAATAATAAACCAACACAAATACTCCCTGTTCTGATGTAATCCATTTAATAACGAGTGTCCCACGATGATCTCCCCTGCAGAACACTGACATTGAGAGATGTCACTGTTCTTCAGGGTCTCCTGCGATGCACTGACAGGACACTGACAGGAGATAATCGTCCTGCTGTGCATCACTGAAGAGGTCACCGGAGTTCGTGCTCTGTTTACGGCTCCGCTGCGTGAGAATTTTCTCACACAGTGTTGCCAGTGACAGCATGAACTCAGGTGACCTCTCCCAGCAGCGGAGGGATACGCTGTGGAGGATTACCTCCTGTCAGTGCATCGCGGGAGGCCCTGTAGAACAGGGACATCTCCCGATGTCCCTGTTCTACACGGAGATCGTCGTGGGACACTCGTTAAATGTACTACAGCGGAAAGGTAAGTATAGGTTGGTTTATTTTATTTTTGAAACAGGAGAACGAGGGTGTCGGGGACTATATGTTTTGTAAGTTTGTGCTGTATATTTTTTTTTTGTTTTTTTACAATTGAACACAGGCATCGTCTGATGGGACTACTGCCCCATCATCGGCTAATGCTGTCACTGTCATATGTGACAGCAGACATGACCGGATGGGAGCAGTAGTCCCATCAGACGATGCCTGGCTACACAGACCCGCGTACACACACAGAGACACACGCAGACACCAGTAGACAGACACGCACATCTCTCCACACACATAGTCTCCACCCACACACTCTTCATCCTGCCTTTCTGCAGCATTTTTGCAACTCTGCAGCAAAACCCCAAACCTTTTTACTCCTGCAGTTTTTCTGCGGATTTGACTGACTTAATGGTAGTCAGTGAGTGCAGAAACGCTGCAGAATCGTAAAAGAATTGACATGCTGCGGAAAATAAAATGCTGTGGATTTTTCCGCTGCATGTGCACAACAATTCTGTAATTCCAATTGAGTAACATTGGTTGGTGCAATACCGCACGTCCAAAAATGCTGTGGATCCGCAACGTGTGCACATAGAGATTATAAGGCTATCTACATACCACCACCGTATTCCAGGAGAAACATACATAAAATTCTCACTATTATTGCCTACTTCTCACAAATCCTATATTATAATAGTGTGACTGTAATAATATATAATAATAATTATATAATTATATAATTAAATATAAAAATAATAATATTTAGGAGTAGTCTAAGGGGCGCACGCAATGTGGGGTGCGCACGCATCACAGAAAGCAAAGCATCACAGAAGATAAGCATCAGGTGAACTGCAGTTATCCATTGCAAGGAATTAACATTCATCTTCTCTCTTCACACAGGTAAGCACTCTTCATTGAAAGAAAACAGCTGAATGGTACAATTCCCACCCCTGCTGGCTGTCTTGTATGCTGCAATATATACTAATGGTATGCTCTCCATTCATTGAAAGCAAACAGCTGAATGGTACAATTCCCACCCCTGCTGGCTGTCTTGTATGCTGCAATATATACTAATGGTATGCACTCCATTCATTGAAAGCAAACAGCTGAATGGTACAATTCCCACCCCTGCTGGCTGTCTTGTATGCTGCAATATATACTAATGGTATGCATTCCATACTTCTGCTTGCTGTCATCCGCTGCTTTACCATCTTGCTACATATTTTAATGTGCCTGCTAAAGCTTTGGTATAATTCATATATTGCACTGTATTTAATACTTACTGCTTTATATCCGTGTGACTAGGGCCTCTCTAGATCTTATCAGGTGGAAGGTGCTATAACATATAGATGTAACCAGGTCTAGGGCCTTTGATGATCTAACCACCCTCTGGTGTGCTGGCCCCAGCTGCCAAATTATCCCAAACCAGCTCCCACAATCCATCTCTCCTGTCCCTGTAGTGTGGGCTATATATTTAGGAGTAGTCTAAGGGGCGCACGCAGTGTGGGGTGCGCACGCATCACAGAAACCAAAGCACAGAAGATAAGCATCAGGTGAACGGCAGTTATCCATGGCAGTTAATCAGGGCAGGAATCAGGTAACCCACACTTTGCTTTTCCTTTTAACCATGTGCTTTATTTCTCTTCCTGTTTTCACTTGCCATCCACATTCACCGCCCCATCCCCCCTCCATCACGACTCATACACATCAGCCCCTTTATTCTTCCCTCTCCCATGTACAGCTCCCATGCACTCTTTACCTTCTTGAAAAACCTCAGCCCAAACACATCGCAGAAAAAACCAACTTACAATTCCAACAACTACTTGCTCTTTATCTTCCTACTCCTACTGATTTCAGGGGACATCTCCCCCAACCCTGGTCCACCATCCCCCAACCTCAATCCCTACCCTACCTCATATCAAAACCATAATAATCTTATTAATATTACTTGCACTCCCTCATCTCCTCCTTTTAATTGAGCCCTCTGGAATCCACGGTCTGTATGCAACAAGCTATCCTTCCTGCACAACTACTTTCTGAACAACTCTCTTCATCTGTTGGCCCTCACTGAAACCTGGATTCAGGATTCTGACACTGTCTCTTCTGCTGCCATTTCCTATGGTGGCTTACAGTTCTCCCATTCCCGAGACCCACTAACAGACCTGGTGGTGGAGTCGGCATAATCCTGTCCCCACAATGCACTTTCCAGGTCATCCCCCGTATTCCATCACTCTCATTCCCTTCTTTTGAGGTCCACACCATCAGGCTCTTCCATCCCCTCTCCCTCAGAGTAGCGGTCATATATCGGCCCCAGGCTCGCCCACCCAGTTCCTTGACCACTTCTGAGCCTGGTTGCCGCACTTCATGTCCTCAGAACTACCAACCCTTATCCTGGGAGACTTCAACATCCCCATTAACAGCCCTACTTCCACATCTGCATTTCAGCTTCTATCACTAACCACTTATCTAGGTCTCTCACAGCTTTCAACCTCTGAGACACACAAGGATGGTAACACCCTTGACCTTGTCTTTGTCCGGCTCTGTTCAATCTCCCACCTAAATAACTCACCGCTTCCACTCTCTGACCACAACATTTTCTCCTTCACGCTCACAAATCCGCGACCACCCCAGCGCACTCCTACCTACCACACATTCAGAAATCTACAAGCCATTAACCCTCAGACACTTTCTGACTCCCTACACTCATCACTGTCCCCAATCTCCTCTTTTTTCCCTTCCCCATGACAGCACCGACATGACATGAGAGTATGGTATCCGCCCCCAGGAACAGGAAACCTGCAGCAGAGATAAAAGGGGGGCGGTACCTCTCCCTCAGTTTTGGTTTCCTGTTCCTGCAGGTGGATGCCTGTAGCGTACGGAGTACCTGTAGGGGGATCTCCCCTGGATGGCCGGTCCAGGAGACCGAGGTCTTGAGAGGGCACTGCAGCTGAGCGCGGCGGCGCGCGCTTTCATCCCGGCGCATGGGGGCTGACTGGCCACGTCTCGCCCCCGATGGACTCCCTGGCGGTCGCTCCGGGCAGGAGGCAGAGCCGGGGGAGGCGTGTCCACCACAACGCTGGCGCCGACTGAGTGGAGCGACTTCCGGTTGCACCTGAACTCCCCCTCACACATATAAACTGCCTGAGGGCAGGAAAACGGCGGCGACAGCTCCCAGGGTGAAGATGGACCCCGCAGATGAGGAGCGCGTGCTGGAGGACGAAGGCCAGCAGACCGCTGTGGTACCAGGAGGCCGGAGGGTGAGTGCCTTTCTAAGGCGAAGAATATAGATAATGATGGCCTTTATCCTGTCCTCTCTCCCTAGGGTAGGAAAGCCACGGCCAAACAAAAAAACAAAGCATGTGCTTTGTGCAAGAAAACGCCTCCCAGAGGATACGACAAGCGACTGTGTCGCTCATGTGTCCAGAAAACGGTGGCAGAGGAATCACCGTCCCTGTTACAAAATATTAAAGCCATCATCCGTCAGGAAGTAAAGACAACAGTAAAACAGGAGTTAAAGCAGCACACTCCAGTCAGTTCGGGGCCCTCCTCCCCCCCCTCCTATGGAACAAAGTGATGTAGAGTCGGATGGCGAACCAACGGAGTTAAGGCCCTCTGGAAGCTCAGACCTGGATTCCTCGGACGAGGAATATGGCCACCCTTATTTTTATCCGAGGACATTGAGATGCCAAGAGAACAACTTTCAGTACAGGACTCTATGTTCAGTAATCTAGAGGGGAAAAAAAGTTAAGTTTTTCCCTTCCATGATAATTTTCTAAACTTGATTAAAAGAGAGTGGAAGAGAGTGGAAGAAACCCAATAAAAAGATGTCCATTCCACAAGCATTGAAACGGAAATATCCTTTTGATGAGGAAATTTGTGGAGAATGGGAAAAGGCGCCTAAGCTGGACGCCACCATTGCTAGCACCTCCAAAGGAATAGCATTACCATTTTAAGATATGGGTGCCTTAAAAGACCCCTTGATAAAGCGGATGCCTTTCTAAAATCTGCCTGGGAAGCATCGGCCTGATCAATTAAGCCTGGGGTAGCCGCCACTTGCACCGCTCGGGCCATGGTCAAGTGGTTGGAAGAGCTCAGTGAACAAATAAAAGATAAGTGCCCAAGGGAGAATCTATTGGACGCAATACCGTCACTACAAAAAGTGGCAGGGTTCTTGGCAGATGCGGCGGTGGATTCCGTGCGAGGTGCCGCCCGTGCATGTGTTCTCTCTAATTCAGGTCGCAGAGCACTGTGGTTGAAGAATTGGGCGGCAGATTTCCAATCGAAGGTAAAACTCTTCTTCAATTCCCTGTGAGGGGCAATACCTGTTTGGAAAAACACTGGATGAGATATTGGAAAAAGCGTCGGATAAGAAAAAACGATTTCCGACACCGCCTGTGTCAAGACGCCGTTGGAGTGATGCTCGCTCGTCCTTTCGTGGAGCAAGGAATAGAGGGGGCAGAAGTCGGCCAGATGATAGGTCTATGCGGGGCCGACCTTGGGGAGAGAGGAAGGAGAAAGGTTTCCTCTTCAGTAAAGGTCCCCCCAGATCGGATGCTAAACGTCAATGACGCCAAGACTCCGGTGGGAGGAAGACTGCACAAATTTGTACATCAGTGGTCAGCATAGCCCGCCTCACGGTGGGTAACCAATCTGTTATCCAAAGGCCTACGATTAAGTTTCCTCAGCCTCCCGCCGCAGCGACTAAAGATAACTCAAGTCGCCAAAAAGAACCAAGCCACGATGGAGAAAGAAGTCACTCTCCTCATGTTGAAGAAAGTGTTAGTGGAAGTACCAAGTCACCAAGTAGAAGGGTTCTACAGTACCCTGTTCCTTACTCCAAAACCAGACGGCTCACTAAGAGTGATATTCAACTTGAAAGCGCTGAACCAGTACATTTGAGTGGAAAGGTTCAAAATGGAGACGTTAAGATCGACAGTGAAGCTGCTCGAACCAGGCTGCTACATGGCGGTGATCGATCTAACAGATGTCTACTACCATGTACCGATCTGGAAAGAACACCAAAAATATCTAATAATAATAATAATAATCTTTATTTTTATATAGCGCTAACATATTCCGCAGCGCTTTACAGTTTGCACACATTATCATCGCTGTCCCCGATGGGGCTCACAATCTAGATAATCTATCTAGATCTAAGACTGTTGGTAGAGATTGCGCAGGTCCCTACTCATCTGCAGTACCAATGTCTTCCCTTCGGGGTATCAGTGGCACCTCGTATATTCACAAAACTAATTTCGGAAGTGGCATCTTTTGTGAGGAGAGAAGACATATTACTGGTACCATACTTGGACGATTTCCTCGTGATAGCAAATACCGAAGAAGAATGCAGGAAAGCAGTAACAAGGGTACTGGAAGTCTTAACCAGCTTAGGCTGGGTAATAAACGAGAAAAAATCAAAGCTAATCCCAGCCCAAAAACAAGAATTTTTGGGAATACTATTAGACTCCTGCAAACAGCAATGTGTCCTCCCAGACAGAAAAATATGCTCCATTCAGCACAAGATACGACAGTTGAGACCGAGCCGGGCCATAACAATCCTACAAGCAATGTCGCTGTTGGGTACATTAACGGCAACAATGCCGCCGGTCCAGTGGGCGCAAAGCCACGCAAGAGATCTGCAGTGGCAAATCTTGACCGAGCAGGCAAAAGACCCGGCCAGCTTGAATCGACGGTTCACCCTAACGACACGGGTCCACAGCTCATTGGAATGGTGGCTACAACCCGAAAACCTAAAAAGAGCAGTACCCTGGTCAATTCACAACCAAGTGGTATTAAACACGGATGCGAGTCCGTCAGGATG
The DNA here is from genome assembly GCA_033576555.1 of Oophaga sylvatica. Taxonomy (NCBI): domain Eukaryota; kingdom Metazoa; phylum Chordata; class Amphibia; order Anura; family Dendrobatidae; genus Oophaga; species Oophaga sylvatica. The sequence goes on from JARQOD010000137.1 coordinate 26,309, forward strand.
GGGAGCACATCTAACGGGACGGCTTGAACAGGGCCAATGGGAACCCTCAATGAGGGAAACATCCTCCAATTTGAAAGAGCTAACAGCGGTGAAGCGGGCACTTCATCAGGTGGAAGAAGAGGTACGAGGAAGACATGTCACAATACTGTCAGACAACAACACGACTGTAGCCTACATATATCGACAGGGAGGTACAAGATCACCATCCCTGATGGCGGAAGCAAGAGAGCTGTTCACATGGGCGGAAAACAACCTGTTATCCCTATCAAGCACACACATAAAAGGGACAGACCATATGGTGGCAGATTTCTTAAGTCGACATGTGCTGCACCAAGGAGAATGGTCCCTAAATCAGGACATATTTGGAAAGATTTGTGTCAGCTGGGGCAGGCCAGAAGTAGACCTGTTTGCTACAAAAGAGAACCAGAAAGTAAACAGGTCCTACTCCCTGAATCCAAGGGAACATCCAGAAGGAGTACATGCGCTACTACACCGCTGGAGGTTTAAACTGGCGTATGCCTTTCCACTGTTTCCCCTAATACCAGTAGTCCTGAGAAAAATACGGGAGGACAAAGCCCGTGTAATTCTTATCGCGCCCTTCTGGCCGAAGAGAGCGTGGTTCACATGGCTCACACGCATGTCTGCCTCGGACCCATGGATCTTACCCGATGTTCCCAATCTACTACATCAGGGACCAGTGGAACATCCTCAGGTGGTAATGTATAATTTTACCGCACACTCATAAAGGTAAATATGAAAATTTATTGTGAACAGCAAATCATGGCAGTCAAACAGAATAGAAGCAATGGCATAAGCAGAAGCGAAATATAACGACGTTTCGGCTCAACCTGAGCCTTAATCATGTGCTTGCTGCAAAAAAAAAACAGTATATCAAAATTCAGTTCATTGACAAAATAACAGTATAAAGTCCCATACATGGTGAGAAAATATAGTCGGTGACGAAGCCACTGTTTAGTGGCGACCCGCGTCGGGTCTCCAATAGCCCGAACATGTGCATGTGTGCTTGGATGCCTTCGCTTCTGCCTTAGTGGTGACGGTTCCTTATGGGTATTTATCCCTGTATAGATCTGATTTATATGTCTGTCCTCTATATTCTGACTAATAGAAAACCTAACACAGCTTTGGGCTGGGTTTTGCTGGTCATTGACACCAGTACAGCAGGTGTCATGTCAGTCTGGTGAACTATATGGCTGCATCATTATTTATTGGTTGATCCAACTTTTCCCTTAGGGGTCACGTATATTGCATGCATTTTCCAGGCTAGCTCCAGTCTCGACATCCAGATATATATTAGAGGTTGGTTCTATGGTATGCTGTCTATATCAGGATATTAGGACATATAGTTTTGTACTGTGCACACATGTATTAGGGTGGGGCTATAAGCTTTATTATAGGCTTCCATGTTTTGTTATGTCACATCTGTGACTTTTAAATGTTTTTATACTGTTTTGGTGTTTTTTGTATTCAATAAAACTGCTTGATTATTTTGAGTTATTGCTGGGTGATCCCCATTCTTTTGCCTATGTCTTTTCTTTATGGTTTATGACTTCTCATGTTCACAGGTTTTGGGAGGATCCCCATTGTGATTTCCCTGTGGTGCCCCCATTACTTATTATACTAGTCTAGGCTAGATGGCTTCCATTTGGAGGCAATTAACGACTTTGGTCTGCCTATATCTAGCAATTGTTTCCATTTGTAGCTCTGCCTTCAGGTATGTAGATACCTGAGCTGAAATGGCTTCCGTTTGCTCCTGGCTCAGTGGGTACTGTCTGATGCGCACTGGTACAATTCCTGGTTTTAATTTAATGGATACAGGTGTTACTTTTAACAAACCAACATCTGTTTTGTCTTTTACCCATAGTGTATCTGGTATTTGCTCGAGCATCTGTAGGATGTCCTCATCTTGCTCAACCTCCAGCTTCTCATCACCTAGCTGGATTATAGACATCAGGGTAGTAAGAACTTCTTCCGATAAAGGGCCTGAAACAGTAATTCCTTTTTTTCCCAAACTTAATAACAGCATTTATAGCATTTAAAATATCCGCCCCGATCAAATGTAGAGGACATTTATCTGAGACTAACAACTGGGCACATAAGTCTGCGGTGTGAGCTATTCGCACATTCATAGGTTTTGTCTCATACAATGGGTGAACGGTTCCACCTGCTCCCATTCCCTGTACTGTTTTTCCTGTCCTGAATCATCGTGGCATATCCTTTTTCTTATAATAGTATGGCTCGCCCCCGTATCAATTAAACACTTCAATTGCTTCCCATTAGGAAGATGCAATTGCGTGATAGCCATTGGACCATCCCGAGGGGGAACCGCTATTACAGAATTACACTGGGGCTGCCAAATTCCTAATCTGATATGATTCCTGCATCCTCCATTGTTACCATTGTAACATGAGTCTGCTCTGGCTTAGTTGTTCTGATCTTAGGACAATTCCTTTTGATGTGTCCTCTTTGACCACATCCATAACAAAGCCCCATTTTTTTACACTCTTCTGCGTCTATTACCCCATCTCTTCTCTTATCTCCCCCTTCAGCTCCCATATAGTATATACCTGCTGCTTGTACTGCGGTTTTTACAGCATTATTAAATGCATTGGGAGGTATATTCACCATAACGGGAGCTGGTTTCTGCTGCTTCTTTGCCTTCTTACTATTGATCTGATCTTCTATTCCCCTGTACATGGGAATAGACTGCTCAAGTGTAGAATATATACATTCAGGTCTAACCCTCATCGCTTCAGTTCTCAGGTCCTCTCTTAATCCTGTCATGAACATATTCTTGAGAAACCTAGCCTCCCTAGGATTCTTCAAATCGAAATCATGATCTGTGAACACTGCTGTGCACCTAGCATGGAATTTATCAATAGGTTCATCTGGTTCCTGGAAGCCTTCAGGTAACCCCGAAGCCAATTCCTCCGTTAACTTTTTAGCCACCACTAACAACCTTGCAACAAATTGTCGCCCTGACTCTCGTGTTTTCTTATCTTCTGGAACATCTTATATAGTATTAGTACCAATGGTACCCCAGCAGATATTCGGCACAGTGGTTCTAAATCATTCCAAGCTGCCTCATAATTATCTGCTGTTCCTTCTACAGCCTTATAAAACCCCAGTGGATTCTTATAGGCATCAGGGAAACTATTGGCCATAGCTAACTGCTCAGATCTGCTCCATGGCTTATACCAAGTAGTGGTGTCTACCTTAACTTCCTCACCCCCTCCTTCCCATGGCCTGTTTGTGGTCTGTGTTACGACAGGGTAGGTAGTGACAATAGCTTTGCTATCAATCCTAGCACAAAAATCACACTCTGCCTTTCCTTTATCATGTGATTTATTACACTGATTGCAAATCCAAGTAGAAGACCTTCCCCTGTAGAACTTACTGAGGGGTCCATAATTATTCCAGCATTTTGCGCGGCTGCCAATATTTCTTCACCATTCTCACACACCCACTGATTGTTTCTTTTACTCAGTTTTAATCTTGCCACCTTCCCATCATTCTGAGGAGGGCCAGGGGACATCTGTAAATGGAATGTATCCCCCCTCTCTTTTTGCCACTGGTCTCTCAGGACTAGTTACTGGGGTGGAGAAACTGTCTGGAGACCCCCTTGGCAGCCCAGGATACTGATCCGTGGTAGAATATGTGGGAGGTGAAATAGAACCACAGGCTAAGGAATTTGGTTGTATTTGTACCATAGGGCTCAGTCCCCCCCCTCACTGACACCACGGTGTTCCCGGCAGATGGTAAGTTATGGGTGTCTGAATTACACGGAATCCAGACACTTGCAAAATCTGGTGGCGCCAAAAATGACGGGGAGGAAAGATATGGTATTGTGCTAGCAGTTGAAGCTGATGCTTCGGCCACAGGGGACATTAACCCCATCGCCTTTTCACTGTCTGCAGGGCTAGTGACACTGCACTCAGCACTCTCCCCCTCCCGCTCACAGGGGCGGAGGGTGAAACTACCACAGACTGTCTCTGTATAAGAGGGGCTGCTTGTGCCTGCGTTACTGCTGAATGCCTGTCATACATCCTTCCTCTCAGACGCGCTTCATCTCATTCGTCATCATTATCAGAATTAAAATATGGATCTTGGCTCTCAGAAGTCCGAATCCATGCAGCTACCTGTCCCTCATACCCATGTTTTTCAATCCATGCCTCATGCTCTCTGGTAAATCTCTTCCATCTTTCTGCATCCAGACACCCATTTTTCGGCATCCCTGCTCTCTCCAGAATCTTTGTAGCATTTTTCACAGCTTTTTACCCATGCTCCATTTGTACCAGGTCCCTCATCTTATACCTTGGATCCATAGTCTGTCTGGACCTGGTGAATTTAGCACCCATAACAGCTGTCAAAAGGTAGCGACCCCTGTCTTCAGCCCTGTTATGTATTTAGCTGGATCCCACTGGTCTATGACTACCAACAATCCCTGCTTCTAAAACAACAAGCTGAACTGCTACTCTCCTCTCTGTCTGAATGCTGACACACACTCTACGAAGCAAATAGATATATATTACTATGAACAACACTACTGCAAAGGCGAGTGCTATACATACCTCATGCATCTGTGTAGCCCTGGTATGTAAGGCACACAATACCAGGAGGATGAGTGGAGAGGTAACGGTTAAGGGTTCTACATGAGGCATACCCACTTCAGACACACCCAGCAGGGGTGTAGAGGGGAGTGGCCTTTTTAGCACAAGAGAGTCTGAAGTTCTCCTGAGAGAGTGGAGGGAGTCAGGACTAGTGCCTGTGGGGAACCAAGATTCCTGTCGATACAAAGAGACAGTACAGTAGTGGAGGCTAATACGGATAACCAAATGTTATCCCAGCCTAGTCAGTGCTGATATTGAGAGAGTGAGCAGGTCGAAGGGCGCAGAGGAAAAGGATTCTAAGAGTTGCCTTAAGGATTGGATTATCCTGCACATTGCTCACTGGTCACTGGCGACCGAAGTGTCACTATAGCTTTAGGCATAGTGATAGAAAAACCAGAGTCTTACTGGACCTTAGGTCGCAGCAAGCAGTCCTTGGAGTGTCAGTACGTAACAGGGGTCCGGTGGAATAGGGACTTTGAGCCTGATCAGCAAAAACAAGAACCTAGTTCCATCACCAGAAGGCTCTGACCACAAAACTGACCGGGCAGTACAGCTTTGGAGAAGCTGGAGAAATCAGAGTGAACTTAGCTCTATGCAGGTTGGACTCATCATATTGGAAAGTAAAGGAGGCCCCTAAACTGCTCTGCCGTTACCTCAAAACTCATCCTCCATCTACCTCATCAGCTTCCCGGGACCTGCCTGAACAACTTGAAGTAAAAGGTATGGAAAGAAGCTTTGATGTGTGAGACTGTTTCATTTAATTGTATTCCTGCACAACATCGTCATCATCATAGCCCTGAGGGAAGAGTCCCACCTGTAGGGGACCCGACATCTACCTGCCACACCATCCCCTCAGAGATCTACAGCAGCGCTGGTCTTAGTGATCAGAGAACTACAGGTGGCGTCACGAACTGTATATATACCTATCCCCTGTAAATATACCCCCCAACATACGCCTGACCGCCAGGGCCACAGACCGAGCCAGCGCTACCTGTGACAACCCCATAGACTTCCATGGGCTCGGCTCTGAGTACCCCATTGCTCTGGTAACCCACAATTGTGGTGCGTGGTCACAACAAAAACTTGGCGTCACGAACAGGATCCGAAACTTGCAGCATTGCGAGCCCTGTGTGCCTGTGGAGTGTTTTGGTGAAAAAGACTGTTGCTGTGGTTTGGCGCCAAATACCGCCATATTTGCCGCCATATTCGCGCCCTAAGGCGCTGGAGAAGAAGGTGGGCGTACCTGAAAGAGCGCGCAAAGTCTTGGACACGCCCCCGGCTCTGACTCAGCGGCAGGTCCTGCGACAGGAAGTGGACGCTCTGACATCAGAGCGCCTGCGACGAAGGTCCTGTTCCCACTGCTGTGCCTGTGAAGTAGCAGCTTCTGAAACCGGTAGGCTCCGGTTAACCAAGGGGGCGCTAAGATGTCACAACAACCGGCCGACAGTGCGGCCCCAGCCGGAGGCCCCGACCCCGCACTGCGTGGCATTGTAGCGCCAGATGGGGGCGCAGGCCCCGCACCCAGTCCGGTAGTCCCGATCATGCCACTAACGCTCCCATATATGCCTGGGGCGAAATGGCTTCCCCAGTACAGCGGTGAGCCAGGCACTTTAGCAGGCTTCAAGCGGAAGTTATGCAGCATCCTAGAAATGTACTCCATGCCTGAGAGACAGAAAGCTGCTGTGCTGATAGGGCAGCTAACTGGCGCTGCTGAGAGGGAAGTGGAGACTTGGGATACCGTTGATCAGGAGTCGGTACCTGCGATCCTCCTTAAGCTACATGCCATATTTGAAGACCGCACAGAAACGGATCTCCGGATGGCCTTCTATCACTGTTCACAACAGCCAGGTGACAGCATCAGGGACTACGCTTGCCGACTACGAGGAGCCCTGAGAGCCCTTAAGCAGATTAATAATTTAAATGCTATCGATGAGAATAAGATGCTGAAAGAGCAATTTATACAGGGATTGAGATCCCAAGAGGAACGCAGAACTGTAAACTGGTGGTCCTTAGATCATCCGGATGCTACCTTTGATGCCCTAAAGGACATGGCAATAAAAGGGCTGCGACCCCTGGGCAAACCTGAAGTGGCAACCCAACATCATCAGGGTGAAGTCACTCTGGAACCGGCAGTACCCCCTTTTCCCCGCTAGTGGCAGAAACCAAAACGCAGGCGACACCCCCTAGTGAATTGGACTGTCTGCGCTCAGAGGTGCGCCAGCTGACTAAAAATCTGGCTGCTGTGATGAGTGCCCTGCAGCTGCGGAAGGAGGAAGAAGGGAAGATCTTATTAGCTGATTGCCCAGAAGACGTCCCGTGGATGAACCGGAGAAGAAGGAAGACGTCGCCCCCCCGGAGGAGGACAACGCCACCCCCAGGAGCGACCTCTGATCAGCACCCTCCTCGTCGGGAGATCACCTGTTACCGATGCAACCGGAAAGGTCATATGTCTCCACAGTGTCCTTTAAACGGGCAGAACCTGGGTCCGAGGGCCAACACCCAGGAGGAGACCCGTCAGGCCCCCTAGACTGGAACCGCAGGTATGTGGGTGGACGACCCTACCTGTCTATCATTCTAGATGGTATTGCTGTTCCGGCATTGTTAGACACTGGGTCTCAGGTGACCCTAATACCTGATGCCCTATATACTAAGTTCTGGTCAATGGACAGTCTTAAACCCCCGAGCCCTGACTTTACCGTGTATGCTTCTAATGGTCTTCCTGTAGAAGTACTCGGGACAAAATGTGTAGATGTGAAAGTGGGCAGAGAGGAGTTGAAAGACCAGGGGCTTCTGGTAGTAAAGACTGTAAATGAGGAGAACGGTTTAAATATAATTTTGGGTACTAACATTATCAGTAATTGTTTGGGAGAAGTTGTGTTCTTACTCCAACAGCTCGCTGAGATTGCCCGACCAAGGCAGAAAGGAGTAATCCAAAGAGAGATCCGGGCCCTGGTGTGTCAGCAGCAAGCGAAGCTTACAGACGGCGAAATTGGTAATGTACGGGTCACTGACTCGAATCCCATTGTGATACCCCAATGAGTGAAATGATAATCTGGTGCAGGGCAGCCATAGGTCTGAGAGGACAGAACTACCAAGCTGTAGTAGAACCCCACCATTCAGAACATAGACCTACACTTATGACTGCTAGGGGAGTAGTGGAAGTGGTGAATGGAAGAGTACCGGTACGGCTTCTCAATTGGGGAGATGATGAGGTAAACTTACCCCGTTATGCAACCATTGCTAAACTACATGCTGTCGACAATAATTCTATTCTCCCGGCTGAGTCCTTAGACTCCTGTCAAATAGCGGAGGACAATGACCCAGCAACTCAGGTGGCGGAATGGTGTCAGCAGCTCCATGTTGGGACGGACACCACTCCCGCTCACCAGAAGCAAGGGGTATTACGGGTGGTGCAAGAGTATGCCCAAGTATTTAGCAAGAATCCACTTGATTTTGGGATAATTAAGGGAGTACAACATCATATCCCTACAGGCAGTCATCCTCCCATCAAAGAGCGGTACAGGCCTATACCCCCAGCCCATTATCAGAAGGCTAAAGAAATGTTGCGAGATATGAAAGAAGCCGGAGTAATCAGGGATAGTTGTAGTCCCTGGGCAGCACCTCTAGTCCTGGTTAGAAAAAAAGATGGTAGCTTGAGAATGTGTGTGGATTACAGGCAGGTGAATCGCATAACACATAAGGACGCATACCCGTTACCACGTATAGAGGAATCATTAGCTGCTCTGAAAACGGCTAACTACTTTTCTACCCTTGATCTGACTAGTGGTTACTGGCAAGTGGCTGTGGCTGAGGAGGATCGTGAGAAAACGGCTTTCACCACCCCAATGGGGCTCTGTGAGTTCGACAGAATGCCGTTTGGGCTCAGTAGTGCCCCAGGAACATTTCAGAGAGTGATGGAAAACTGTCTGGGACATCTCAATTTTGAAACCGTGCTGCTATACTTAGACGACGTCATCGTGTACTCCAAGACATATGAGGACCATCTGAAGCACCTGGCAGAAGTATTTGAATCCCTGTCCAGGTAGGGATGAAGTTGAAACCCTCAAAATGCCATCTACTCAAACAGAAGGTACAATACTTGGGGCACATCGTCAGTTCGGAAGGAGTAGCGCCGGACCCAGAGAAAGTCACTGCCATCCAGAAGTGGCCGGAGCCGAAGAACCTCAAGGAAGTGCGACAGTTCCTGGGACTCACGGGTTACTACAGAAGGTTCGTGAAAGATTACACGAAGAAGGCAGCCCCTTTACAGGACCTCCTAGTAGGACAATCCCTAAAGAGCAGAAACCCTCCCTTTAATTGGGGTAAGGAACAGGCTGAAGCATTCCAAAAGATGAAAGAGATCCTTACGGGTGATGAGATCTTAACCTATCCTGATTACAGCCAACCGTTCCTGCTGTACACCGACGCCAGTAATGAAGGTTTGGGAGCAGTTCTCAGTCAGAAGCAGAATGGCCAAGAAAAAGTCATCGCATATGCCAGCAGAAAACTCAGGCCAACTGAGAGGAATCCGGAAAATTATAGCAGCTTCAAGCTGGAGTTTCTGGCGCTGGTCTGGGCCATTACTGAAAGATTTAAGCATTATCTGGCCTCCAACCAGTTCACTGCGTTTACAGACAACAACCCCTTAACGCACCTGGAAACCGCCAAGCTGGGCGCCATGGAGCAGCGTTGGATGGCTCGGTTGTCCAATTACCAGTTTACTATCAAGTACCGGGCAGGCCGAAAGAATGCTAATGCCGACGCATTGTCCCGAATGCCGCATGACTCTGACACGGAAGAAGAATCGGACGACCTGGAAGAAATTGAGCTACCTGCGTTCCATCGAAATGGGGTAGTCCACGAGCATCGAGTCTACAGAAAGCAGTATGGTGCAACGTTAAATCCTTTACCCCATCACAGCTGGAAAGAGACTCAGGACAGCGATCCAGTGGTCAGCCGTATCAAGGAGTTGTTAAGACAGGAAGGTTCCTCCTTGGAAAAGGATGCACCTATGTCAGCAAAGCTCCTGTGGAACGAGAGAAGCCGGTTGTTCCTATACCGTGAGAAGTTGTGCAGGAGATACGTCAACCCCAGGACCCACGAGATGGTCTGGCAGATAGTGGTCCCCAAGGCAGACGTCCAAATGGTGTTGGAAGCATACCATGATCAAGCAGGACACTTTGGCTGGAGAAAGCTGGAGACCCTGTTGAGGTGCCGGTTCTACTGGGTAGGGATGCGCAGCTCCATCGAGAGGTGGTGTCGGAACTGTGGACCCTGTGGTCTCAGAAGAAAGGACTACGGTAGTCAGAAGGCACCCCTGCAACCTATCCGGACGACTCGCCCCCTGGAGATTGTGGCCCTGGACCACGTCAAACTGTCGCCAAGTAGATCTGGATACTCATACGCCTTGACCATGGTGGACCATTACTCTAGATTTCTGGTGGTTGTTCCAGTTAAGGATCAGACAGCAGTGACGGCAGCAAAAACCTTTCAAGCAAGCTTCTGTAGACCGCATGGGTATCCGGAGCAAGTATTAACCGATCAAGGACCTGCTTTCGAAGCTGATTTATTCAAGGAATTCTGTCACATGTATGGGTGCAAGAAAATTAGAACAACACCATACCACCCTCAAACCAACGGTCTTTGCGAGAAAATGAACCACATTGTCCTTGATTTGTTGAAATCCATACCGTTGGAAGACAGAAATCGATGGCCGGACTTACTACCTGATTTGGTTGACTTGTATAACCATATACCTGTAAGTTCTACTAACTGCACTCCAGCCTATCTTATGAGAGCAAGGCCCGGAGACTACCAATGGATTTAGAACTTGGAGTGGTAGAACCGAGGCAGACGACGCCGTTGAAAACTGGGACATCAATCGGCAAGAGCAGTACAGACGAGTGCAAGTCTGTGTAGAAGAAAGTCTCAACAAGGCACGGGAGAAACAGGAAGATATTTACAACAGGAATGCTCCTGCCAAGCCTTTGATGCCTGGAGAAGTGGTATTGAAAAGGAAAAGGAAAATGCACAAATTGGATAACCAGTGGGAACAAGAACCCTACGTTGTACAAGATTCTAAATATGACAACAGAAAAGTTTGTATCATCAGTAAGGACGGAGGAAGAACAATATCCACTGTGTCCAGAGACCATTTGAAATTGTGCCCGAACCCTTAAAGTTTCGTGAAGAGAACTCTGTCATCAATCAAGAAGAAAGAAAAGAAGAGGTCATACACACGGATCTGGGAGATTTCCTGCAGATTGGCCGAGACTGGGAGATGCGGTAATAATTCCGGTGTTGCAGTTTTATCAGCCACAAGAGGAAGTTCTACCTCCAGTTATGCCCATGGTGCCGGTTGAGCCAGTTCAGGAGTTACCTACTCCAGCAACACCTCAGTCTACAGAATCTCAGGAAGGACCAACAGAAGCAGCGCCCCATGCTATGGGATCCCCTGGTGAAGCTGACTCACACCGCCCAGCCATCAGTACGCTTGCCAGATCCATAGAAAGATTGAGACAGTTCTATAGTTTGCCGTTACGCAGTGCAGATAGATCACAGATTAATATACCTGAAGCTACTCCACGTAGATCAGAGCGAACCACGAAAGGGAAAATACCCATTCGATATCAACAATAATTCGAGTAAAATAATGTAAATATTAAAGTGAAAAGTATATTTATGTGTCCTTTTATTATGACATGGACTTTGTGCTGTGGACTATGCCAGCCCAGAACTTATCTTTGTATATAGTTGCATTTTATGCATTTTCTTGGTTCTATATCAAACTGTAACTATTACCTCTGAACATAAAACCCGTGTGGTGTGGCACTGAGCGAGGTCTGCAGCCAGATGTCCTGCAGCCCACCCAGGACCCACGTTGAAGGTTTGGTGGGGTCCTTCACAAGAATACTGTGTATATATTGAATGCCTTGATGCTTTAATACTTTTTGTATTTTCTTACTGTACAATGGCAACGTTTAAGAAATCCTTACCTCCCGGATGGGAAGAGTTAATGTTTATTGTTAATGAAAAACAAAATTTCTTCTTATATTTCACAGCCCGGGAGTGCTGTATTTTACCATGGGGGAATGTGTAGCCCTGGTATGTAAGGCACACAATACCAGGAGGATGAGTGGAGAGGTAACGGTTAAGGGTTCTACATGAGGCATACCCACTTCAGACACACCCAGCAGGGGTGTAGAGGGGAGTGGCCTTTTTAGCACAAGAGAGTCTGAAGTTCTCCTGAGAGAGTGAAGGGAGTCAGGACTAGTGCCTGTTGGGGAACCAAGATTCCTGTCGATACAAAGAGACAGTACAGTAGTGGAGGCTAGTACGGATAACCAAATATTATTCCTAGCCTAGTCAGTGCTGATATTGGAGAGAGTGAGCAGGTCGAAGGGCGCAGAGGAAAAGGATTCTAAGAGTTGCCTTAAGGATTGGATTATCCTGCACATTGCTCACTGGTCACTGGCGACCGAAGTATCACTATAGCTTTAGGCATAGTGATAGAAAAACCAGAGTCTTACTGGACCTTAGGTCGCAGCAAGCAGTCCTTGGAGTGTCAGTACTAACAGGGGTCCGGTGGAATAGGGACTTTGAGCCTGATCAGCAAAAACAAGAACCTAGTTCCATCACCAGAAGGCTCCGACCACAAAACTGACCGGGCAGTACAGCTTTGGAGAAGCTGGAGAAATCAGAGTGAACTTAGCTCTATGCAGGTTGGACTCATCATATTGGAAAGTAAAGGAGGCCCCTAAACTGCTCTGCCGTTACCTCAAAACTCATCCTCCATCTACCTCATCAGCTTCCCGGGACCTGCCTGAACAACTTGAAGTAAAAGGTATGGAAAGAAGCTTTGATGTGTGAGACTGTTTCATTTAATTTATCCCTGCACAACATCGTCATCATCATAGCCCTGAGGGAAGAGTCCCACCTGTAGGGGACCCGACATCTAGCTGCCACACCATCCCCTCAGAGATCTACAGCAGCGCTGGTCTTAGTGATCAGAGAACTACAGGTGGCGTCACGAACTGTATATATACCTATCCCCTGTAAATATACCCCCCAACATACGCCTGACCGCCAGGGCCACAGACCGAGCCAGCGCTACTGTGTAGCCCTGGTACACAATACCAGGAGGATGAGTGGAGAGGTAACAGTTAAGGTCTCTTCATGACATCATGTACACTTCTGACACACCCAGCAGGGGTGTGGAAGGGAGTGATTTCTAGTCAGTCAGTTTCCTGTCCTTGGACAGAGTAGACGTGTCCAGTTTGAGCCTGTCATCAGTTCAGAACGTGGAGGCTGGTACAGGTGGTCTAATTCACCTTAGTCTAGTCAGAGCTGTGCCCCACTGGAAGAAAGACTGAACTAACTATTAAGAGTCGAGCAAATCGAAGGGCAAAGTGGAAGGAAGATTATTGGAAAAGTGCGTTTGGCTTGGAAAAGTCCTGCACATTGCTACCGGTCACTGGGGACCGAAGGATCACTATTAGCTACAAGCATAGTGAAGAGAAAACCAGAGATTTACCGGACCCTAGGTCGCGGCAAACACCCCCTTATAGTCAGTACGTAACTGGGGTCAGGGAAGTGAAGACTTTGAGTCTCTGCAGGACAAAATAAGAATTCAGCTCCCTCATAGAAAGGCTCCTAACACTAAACTGACTGGGAAGCACAGCTTTGGATAAGCTGGAATCATAGAGGGGACTACGCTTCAGGCTGGTCGTACTCATCTTCATTGGACAGTAAAGGAGGCCCCTAACTTGCTTAGCTGTTGCCTCAAAGCTCATCCTCCACAACCCATCAGCTCCCTGGGACCTGCTTGAACACTTGCAAGTAAAGGTATGGAAAGAGCTGACGTGTGAGACTGTAGTTTATTATGCATCCTGCACAATCCCTACCTACTACCGACCTGAGGGAAGAGTCCCACCTGTAGGGGACCCGACATCTAGCTGCATCACCATCCCCTCAGAGATCTACAGCAGCACTGGTACAAAGTACCAGAAACTACAGGTGGCGTCACGAACTGTATATAAACCTATCCCCTGTAAATACATCCCCAACATACGCCAGACCGCCAGGGCCACAGACCGAGCCACAGCTACCTGTGACAACCCCATAGACTTCCATGGGCTCGGCTCTGAGTACCCCATTGCCTGGTAACCCACAATTGTGGTGGCGTGGTCACAACAAAAACTTGGCGTCACGAACAGGATACCGAAACTTGCAGCATTGCGAGCCCTGTGTGCCTGTGGAGTGTTTTGGTGAAAAAGACTGTTGCTATTGTTTGGCGCCAAAATCCGCCATCTTTGTCGCCATATTCGCGCCCTACAGGCGCTGGAGAAGAAGGAGGGCGTACCTGAAAGAGCGCGCAAAGTCTTGGACACGCCCCCGGCTCTGACTCAGCGGCAGGTCCTGCAACAGGAAGTGACGCTCTGACATCAGAGCGCCAGCGACGAAGGTCCTGTTCCCACTGCGGTGCCTGTGAATAGCAGCGTCTGAAACCGGTAGGCTCCGTTTAACCAAGGGGGCGCTAAGATGTCACAACAACCGGCCGACAGTGCGGCCCCAGCCGGAGGCCCCAATCCCGCACCGTTGGTATTGTAGCGCCAGATGGGGGCGCAGGCCCTGCACCCAGTCCGGTAGTCCCGATCATGCCACTAACGCTCCCATATATGCCTGGGGCGAAATGGCTTCCCCAATACAGCGGTGAGCCAGGCACATTTAGCAGGCTTCAAGCGGAAGTTATGCAGCATCTAGAAATGTACTCTATGCCTGAGAGACAAAAAGCTGCTGTGCTAATAGGGCAGCTAACTGGCGCTGCTGAGAGGGAAGTGGAGACCTGGGATACCGTTGATCAGGAGTCGGTACCTGCGACCCTTTCCTAAGCTACATGCCATATTTGAAGACCGCACAGAAACGGATCTCCGGATGGCCTTCTATCACTGTTCACAACAGCCAGGTGACAGCATCCGGGACTACGCTTGCCGACTACAGGAGCCCTGAGAGCCCTCAAGCAATTAACCATTTAAATGCTATCGACGAGAATAAGATGTGAAAGACAATTTATACAGGGATTGAGATCCCCAGAGGAACGCAGAACTGTAAATGGTGGTCCTTAGATCATCCGGATGCTACCTTTGATGCCCTAAAGGACATGGCAATAAAAGGGCTGCGGCCCCTGGGCAAACCTGAGGTGGCCACCCAACATCATCAGGGTGAAGTCACTCTGGAACCGGCAGTAGCCCCCTGTTTCCCCGTTAGTGGCAGAAGCCAAAGCGCAGGGACACCTCCTAGTGAATTGGACTGTCTGCGCTCAGAGGTGCGCCAGCTGACTAAAAATCTGGCCCGCTGTGATGAGTGCCCTACAGCTGCGGAAAGAGGAGAAGGAAGATCTCGTATACCCTGATTGCCCAGAAGACGTCCGTGGATGCAACCGGAGAAGAAAGAAGACGTCGCCCCCCCGGAGGAGGACAACGCCACCCCCAGGAGCAACCTCTGATCAACACCCTCCTCGTCGAGAGATCATCTGTTATCGCTGCAACCGGAAAGGTCATCTGTCTACACAGTGTCCTTTAAACGGGCAGAACCTGGGTCCAAGGGCCAACACCCAGGAGAATACCCGTCAGGCCCCCTAGACTGGAACCGCAGGTATGTGGGTGGACGACCCTACCTGTCTATATTCTAGATGGTATTGCTGTTCCGCATTGTTAGACACTGGGTCTCAGGTGACCCTAATACCTGATGCCCTATATACCAAGTACTGGTCAATGGACAGTCTTAAACCTCCGAGCCTTGACTTTACTGTGTATGCTTCGAATGGTCTTCCTGTAGAAGTACTCGGAACAAAATGTGTAGATGTAAAGGTGGGCAAGAGGAGTTGAAAGACCAAGGGCTTCTGGTAGTAAAGACTGTAAATGAGGAGAACGGTTTAAATATCATTTTGGGTACTAACATTATCGTAATTGTTTGGGAGAAGTTGTGTTCTTGCTCCAACAGCTCGCTGAGATTGCCCGACCAAGGCAGAAGGAGTAATCCAAAGAGAGATCCGGGCCCTGGTGTGTCAGCAGCAAGCGAAGCTTACCGACGGCGAAATTGGTAATGTACGGGTCACTGACTCAATCCATTGTGATACCCCCAATGAGTGAAATGATCATTGGTGCAGGGCAGCCATAGGTCTGAGAGGACAGAATTACCAAGCTGTAGTAGAACCCCACCATTCAGAACATAGACCTACACTTATGACTGCTAGAGGAGTAGTGAAGTGGTGAATGGAAGAGTACCGGTACGGCTTCTCAATTGGGGAGATGATGAGGTAAATTTACCCCGTTATGCAACCATTGCTAAACTACATGCTGTGAAATAATTCTATTCTCCCGGCTGAGTCCTTAGACTCCTGTCAAATAGAGGAGGACAATGACCCAGCAACCCAGGTGGCGGAATGGTGTCAGCAACTCCATGTTGGGACGGACACCACTCCCGCTCACCAGAAGCAAGGGGTATTACGGGTGGTGCAAGAGTACGCCCAAGTGTTTAGCAAAAATCCACTTGATTTTGGGACAATTAAGGGAGTACAACATCATATCCCTACTGGCAGTCATCCTCCCATCAAAGAGCGGTAAGGCCCATACCCCAGCTCCATTATCAGAAGGCTAAAGAAATGTTGAAGATATGAAGAAAGCGGGTATAAGGGATAGTTGTAGCCCTGGGCAGCCCTCTAGTCCTGGTTAAAAAAAAGATGGTAGTTGAGAATGTGTGTGGATTACAGGCAGGTGAACCGCATAACACACAAGGAGCATACCCGTTACCACGTATAGAGGAATCATTAGCTGCTCTGAAAACGGCTAACTACTTTTCTACCCTCGATCTGACTAGTGGTTACTGGCAAGTGGCTGTGGCTGAGGAGGATCGTGAGAAAACGGCTTTCACCACCCCAATGGGGCTCTGTGAGTTCGACAGAATGCCGTTTGGGCTCAGTAGTGCCCCAGGAACATTTCAGAGAGTGATGGAAAACTGTCTGGGACATCTCAATTTTGAAACCGTGCTGCTATACCTAGACGACGTCATCGTGTACTCCAAGACATATGAGGACCATCTGAAGCACCTGGCAGAAGTATTTGAATCCCTGTCCAGGTACGGGATGAAGTTGAAACCCTCAAAATGCCATCTACTCAAACAGAAGGTACAATACTTGGGGCACATCGTCAGTTCGGAAGGAGTAGCGCCGGACCCAGAGAAAGTCACTGCCATCCAGAAGTGGCCGGAGCCGAAGAACCTCAAGGAAGTGCGACAGTTCCTGGGACTCACGGGTTACTACAGAAGGTTCGTGAAAGATTACACGAAGAAGGCAGCCCCTTTACAGGACCTCCTAGTAGGACAATCCCTAAAGAGCAGAAACCCTCCCTTTAATTGGGGTAAGGAACAGGCTGAAGCATTCCAAAAGATGAAAGAGATCCTTACGGGTGATGAGATCTTAACCTATCCTGATTACAGCCAACCGTTCCTGCTGTACACCGACGCCAGTAATGAAGGTTTGGGAGCAGTTCTCAGTCAGAAGCAGAATGGCCAAGAAAAAGTCATCGCATATGCCAGCAGAAAACTCAGGCCAACTGAGAGGAATCCGGAAAATTATAGCAGCTTCAAGCTGGAGTTTCTGGCGCTGGTCTGGGCCATTACTGAAAGATTTAAGCATTATCTGGCCTCCAACCAGTTCACTGCGTTTACAGACAACAACCCCTTAACGCACCTGGAAACCGCCAAGCTGGGCGCCATGGAGCAGCGTTGGATGGCTCGGTTGTCCAATTACCAGTTTACTATCAAGTACCGGGCAGGCCGAAAGAATGCTAATGCCGACGCATTGTCCCGAATGCCGCATGACTCTGACACGGAAGAAGAATCGGACGACCTGGAAGAAATTGAGCTACCTGCGTTCCATCGAAATGGGGTAGTCCACGAGCATCGAGTCTACAGAAAGCAGTATGGTGCAACGTTAAATCCTTTACCCCATCACAGCTGGAAAGAGACTCAGGACAGCGATCCAGTGGTCAGCCGTATCAAGGAGTTGTTAAGACAGGAAGGTTCCTCCTTGGAAAAGGATGCACCTATGTCAGCAAAGCTCCTGTGGAACGAGAGAAGCCGGTTGTTCCTATACCGTGAGAAGTTGTGCAGGAGATACGTCAACCCCAGGACCCACGAGATGGTCTGGCAGATAGTGGTCCCCAAGGCAGACGTCCAAATGGTGTTGGAAGCATACCATGATCAAGCAGGACACTTTGGCTGGAGAAAGCTGGAGACCCTGTTGAGGTGCCGGTTCTACTGGGTAGGGATGCGCAGCTCCATCGAGAGGTGGTGTCGGAACTGTGGACCCTGTGGTCTCAGAAGAAAGGACTACGGTAGTCAGAAGGCACCCCTGCAACCTATCCGGACGACTCGCCCCCTGGAGATTGTGGCCCTGGACCACGTCAAACTGTCGCCAAGTAGATCTGGATACTCATACGCCTTGACCATGGTGGACCATTACTCTAGATTTCTGGTGGTTGTTCCAGTTAAGGATCAGACAGCAGTGACGGCAGCAAAAACCTTTCAAGCAAGCTTCTGTAGACCGCATGGGTATCCGGAGCAAGTATTAACCGATCAAGGACCTGCTTTCGAAGCTGATTTATTCAAGGAATTCTGTCACATGTATGGGTGCAAGAAAATTAGAACAACACCATACCACCCTCAAACCAACGGTCTTTGCGAGAAAATGAACCACATTGTCCTTGATTTGTTGAAATCCATACCGTTGGAAGACAGAAATCGATGGCCGGACTTACTACCTGATTTGGTTGACTTGTATAACCATATACCTGTAAGTTCCACTAACTGCACTCCAGCCTATCTTATGAGAGCAAGGCCCGGAAGACTACCAATGGATTTAGAACTTGGAGTGGTAGAACCGGAGGCAGACGACGCCGTTGAAAACTGGGACATCAATCGGCAAGAGCAGTACAGACGAGTGCAAGTCTGTGTAGAAGAAAGTCTCAACAAGGCACGGGAGAAACAGGAAGATATTTACAACAGGAATGCTCCTGCCAAGCCTTTGATGCCTGGAGAAGTGGTATTGAAAAGGAAAAGGAAAATGCACAAATTGGATAACCAGTGGGAACAAGAACCCTACGTTGTACAAGATTCTAAATATGACAACAGAAAAGTTTGTATCATCAGTAAGGACGGAGGAAGAACAATATCCACTGTGTCCAGAGACCATTTGAAATTGTGCCCGGAACCCTTAAAGTTTCGTGAAGAGAACTCTGTCATCAATCAAGAAGAAAGAAAAGAAGAGGTCATACACACGGATCTGGGAGATTTCCCTGCAGATTGGCCGAGACTGGGAGATGCGGTAATAATTCCGGTGTTGCAGTTTTATCAGCCACAAGAGGAAGTTCTACCTCCAGTTATGCCCATGGTGCCGGTTGAGCCAGTTCAGGAGTTACCTACTCCAGCAACACCTCAGTCTACAGAATCTCAGGAAGGACCAACAGAAGCAGCGCCCATGCTATGGGATCCCCTGGTGAAGCTGACTCACACCGCCCAGCCATCAGTACGCTTGCCAGATCCATAGAAAGATTGAGACAGTTCTATAGTTTGCCGTTACGCAGTGCAGATAGATCACAGATTAATATACCTGAAGCTACTCCACGTAGATCAGAGCGAGCCACGAAAGGGAAGATACCCATTCGATATCAACAATAATTCGAGTAAAATAATGTAAATATTAAAGTGAAAAGTATATTTATGTGTCCTTTTATTATGACATGGACTTTGTGGCTGTGGACTATGCCAGCCCAGAACTTATCTTTGTATATAGTTGCATTTTATGCATTTTCTTGGTTCTATATCAAACTGTAACTATTACCTCTGAACATAAAACCCGTGTGGTGTGGCACTGAGCGAGGTCTGCAGCCAGATGTCCTGCAGCCCACCCAGGACCCACGTTGAAGGTTTGGTGCGGGTCCTTCACAAGAATACTGTATATATATATTGAATGCCTTGATGCTTTAATACTTTTTGTATTTTCTTACTGTATACATGGCAACGTTTAAGAAATCCTTACCTCCCGGATGGGAAGAGTTAATGTTTATTGTTAATGAAAAACAAAATTTCTTCTTATATTTCACAGCCCGGGAGTGCTGTATTTTACCATGGGGGAATGTGTAGCCCTGGTATGTAAGGCAGACAATACCAGGAGGATGAGTGGAGAGGTAACGGTTAAGGGTTCTACATGAGGCATACCCACTTCAGACACACCCAGCAGGGGTGTAGAGGGGAGTGGCCTTTTTAGCACAAGAGAGTCTGAAGTTCTCCTGAGAGAGTGGAGGGAGTCAGGACTAGTGCCTGTGGGGAACCAAGATTCCTGTCGATACAAAGAGACAGTACAGTAGTGGAGGCTAATACGGATAACCAAATGTTATCCCAGCCTAGTCAGTGCTGATATTGAGAGAGTGAGCAGGTCGAAGGGCGCAGAGGAAAAGGATTCTAAGAGTTGCCTTAAGGATTGGATTATCCTGCACATTGCTCACTGGTCACTGGCGACCGAAGTGTCACTATAGCTTTAGGCATAGTGATAGAAAAACCAGAGTCTTACTGGACCTTAGGTCGCAGCAAGCAGTCCTTGGAGTGTCAGTACGTAACAGGGGTCCGGTGGAATAGGGACTTTGAGCCTGATCAGCAAAAACAAGAACCTAGTTCCATCACCAGAAGGCTCTGACCACAAAACTGACCGGGCAGTACAGCTTTGGAGAAGCTGGAGAAATCAGAGTGAACTTAGCTCTATGCAGGTTGGACTCATCATATTGGAAAGTAAAGGAGGCCCCTAAACTGCTCTGCCGTTACCTCAAAACTCATCCTCCATCTACCTCATCAGCTTCCCGGGACCTGCCTGAACAACTTGAAGTAAAAGGTATGGAAAGAAGCTTTGATGTGTGAGACTGTTTCATTTAATTGTATTCCTGCACAACATCGTCATCATCATAGCCCTGAAGGAAGAGTCCCACCTGTAGGGGACCCGACATCTAGCTGCCACACCATCCCCTCAGAGATCTACAGCAGCGCTGGTCTTAGTGATCAGAGAACTACAGGTGGCGTCACGAACTGTATATATACCTATCCCCTGTAAATATACCCCCCAACATACGCCTGACCGCCAGGGCCACAGACCGAGCCAGCGCTACCTGTGACAACCCCATAGACTTCCATGGGCTCGGCTCTAAGTACCCCATTGCTCTGGTAACCCACAATTGTGGTGCGTGGTCACAACACATCTGAATCTGAACTTCCAATGCTTGACCCTGAATATGCCAAGTCTATTCCGGAATCCATTCCTGCCTCTATCCCAGGAATATCAAAATAATATTCGTGTGTGACTATATCCTGCCACCTTGGCATATACCATCTAGTATTTATGATATATGCCCAGCTTTTCAATACCGCATGAGGATGTGGAACTACGTGACAGGAGAACACTCTATATAGCCTGTTTCCTCTCCTATACTGATGTGGAGTCACAGGCGTCAAATGCACTCGTTCTAAAAACCAGTCCACTCTTCTCGCTCTTACTCACCTCTGAACTATAGTGACTGAACACAGACACTCTTCACACGGCATAAAAACATGTGTATCTCAAATTTTGCAATTTACTGATTTACAAAATGTCTTAATGCTGCCGGACAATAACCACAAGCTTCACTATTAGCTGTCCCAGATGTGTTCATCAATTCTTCTAACACATAGCCAGGAGTTATCACTGAAGGCACTCGAAAATGAATATTCATGCACAGATAAAATGCTTTCATCCGACCTCTCCACGTTATCACCGCCCACTATCCAACACCATTTGTAATTCTTTCTCCAACACAGAGAAAACGTGGGGTTTGATCTAACTGTCAACTTGAAATCACTATACTTTGTTCACACCGAGCACAGGACATTTAACGGGCACACTTTTTATGCAGAACAAACAGCAACTCCTCTATTCCACCACTTCAGCAACTTATAATGCACCTATACAATGTAAAGGTACTGCCACACTTAGCGATCTCGTTAGCGATCTCGATAACGACGCAAGCTAACGAGATTGTTTTTGTGATCTCTTTTAGGTCGCTAGTAGCTGCCAAACAGGAGATCTCATAAACGACTCATCAGCGGTCAGCGATCTCTTTAACGACTTTGGCGGTCGTTAGGATGTCATTAGCATGTACTGAGCGCTTCTGATTCACAGGAATTTCCAGCATCGCTCCTGCTCTCTGCATCCTGCTAGCCTGCTTTGCAACTTCTGTGATCCTCTCTGTGACGCAAAAGAGAACTTACAGATATTGCGATCCACTCCGTGTCGCAAAACAGTCATGCGTCACAAACGAGGTCGCTCGTCGTTCGCAAAAGGTGCCAAACACAGCGATTCAGGCTCACCAGCGGGACGCCAACGATCAAAAAACGGTCCAGAACTCTAGTGAACGATCAGCGACATCACAGCAGGGGCCACATCGCTGCTACATGCCACACACAACGAGGTTGCAAACGAGATTGCAAAATAGTGACCTTTTAGTGATCTCGTTTGCGATCTCGATTGCGATCTCGTTTAGTGTGGCATACCCTTAATAATATAATCCACCAATAGCAAAAGAGCAAGGATAGCAATCAGAGTGAGGAAAGTAGAGCAGGTATAGCAAAGCATAATATTAAACCTTAATTTTATACATATAATGCCAAACAGATATTTCCAGTGTAAACACTATCTTTTTAGAAACTAGCAGCACCTCACAGATTTGCCTTAAACCGTGAATTAATAATTGGTCAAGAAATAGATACTGAATGAATATATATAAAAAAAAAATCAATTGTTTAGTATTGGTTAATACTTATAAACAAATAATCACATAAACAAACAAATTACAAATTAAACAAATAAGACAAAACAAACAAGTGTACACTACTATTTACCTGAGAGGATTCCGATTTATCCACCACCTCGTCAAGAGAGATAGAAAAAGAAATGCAAGCAATGCTCACTTACCCGGGCAATTTTCTCTCTCTCGGACAAGAGGCAAGATTCCTGTTCAGTCTGGAACGAGAGTCAAAGGGGAATATAATTTAACCCCTTGCTCGCTGGAGCCTCCAATTGATAGAGATTAGGGATTTTTTTCTTTATGGTCCAACCTCAGGTATCCGCTTCTGATAGGCACCTATCTATGGGAGAATAAAGAGACACACACACACAGCTCGTGTCAAGTAGATCTCCTCCTTTAATGGTTTGAAGGGGGACCTTTTATAGCCCAAAACCACAAGGTTACATAATCATTGGCACAAATATGAAGTGTTATACAATAGGTTGTCATGTGTTTATTTGGATATAAGATTAATTTCTTGACCAAATTGGGGAAACTTCCTTTTCTGGGATATTCAAAAATATTCTTCAGTGTTAAAAGT
The DNA here is from genome assembly GCA_033576555.1 of Oophaga sylvatica. Lineage (NCBI taxonomy): Eukaryota > Metazoa > Chordata > Amphibia > Anura > Dendrobatidae > Oophaga > Oophaga sylvatica. The sequence goes on from JARQOD010000137.1 coordinate 49,402, forward strand.
TCACGCTCTCATCATTTGTCCTTGGCCAGTAAAAAGTACTGGCGTCGTGTCCATGGGTGGTTATGGCTTATTACACAATTTTGGACCCCAAACCATATTTTTTATTGTTTTCTGAGAATTTGTCCTTCACATTCTGGGAAAACAGGAACTTGACCACAATTAAATAAAGGTCAACTATGTGGGGTTGTAGATAGATGATAACCATACTTTCATGATAGAACTATTCACTGGTATTATTTTATTTTAGAGAATAGAAATTAACCATTTCTTTAACAACGGGGTAAATTATGGGTATAGTTTTACATTTGGAATTCATAAAGTTTAGTTTTATCCTTTTGTCAGCAAACATGAGGAATGACAAGAGACAACCCATTTAAGAAGATCCAATTTTGGTTAAAACGATTCCAACATTCTGAACATAAAAAAGGCTTCTCCTCTATGTGACGTGTCACGGGTGTGTCGCTGCGAAGATCGTCGCGATTGCACACCCTGACTTCTCACAGCTGAGTTTCTGGTGCTGGGTGTTTTTCGGCAGAGAGAGAGTTAATTCTTCCTCTCTCTGTGCTGGACTAGACCAGCCTCGCTCAGCTGCAATTAATGTTGTGGTAATTGGTTTCCTTCAAATACGTGCCTGTCTGCTGGGGAAGTGTCGGTGAAAGCATTCATGCAGACCAGCAGAGCGGATCGTTGTATGGTGAAGGCTGAAGTTGAGTACCTGTGTGGTCTTTTTTCCCCTCCTCGCTTTATCATTTATCTCCGTACCCGTTGGTGTCCCCTCTGTTTCCTGTGGTATGACTTTTGTATGCAAGGTGGATTTTAGTTTACCCCTTGTACTGTCTCGTTCATTTATTACTGTGTTTAGGCATATACCTACCAGTCCCCGGTATTGTGATCAGGGTCCTTCTCAGGACTGGATCACTGAGGTTCAGGGATCCTCAGGAGGTAGGGATTACGCTGGCGGCCTGGACCTCTGTACCATCAACAGTACCTCCAGGTAGAGGGATTAGTCAGGACCCCAGCTTAGGGTCAGCATAGACCCCAGACCTCCTGTATGCAGTAACAGCGTGACATTTTCACCGACCACTAAAGATTTTCTCCAGTCACCATGGATCCAGTAGTCAGTCTAGCTCGGCAGTTGCAGAGTTTGTCCATGGAGCTGGCGGACGTTAAGTCCAAGGTTTTGTACCCCCCGGAGCAGGCCGGACCTGAACCTAAAGTAGCTCTCCCTGACAGATTCACTGGGGGGCGGGACAAGTTTTTTGCTTTCCGGGAGGCATGTAAATTGTACTTTCGGCTGCGACCTCGGTCATCTGGGAGTGAGGAGCAAAGGGTGGGGATTGTCATCTCGCTCCTACAGGGAGACCCCAATCCTGGGCGTTCGCTCTTCCCCCTAGCTCCCCAGCTCTCCAGTCAGTGGATGGGTTTTTTACGGCTCTGGGTCTTGTGTATGATGACCCGGATCGGGTCTCCCTTGCTGAATCTAAGTTACATAGGATCCAGCAGGGAGATCGTCCGGCAGAGGAATTCTGTTCGGAGTTCCGTAGGTGGGCCACGGACACCCAGTGGAATGACCCGGCTCTTAGGAGCCAGTTTTGTCAAGGGTTATCTGACAAATTAAAGGATGTGCTGGCACAGTATGACCCTCCCACGTCACTGGAAGCCGCTATGGCCCTTGCTATTCGTATTGACAGACGTCTTCGGGAGAGGTGCGGGGTAACCTTGCCCCCTGTGATGACTCCACCTTCCTCAAGAGTCCCTTATATGGAGCTTCCCCTGGCCAGTCCAGAGGAGCCTATGCAATTAGGAGGGACATCATTCCGGGGGAGGGGATCGGTGGGGCGCCACAAAACAGGAGGTTGTTTCTTCTGTGGAAAAAAAGGACATTTTATTAGGGGGTGTCCATCCCGTCCTTTGCAGAGTGAGAAGTCGCCGGAAAACTACTGATCCCAGATTGTGTGGTGGACGGCAATCTGGGAGTAAGTGTTTCGTCCCTAAATTCGTCTCAGTTTCTCGTACCGGCGGAGGTGGTGGTGGGTGCAAGAACTGAGAGGATATCTGTTCTTCTGGATAGTGGGTCCGGGGCTAACCTGGTGGATGCTCGCTTTGCCCGGGTTCAAGGTATGCGATTGAGTGTGTTGACTAAACCCGTCCCCATATTCTCGATCGACGCCAAACCTCTCGGTCAGGGAAGTTTTTTGCAAGCAGTGCATAACATAGATCTTCAAGTGGGGGCGTTACATAAAGAACTGTTGTCTTGTTATGTGTTGGAGGGTCTTCCCACTCCTATAGTGCTGGGCCTTCCTTGGTTAACTAAGCATAACCCGGTTATTGATTGGCAATCCAGAGAGATAAGCCAATGGAGTGAATTCTGTAATAAAAACTGCATGAATACGGTCATTGGGGCGGTCGCTCCTAGGGCCTTACCTCCATTTCTGGTGGACTTTGAGGATGTATTCTCGGAAAAAGGGTGTCAAGAACTACCTCCTCATCGCGAGTATGACTGTTCTGTTAACTTGCTCCCTGGGGCCAAGTTACCGAAATCTAGGTTGTATAACCTTTCTGGTCCTGAGAGACAGGCCATGAAGGATTATATTTCAGAGAGTCTGGCTAAGGGGCATATTAGACCTTCATCTTCCCCGGTGGCCGCGGGGTTCTTCTTTGTGAAAAAAAAAGATGGAGGCCTACGCCCTTGCCTGGATTTCCGTGAGCTTAATCGGATTACGGTCCGAGATCCGTATCCGCTCCCACTTATTCCCTATCTCTTCAATCAGATCGTGGGTGCCAAATGGTTCTCTAAGTTGGATCTCAGGGGGGCATACAATCTGATTAGGATGAAGGAGGGGGATGAGTGGAAGACGGCGTTTAACACTCCGGAGGGGCATTATGAGAACCTTGTCATGCCATTTGGTCTGAGTATTGCCCGGCGGTGTTTCAACACTTTGTAAATGACATCTTTCGCCACCTAATGGGACAGTTTGTGGTCATATATCTGGATGATATCTTAATTTACTCGCCGGATCTTGTGTCTCATCAGGAGCATGTTAGGCAGGTGTTACAGATATTGCGGGATAATAAACTGTACGCCAAATGGGAGAAGTGTGTGTTCGCCATACAGGATCTTCAGTTTTTAGGGTTCCTGGTGTCAGCATCCGGTTTTCGTATGGACCCTGGGAAGGTGCGGGCAGTTCTTGAGTGGGATCTGCCAGAGGATCTTAAGGCATTACGTTTCCTGGGGTTTGCTAACTACTACCGGAAGTTCATTCGTAATTTTTCGTCCATAGTTAAACCTCTCACAGACATGACTAAAAAAGGGACGGATTTTTCAAAGTGGTCTGACAAGGCTTGTCAAGCGTTTTCCTCTTTGAAAAAATGTTTTGCTTCAGCACCCATACTTATTCAACCTGATGCGTCACAGCCGTTCATTGTTGAGGTGGACGCTTCCGAGGTAGGGGTGGGAGCAGTATTGTCACAAGGTTCGTCCCCTGGTAAATGGCATCCGTGCGCCTTCTTCTCTAAAAAATTGTCGTCCGCTGAGAGGAATTATGATGTCGGCAATAGGGAACTCTTGGCCATTAAGTTGGCTTTTGAGGAGTGGCGTCATTTTTTGGAGGGGGCAGTCCACCCGGTCACCGTCATTACCGATCACAAAAACCTGCTATATTTAGAGTCCGCTAAACGTCTGAATCCCAGACAAGCTAGGTGGTCGTTATTTTTTACCAGGTTTAATTTTGTCGTCACATATCGTCCTGGCTCAAAAAATGTTAAGGCGGATGCCTTATCTCGCTGTTTCCCAGGGGCTGGGAATACGGAGGACCCGGTACCGGTCCTTCAGGAGGGGGTGGTGGTGTCGGCAGTATGCTCTGAGCTTGAGGAGGAGGTATTGGAGGCTCAGGGGGACGCCCCTATAGGACCTCCAGGAAGACTGTTTGTTCCAAATCAGTTGCGACAAAAGGTGATCGAGGCACACCATAATTCAGCTTTGGCAGGACACCCAGGGAGTAAAGCAACTGAGGATCTCCTCTCGCGCCGGTTTTGGTGGCCTAACTTACATAGGGAGGTGGTAACTTTTGTCGCGTCCTGCGAGGTTTGTGCGCGCTCTAAGACCCCACATACCCGTTCGTCGGGGACCTCTTACCTTTGAAGATCCCGGAGCGTCCGTGGACTCATCTGTCTATGGACTTCATTACGGACCTCCCGCCATCTTCGGGTAAAACAGTCATACTCGTTGTAGTGGACAGGTTCAGCAAGATGGCACATTTTATCGCTCTTCCTGCTCTTCCTAATGCTAAAACTCTTGCGCAGGTGTTTATTGGGGAGATTGCAAGGCTTCACGGGGTACCCTCCGATGTGGTGTCGGATCGGGGGTCTCAGTTTGTGTCCAAATTCTGGAAAGCATTTTGTACACGGCGGGGGATGCAGTTGTCATTTTCATCGGCTTTTCACCCGCAGACCAATGGTCAGACAGAGCGTCTGAACCAGAGCTTGGAGACATATCTCCGGTGTTTTGTGTCAGAGAACCAGGAGGACTGGGCTTCTTTCTGCCTCTGGCGGAATTTGCTCTAAATAATAGGCGGAGCGAGTCCACTGGTAAATCCCCGTTTTTTGGGGCATATGGTTTTCACCCCCAGTTTTGTACTTTCAATAGGGGGGCTCTTCTGGGGTTCCTGAGGAGGAACGATTTTCGTCGTCACTTGCTTCAGTGTGGAGAGGAGTGCTGAATAATCTGAGTACTATGGGGAACCGATACAAACGTTGGCTGATAGGAGGAGAGTGTCTAGTCCGGACCTAAGTGTGAACGATCTGGTATGGTTGTCTACCAAAAATATAAAACTTAAGGTTCCCTCCTGGAAACTGGGTCCCAGGTTCATCGGGCCATACAAGATCAGTGCTATAATTAATCCGGTTGCATTCCGTCTTGACCTCCCTCCTACATTTAAAATTCATAATGTGTTCCACAGATCGTTGCTTAAGAGGTATGTGGCGCCGGTGATACCTTCACCTTTACCTCCTCCTCCTGTGGTGGTCAATGGTAACTTGGAGTTCCAGGTGTCGAGAGTCATCGATTCACGTCTGAATCGCCGGTCCCTTCAGTACCTTGTTCATTGGAGGGGGTATGGTCCTGAGGAGAGGACGTGGGTTTCTGCGTCGGATATTAACGCAGACCGATTGGTTCGGGCCTTCCACACTACTCACCCAGATAAACCCGGCCCTGAGGGTCCGGAGGCCCCTCGTAGAAGGGGGGGTACTGTCACGGGTGTGTCGCTGCGAAGATCGTCGCGATTGCACACCCTGACTTCTCACAGCTGAGTTTCTGGTGCTGGGTGTTTTTCGGCAGAGAGAGAGTTAATTCTTCCTCTCTCTGTGCTGGACTAGACCAGCCTCGCTCAGCTGCAATTAATGTTGTGGTAATTGGTTTCCTTCAAATACCTGCCTGTCTGCTGGGGAAGTGTCGGTGAAAGCATTCATGCAGACCAGCAGAGCGGATCGTTGTATGGTGAAGGCTGAAGTTAAGAGTACCTGTGTGGTCTTTTTTCCCCTCCTCGCTTTATCATTTATCTCCGTACCCGTTGGTGTCCCCTCTGTTTCCTGTGGTATGACTTTTGTATGCAAGGTGGATTTTAGTTTACCCCTTGTACTGTCTCGTTAGTTTATTACTGTGTTTAGGCATATACCTACCAGTCCCCGGTGTTGTGATCAGGGTCCTTCTCAGGACTGGATCACTGAGGTTCAGGGATCCTCAGGAGGTAGGGATTACGCTGGCGGCCTGGACCTCTGTACCATCAACAGTACCTCCAGGTAGAGGGATTAGTCAGGACCCCAGCTTAGGGTCAGCATAGACCCCAGACCTCCTGTATGCAGTAACAGCGTGACATGACGTCTCTGATGTTTATTAACAGTTCATTTCCAAGTAAAATATTTCCCACATTAAGAAAATGAAAAAGACTTCCCCTCTGTGTGACTGATCTGATGTCTAACAAGAAGCACTTTCCGGTTAAAATATTTCCCACATTCTGAACAAGAAAAAGGCTTCTTCCCTGTGTGAGTTCTCTGGTGGCTATCAAGAACCAATTTCCTATTAAAACATTTTCCACATTTTGAACAGGAAAAAGGCTTCTCCCCTGTGTGAGCTCTCTGGTGGTTAACAAATTGTGATTTATGTGCAAAACATTTCCCACATTCTGAACATGAAAAAGCTTTCTCCCCTGTGTGAGTTCTCTGGTGCCTAACAAGAACCCATTTCCAGTTAAAACATTTCCCACATTCTGAACAGAAAAAAGGCTTCTCCCCTGTGTGAGTTCTCTGGTGGGTAGCAAAATTTGATTTCTGGGCAAAATATTTCCCACATTCTAAACAGGAAAAATGCTTCTTCTTCTTCCCTGTGTGGGTTCTCTGGTGCCTATTAAGATTGTTTTTCCACTTAAAACATTTCCCACATTCTGAACATGAAAAAGGCTTCTCTCTTGTGTGGGTTCTCTGGTGGCTATCAAGAAGCGATTTCCTGTTAAAACATTTCCCACATTCTGAACAGGAAAAAGGCTTCTCCCCTGTGTGAGTTATTTGGTGCTTAACAAGATTCCCTTTAAGGTTAAAACATTTTCTACATTCTGGACAGGAAAAAGGCTTCTGTCCTGTGTGAGTTCTCTGGTGGTTAACAAAATGTGATTTCAGGGTAAAATATTTCCCACATTCTGAACATGAAAATGGTTTCTTTGCTTTAGGAGCAGTTTGCTTTTTAATGCCTCTTTTGGAACTTTGATTTTCCTTAGTACTCGGTAATGAATCAGAAGATGGGACCTGTTTCATAGGATCAGATGACAGATCTTTGCTGTGAATGGATGATGGTGGTATATCTGGAGTAATGGCATTCACTTCAGTTGTATCTTGTAGGATCTCAAGCTCACCAGATTTAGAAATTGAAGATGTCAGCTGTCCCTCTGATCTCCTGATACAGTCATCTGCTAAGATAAAAAACAATTATTATTTTTTTTAATAAAATTTCCTCGAGTTTTATATTTTTGAACATTTCTGCTTAAACTGTCCATAAAAATGGCAAGCTATGTGAAAAATTGTAATTATTTACCAAGACAATGACAGTTCACAGTCTAACAGAAAACCATAGAATGGTAGAGTTGGAAGGGACCTCCTGGGCCACCCTTATTGGATGAACCAGTAGTGCATGTTGTTCAACTGTTTGTTCATTCTGCCTCCCAAAGATCGAATAAAAAGAAACCAATCAATGTTATGTAGGCTAAAATAAGACCAATTCTCATCTCACAAAGAACAAGTCCCCACTCATGTCCATGATCTGTCAATGGAAAAACAGAAGTTCCCAGGTTTTGATAAACCAATCCAGCAAAATCTGCTCTCACTTCTGAGTCTTGCAGTGAGCTCCAACATTTAGGATCCCTGTATGTAGCAATATTATAGTGAGAAGAATCCACTTAATTTATGGTGTGTGTCCCCTGAAGCACAATCTGGGCACTATGTGTTGTATAATAAAATGGCAAATGTGTAATTTTCACTCTCCAACATCCAATGCGTGTTAATTTCCAGAAAGTGGTTGTGGAGTCAAAATATTCACTTCTCCTACAGATTATAACCCTCAGTGAATTAAATTATAAATTATGGAATCACTTTATGGGGATTTTGACTATTCTGTTTTTTAGTCATTTAGTTATAGAAGGGCTTCTGCATATGGGTGCATGCAGTGTGGTGTGCTTGCACGCATCCAGCAAAGCATCAAATTAGCTAAGCATCGAGAAGCAGTTATTCCATGGTAAGGAATTAACATCCATCTCTCTTCACACAGGTACAATATCTGCTTGCTGTCTATCATCTGCTGCCTTACCATCTTGCAACATATTTTAATGGTACAATCTCTGCTTGCTGTCTGCCATCTGCTGCCTTACCATCTTGCAATATATTTTAATGTGCCTGCTAAATCTTTGGCATAATTCATTTGTTGCATTGTACTTAATACTCACGGCTGTATATCCATGACTGGGATCACTCTAGATGTTATCTGGTGGAAGGTGCTATAGCATATAGATGTAGCCAGGCCCATTGTCTTTGATCATCTAACCACCCCTTGGTATGCTGGCCCCAGATGTCAAATTATCCCAAACCAGCTCCCACAATCCCTCTCTCCTGACCCTGTAGTGTGGCCTATAAAATTAGAAGCATTCTAAGGGGTGCACGCAGTGTGGGGTGATTGCATGCATCCAACAAAGCATCGCATTAGCGAAGCATCGAGAAGAAGCAGTAATTCCATAGCAGTTAGTCAGGACAGGAGCCAGGTAAGGCCTCTTTCACACTTCAGTCGTGCGACGTCAGTCAAAATCCGTCAAAATGTGAAAAAAACGGATCCGCCATTTTTTTTTTTTGGCGGATCCGTTTTTTTCCCATTGACTTGCATTAGTGACGGAGTGGTCGTCTGTTAGGTCCGTTTTTTGATGGATCCGCCAAAAAATTGGCGTCCGTCATTTTAGAAAAACGTCCAATGCAGCGTTTTTTTTGGTCCGCCAAAATGGTGGACCCGCCGCATCCGCCATTTTGTATAATGGCCGCCTATGGGCGGCGGATCCGCTGGCATCCGTTTTTGATGGAATCCGCCTGAGGATCCGTCACCTCCATAGAAAACCATTGAAAATGCTAACAACACTGTCCGGGGTCTCTCTATCTCTCTCTCACACTCACTCTCTCTCCTCAGTCCGGACTTACATTTCCGGAACGAAAATTTCATCATTTCCGGGTGAAATCTTCATGGCGGATCCGTCAGAAAACTGACCAGTTTAAATCCGTTTTTACACTTTTCTGACGGATCCGCCATTTTCACACATCGGCGGACGTCACACAACGGAAGTGTGAAAGAGGCCTAAACCACACTTTGCACTCCCTTTTATCCATTTGCTTTATTTCTATCCTCCTGTGTTCCCTTGCCATCCACATTCACCGCCCTATCCCCCCTCCATCATGACCCATACACATCAGCCTCTCTATACTTCCCACTCTCATTTACTGCTCCCATGCACTCCTCACCTTCCTGAAAAACCTCAGTCCATCTTGCCCAAACGCATTGCACAAAAAAACTTCTTACAATTCCAATAACTACTTGCTCTTTATCTTCCTACTCCTATTGATTTCTGGGAACATCTCCCCTAACCCCGGTCCACCATCCCCCAATCTCAACCCCTACTCTACCTCAGATTAATTGGGTTTGATCTTATTAATATTACTCTTATTTTAACCCCTTCATGACCCAGCCTATTTTGACCTTAAAGACCTTGCCATTTTTTGCAATTCTGACCAGTGTCCCTTTATGAGGTAATAACTCAGGAACGCTTCAACGGATCTTTGCGATTCTGAGATTGTTTTTTCGTGACATATTAGGCTTCATGTTAGTGGTAAATTTAGGTCGATAATTTTTGCGTTTATTTGTGAAAAAAATGGAAATTTGGCGAAAATTTTGAAAATTTTGTAATTTTCAAATTTTTAATTTTTATTCTGTAAAACCAGAGAGTTATGTGACAAAAAATAGTTAATAAATAACATTTCCCACATGTCTACTTTACATCAGCACAATTTTGGGAACAACATTTTTTTTTGTTAGGAAGTTATAAGGGTTAAAAGTTGACCAGTGATTTCTCATTTTTACAGCAAAATTTACAAAACCATTTTTTTTAGGGACCACTGTTATGTTTCGGTAGCTGAGGAGTGCAGGTAAAAAAGGCAATACACCAGAGCAGTTGGAATCTATGAGATTGCAGTACCCTGACTAACCACCACAACTAGAGGCAGCCGTGGAGCGTTCCTACGTTGGTCCTAGACGCCTCGTCACAGCCTGAGAAGCTAACTACACCTAAAGATAGAAATAGGAAAGCTATCTGCCCCGGAGCAGAACCCCAAAGATAATAGAAAGCCCCCAAACATGTAATGGCGGTTAGACAAGAGGAAATACTGACACAGAAAGAAAATAGAATGAGCAAACGCTGGGGCCCAAACTATCTAAATAGAAAAGGATAGGAAGGGTACTTACTGCAATCCCAGAAAACCCTGAAAAGCACCAACTCTACTAATTTCAAAATCACCTGAGATCACACGACCTCTACCACCTAAATTAGCTCTCTGGTGTAACAAAATCAAAACAGCAGCCACTGAAAAAACTGGAAAAAGCAAAAGAACAAAACTCAGTGGCTGAACTAAACTGAGAGGGCAGAAGCCCCCGGGGGACCCTGAAGGCCCCCAAAGAAGTGCAGGACAAAATGCAAAAATATAGCACAAACACAAAAGAAGAAAAAGTCTTATCTGTTAGTAGCAGGAGATGCAGACACGACACAGCAGGCTACAAGGGAAACTGGAATGAAGGATTCAGACCAGAACAATTGATCACCGGCAACCCTGATGGGAAAATGACTCCCTTATATAAGACCAGTCAGTAACACCTGATTCCCAGTCCTCACAATCTTCACTAGCACCGCTTGTAACCACCAGAGGGAGCCTCTGCTCAGAACTCATCTCAAACCCATTCACAACAGACCACCTCACATTTGAAGTCACTTTGAGGGGTCTATATGGCAGAAAATACCCAAAAGTGACACCTTTATAAAAACTGCACCCTCAAGCTACTCAAAACTACATTCAAGAAGATTATTAACCCTTCAGGTGCTTCACAGGAACTAAAACAACGTGGAAGAAAAAAATGGACATTTTAATTTTTCCAACAAAAATTTTCCTTTAGCATCAATTTTTTCATTTTTACATGGGCAACAGGATAAAATGGATCCTAAAATTTGTTGGGCAATTTCTCCTGAGTACACAGATACCTCATATGTGGTCATAAACCACTGTATGGGCGCACGGCAGGGCTCAGAAGGGAAGGAGCGCCATTTGACTTTTTGAATGGAAAATATGCTGGAATATTTAGCGGTTGCCATGTTGCATTTGGAGAGTCCCTGTGTGCCTAAACATTGGAGCTCCCCCACAAGTGACCCCATTTTGGAAACTAGACCCCCTAAGGAACTTATCTAGATGCATAGTGATCACTTTGAACCCCCAGGTGCTTCACAAATTGATCTGTAAAAAAAAAGAAAGTACTTTTTTTTTCACAAAAATTTTCTTTTAGCCTCAGTTTTTACATTTTCACATGGGCAACAGTATAAATTTTATCCTAAAATTTGTTGGGCAATTTCTCCTGAGTACACAGATACCTCATATGTGGTCATAAACCACTGTTTGGGCGCACGGCAGGGCTCAGAAGGGAAGGAGCGCCATTTGACTTTTTGAATGGAAAATATGCTGGAATATTTAGCGGTTGCCATGTCGCATTTGGAGAGTCCCTGTGTGCCTAAACATTGGAGCTCCCCCACAAGTGACCCCATTTTGGAAACTAGACGCCCTAAGGAACTTATCTAGATGCATAGTGAGCACTTTGAACCCCCAGGTGCTTCACAGAAGTTTATAACGCAGAGCCCTGAAAATAAAAAATCATTTTTTTTCTCAAAAAATTATTTTTTAGCCCACAATTTTTTATTTTCACAATGGTTACAGGAGAAATTGGACCCCCAGAATTGTTGTCCAGTTTTTCCTGAGTACGCTAGTACCCCATATGTGGGGGGAACCACTGTTTGGGCACATGTCAGGGCTCGGAAGGGATGTAGTGACGCTTTGAAATGCCGACTTGATGGAATGGTCTGCGGGCATCTTGTTACGTTTGCAGAGCCCCTGATGTGCCTAAACAGTAGAAACTCCCCACAAGTGACCCCATTTTGGAAACTAGACCCCGCAAAGAACTTATCTAAATGTGTGGTGAGCACTTTGAACCCCCAAGGGCTACACAGAAGTTTATAACGCCCTGGCATGAAAATAAAAAAATCATATTTTTTCCACAATCAGGATCTTTTAGTCCCCAATTTTTTTATTTTCCCAAGGGTAACATGAGAAATTAGACCCCAAAAGTTGTTGTCCAATTTGTCCTGAGTATGTTGATATCCCATATGTGGGAGAAAACTACTGTATGGGCACACGTCGGGGCTCGGATGGGAAGTAGTGACGTTTTGAAATGCCCACTTGATGGAATGGTCTTCGGGCGTCATGTTACGTTTGCAGAGTCCCTGATGTGCCTAAACAGTAGAAACTCCCCACAAGTGACCCCATTTTGGAAACTAGATCCCCCAAGGAACTCATATAGATGTGTGGTGAGCACTTTGAATCTCCAAGTCCTTCACAGAAGTTTATAATGCAGAGCCGTGAAAATATAAAAAAAATTTTTCCACAAAAATAATTTTTTAGTCCCCAATTTTTTTTCCTAATGTTAACAGGAGAAATTAGAACCCACAAAGTTGTTGTGCAATTTTTCCCGAGTACGCTGATACCCCATATGTGGGGATAAACCACTGTTTGGGCATACGTCGGGGCTTGAAATAAAGGGAGCACTGTTTGACTTTTTGAACGCAAAATTTGCAGGAATCAATGGTGGCGCCATTTCGCGTATGGAGACCCCCTGATGTGCCTAAATAGTGGAAACCCCTCAATTCTAACTCCAACCCTAACCCCAACACACCCCTAACCCCAACTCTAACCCCTACACACACCTAACCCTAATACAAACCCTAACCATAACCCTAACCCCAACACACCCCTAACCCTAATCCCAACTCAAACCATAAACCTAACCACAAGCCTAACCCTAATTCCATCCCTAACCCAAATTCCAACCCTAACCCTAATTCTAACCTTAACCCTAACCCTTGTTCTAACCCTAAGGCTGGGTTCATATTGTGTTTTACCAGCCCGTTAAACACGTAGCGTTGACCGGCTGGTAACGGTATAGCATAACGCGATCGCGTTATGCTATACCCACTAGCGCAGATGAATCAGCAGATGATTCATCTGTGCTAGCAGTGACGGAGCCCAGATGCTGCAGCCCGTGTCCGAGGCTCCGTCACTGAATGACGGCACGTCGCAAACACATGCCGCTTTACAGCATGCGTTGCGATGCGCACACAAATGGGGTGAATGGCAGCGTTAACGGACTGCGTTACACCGCGTTATACCGCGGTGAAACGCAGTCCATCTAACAGACTGCCATAATGCAATATGAACCCAGCCTAACCTTAACCCTGAGGCCCCGTGCACACGTTGCGGATTCACTTGCGGATTTTTCTTAAATCCGCAGATAAAATGACCTGTGTTTTACCTGCAAATAAAGCGCGGATTTGCTGCGGTTTTTCCCTGCGGTTTTACACCTATAATGGAATAGGTGTAAAACTGCTGCGGAATCCGCACAAAGAATTGACATGCTGCGGATTTAAAACCGCAGCAAATCCGCATGTGCACAGCGTTTTTTTTAACCATTTATTTGCATTGTACTGTACATGGTTTCCTGGATCTGCTGTGGATCCGCAGCGCCAAATCCGCTGCGGATCCCCAGCAAAATCCGCCGCGGATCCCCAGCAAAAGTCGCCGCGGATCCCCAGCAAAATCCGCCGCGGATCCCCAGCAAAATCCGCCGCGGATCCCCAGCAAAATCCGCCGCGGATCCCCAGCAAAATTCGCCGCGGATCCCCAGCAAAATCCGCCGAGATCAGCGGCAAAATCCGCCGCAAAATCAGCCGCGGATCCGCAGCAAAATCAGCGCGGATCGCAGCAAATCAGCGCGGATCAGCAGCAAAATCCGCGCGGATCAGCAGCAAAATCCGCCGCGGATCAGCAGCAAAATCCGCCGCGGATCCGCAGCAAAATCCAGCCGCGGATCAGCAGCAAAATCCGCCGCGGATCAGCAGCAAAATCCGCCGCGGATCCCCAGCAAAATCCGCCGCGGATCCCCAGCAAAATCCGCCGCGATCCCAGCAATCCGGGATCCGCAGCAAAATACGCCGGGGATCGGCAGCAAAATCAGCTGTGGATCAGCAGCAAAATCCGCTAGGAAAAAAAAAAAATTCTTTATTTTATTATTTGTCCCTACCTATGACAGGGAGGGTTCATTTACTTTTTTTTATTTTGATCACTGTGACAGTTTATCACAGTGATCAAAATATTTTCTTGTACACTGGAGGGCGCACTGCGCATGCGCCGGCCGGCGGCGCACTGCGCATGCGCCCGCCATTTTCCAAGATGGCGGCGCCCATGAAGAATCCCGGGCAGCCGCCGGGACGGATCCAGGGACATCGGTGGACCGGGAGAGGTGAGTAGGGGGGGTCGGAAGGCGAGGGGGGGGGATTGGAAGGTGGGGGCAGCGGATCGCAGGAGCAGGGGAGCAGATAGTGACGGCGGTGACCGATCGCTGCCATCTTTCGGTGGCGGCGGACGATCACCGCCGTGACTTGGTGTGGGGGGTCAGATCTTGGTGTCCAGCCATGGCCGATGCTATTGCAGCATCGGCCATGGCTGGATTGTAATATTTCACCAGTTTCATTGGTGAAATATTACAAATCGCTCTGATTGGCTGTTTCACTTTTAACAGCCAATCAGAGCGATCGTGGCCACGTGGGGGTTAAGCCAACCCCCCTGTGGTGATGCACTAAGGGTCCTGTGCCTGCGGGTCGGGTGACCTTTCAGTGACCCCGGTCACCCAACCCGCAGGAACATGATTTATAGCATGACGCCGATATCGGCGTCATGGGTCGGGATGGCACTGGTTTTCATGACGCCGACGTCGGCGTCATGGGTCGGGAAGGGGTTAATTGTGTCCTCTGGAATCCACAGTCTGTATGTAACAAACTTCCTTTCCTGCACAATTACTTTCTGAATAACTCTCTGAATCTTGTCCCTCACTGAAACCTGGATCCAAGATTCTGACACTGTCTCCCCTTTGCCATTTCCCATGGTGGCTTACAATTCTCCCATTCCCTGAGACCCACAAACAGACCTGGTGGTGGAGTCGGAATACTCCTGTCCCCACAATACACTTTCCAGGTCATCCCCCCAGCTCCATCACTCTCATTCCCTTCTATTGAGGTTCACACCATCAGGCTCTTCTGTCCCCTCTCCCTCAGAGTAGCGGTCATATACCGCCCACCCACTTCATTGACCATTTCTTTGCCGCACTTCATGTCTTCAGAACGCCCAACACTTATCATGGGAGACTTCAACATCCCCATTAACAGCCCCACTTCCACAATTGCATCCCAGCTTCTACCGCTAACCACTTCTCTCGGCCTCTCACAGCTTTCAACCTCGGAAACACACAAAGACGGTAACACCCTTGACCTGGTCTTTGTCTGGCTCTGTTCAATCTCCTACCTTGATAACTCACCGCTTCCCCTCTCTGACCACAACATTCTCTCCTTCACGCTGACAAATACTCGTCTACCCCAGCTCACTCCTACTACCACACATGCAGGAATCTACAAGCCATTAACCCTCATACACTTTCAGACTCCCTACAATCATCACTGTCCCCAAACTCCTCTTTTTCCTGTCCTGATCTGGCTGTACACCACTACAATGACACTCTCAGAAGCACTCTTGACCAAGTAACTCCCCCACCCTCAGAACCGCCAAGCACAGAGTAAAACACCCCAGTGTTGTGAACGTGTGTCACGGGTGTGTCGCTGCGAAGATCGTCGCGATTGCACACCCTGACTTCTCACAGCTGAGTTTCTGCTGCTGGGTGTTTTTCGGCAGTGAGAGAGTTAATTCTCCCTCTCTCTGTGCTGGACAAGACCAGCCTCGCTCAGCTGCAATTAATGTTGCGATAATTGGATTCCTTCAAATACCTGCCTGTCTGCTAGGGAAGTGTCGGTGAAAGCATTCATGCAGACCAGCAGAGCGGATCATATTGAGAAGTCTAAAGCTAAGAGTACCTGTTGTGGTTTTCTCCTCTCCTCGCTTTATTATTTATTCCCTTACCCGTTGGTGTTCCCTCTGTAGTGGTAGTTTTGTATGCAAGGTGTCTTTTATTTTACCCCTTGTACTGTCTTGTTCGTCTTATACTGTGTGTAGGCAGTTACCTTCCCGTTCCCTGTGGTGGTAATCAGGGTCCTTCTCAGGACTAGATTACAGTGGTCAGGGATTCACAGGAGATAGGGTTACGCTGGCGGCCTGGACCTCTGTACCATCAACAGTACCTCCAGGTAGAGGGATTAGTCAGGACCCCAGCTTAGGGTCAGCATAGACCCCGGTCCTCCTGTATGCAGAGACAGCGTGACATTTTCACCGACCACTAAAGATTTTCTCCAGTCACCATGGATCCAGTAGTCCGTCTAGCTCGTCAGTTGCAGAGTTTGTCCATGGAGCTGGCGGACGTTAAGTCCAAGGTTTTGTACCCCCCGGAGCAGGCCGGACCTGAACCTAAAGTAGCTCTCCCTGACAGATTCACTGGGGGCCGGGACAAGTTTTTTGCTTTCCGGGAGGCATGTAAATTGTACTTTCGGCTGCGACCTCGGTCATCTGGGAGTGAAGAACAAAGGGTGGGGATTGTCATCTCGCTCCTACAAGGAGACCCCCAATCCTGGGCGTTCGCTCTCCCCCCGGGCGCCCCAGCTCTCCAGTCAGTGGATAGGTTTTTTGCAGCTCTGGGTCTTGTATATGATGACCCGGATCGGGTCTCCCTTGCTGAAACTAAGTTACGTAGGATACAGCAGGGAGATCGTCCGGCGGAGGAATTCTGTTCGGAGTTTCGTAGGTGGGCCACGGACACCCAGTGGAATGACCCGGCTCTTAGGAGCAAGTTTTGTCAAGGGTTATCTGACAAATTAAAGGATGTGCTGGCACAGTATGACCCTCCCACGTCACTGGAAGCCGCTATGGCCCTTGCTATTCGTATTGACAGACGTCTTCGGGAGAGGTGCGGGGTAACTTCGCCCCCTGTGATGACTCCACCTTCCTCAAGAGTCCCTTATACGGAGGTTCCCTGGTCAGTCCAGAGGAGCCTATGCAATTAGGAGGGACATCATTCCGGGGGAGGGGATCGGTGGGGCGCCACAAAACAAGAAGTTGTTTCTTCTGTGGGAAAAAGGGACATTTTATTGGGGGGTGTCCATCCCGTCCTTTGCAGAGTGAGAAGTCGCCGGAAAACTATTGATCCCAGATTGTGTGGTGGACGGCAATCTGGGAGTAAGTATTTCGTCCCTAAATTCGTCTCAGTTTCTCGTACCGGCAGAGGTGGTGGTGGGTGCGAGAACTGAGAGGATATCTGTTCTTCTGGATAGTGGGGCTGGGGCTAATCTGGTGGATGCTCGCTTTGCCCGGGTTCAAGGTATGCGATTGAGTGTGTTGGCCAAACCCGTCCCCATATTCTCGATCGACGCCAGACCTCTCGGTCAGGGAAGTTTTTTGCAAGCAGTGCATAACATAGATCTTCAAGTGGGGGCGTTACATAAAGAACTGTTGTCTTGTTATGTGTTGGAGGGTCTTCCTACTCCTATAGTGCTGGGCCTTCCTTGGTTAACTAAGCATAACCCGGTTATTAATTGGCAATCCAGAGAGATAAGCCAATGGAGTGAATTCTGTAATAAAAACTGCATGAAAACGGTCATTGGTGCGGTCGCTCCTAGGGCCTTACCTCCATTTCTGGTGGACTTTGAGGATGTATTCTCAGAGAAAGGGTGTCAAGAACTACCTCCTCATCGCGAATATGACTGTGCTGTTAACTTGCTCCCTGGGGCCAAATTACCGAAATCTAGGTTGTATAACCTTTCTGGTCCTGAGAGACAGGCCATGAAGGATTATATTTCAGAGAGTCTGGCTAAGGGGCATATTAGACCTTCATCTTCCCCGGTGGCCGCGGGGTTCTTCTTTGTGAAAAAAAAAGATGGAGGCCTACGCCCTTGCCTGGATTTCCGTGAGCTTAATCAGATTACGGTCCGAGATCCGTATCCGCTCCCACTTATTCCCGATCTCTTCAATCAGATCGTGGGTGCCAAATGGTTCTCTAAGTTGGATCTCAGGGGGGCGTACAATCTGATTAGGATGAAGGAGGGGATGAGTGGAAGACGGCATTTAACACTCCGGAGGGGCATTATGAGAACCTTGTCATGCCATTTGGTCAGAGTATTGCCCGGCGGTGTTTCAACACTTTGTAAATGACATCTTTCGCCACCTAATGGGACAGTTTGTGGTCATATATCTGGATGATATCTTAATTTACTCGCCGGATCTTGTGTCTGATCAGGAGCATGTTAGGCAGGTGTTACAGATCTTGCGGGATAATAAACTGTACGCCAAATGGGAGAAGTGTGTGTTCGCCGTACAGGAACTTCAGTTTTTAGGATTCCTGGTGTCAGCATCCGGTTTTCGTATGGACCCTGGGAAAGTGCGGGCAGTTCTTGAGTGGGATCTGCCAGAGGATCTTAAGGCATTACAACGTTTCTTGGGGTTTGCTAACTACTACCGGAAATTCATTCAGAATTTTTCGTCCATAGTTAAACCTCTCACAGACATGACTAAAAAAGGGACGGATTTTTCAAAGTGGTCTGACAAGGCTTGTCAAGCGCTTTCTTCCTTGAAAAAATGTTTTGCTTCAGCACCCATACTTATTCAGCCTGATGTGTCACAGCCGTTCATTGTTGAGGTGGACGCTTCCGAGGTAGGGGTGGGAGCAGTATTGTCACAAGGTTCGTCCCCTGGTAAATGGCATCCGTGCGCCTTCTTCTCTAAAAAATTGTCGTCCGCGGAGAGGAATTATGATGTCGGCAATAGGGAACTCTTGGCCATTAAGTTAGCTTTTGAGGAGTGGCGTCATTTTTTAGAGGGGGCAGTCCACCCGGTCACCGTCATTACCGATCACAAAAACTTGCTATATTTAGAGTCCGCTAAACGTCTGAATCCCAGACAAGCTAGGTGGTCGTTGTTTTTTACCAGGTTTAATTTTGTCGTCACATATCGTCCTGGGTCAAAAAATGTTAAGGCGGATGCCTTATCTCGCTGTTTCCCAGGGGCTGGGAATACGGAGGACCCGGTTCCGGTCCTTCAGGAGGGTGTGGTGGTGTCGGCAGTATGCTCTGAGCTTGAGGAGGAGGTATTGGAGGCTCAGGGGGACGCCCCTGTAGGACCTCCAGGGAGACTGTTTGTTCCAAATCAGTTGCGACAAAAGGTGATCGAGGCACACCATAATTCAGCTTTGGCAGGACACCCAGGGAGTAAAGCAACTGAGGATCTTCTCTCGCGCCGGTTTTGGTGGCCTAACTTACATAGGGAGGTGGTAACTTTTGTCGCGTCCTGCGAGGTTTGTGCGCGCTCTAAGACCCCACATACCCGTCCGTCTGGGACCCTCTTACCTTTGAAGATCCCGGAGCGTCCGTGGACTCATCTGTCTATGGACTTCATTACGGACCTCCCGCCATCTTCGGGTAAAACAGTCATACTCGTTGTGGTGGACAGGTTCAGCAAGATGGCACATTTTATCGCTCTTCCTGCTCTTCCTAATGCTAAAACTCTTGCGCAGGTGTTTATTGGGGAGATTGTAAGACTTCACGGGGTACCCTCCGATGTGGTGTCGGATCGGGGGTCTCAGTTTGTGTCCAAATTCTGGAAAGCATTTTGTACACGGCGGGGGATGCAGTTGTCATTTTCATCGGCTTTTCACCCGCAGACCAATGGTCAGACAGAGCGTCTGAACCAGAGCTTGGAGACATATCTCCGGTGTTTTGTGTCAGAGAACCAGGAGGACTGGGCTTCTTTCTTGCCTCTGGCGGAGTTTGCTCTAAATAATAGGCGGAGCGAGTCCACTGGTAAGTCCCCGTTTTTTGGGGCATATGGTTTTCACCCCCAGTTTTGTACCTTCAATAGGGGGGGCTCTTCTGGGGTTCCCGAGGAGGAACGATTTTCGTCGTCACTTGCTTCAGTGTGGAGGGGAGTGCTGAATAATCTGAGTACTATGGGGAACCGATACAAACGTATGGCTGATAGGAGGAGAGTGTCTGGTCCGGACCTAAGTGTGAACGATCTGATATGGTTGTCTACCAAGAATATAAAACTTAAGGTTCCCTCCTGGAAACTGGGTCCCAGGTTCATCGGGCCATACAAGATCAGTTCTATAATTAATCCGGTTGCATTCCGTCTTGACCTCCCTCCCACATTTAAAATTCATAATGTGTTCCACAGATCATTGCTTAAGAGGTATGTGGCGTCGGTGATACCTTCACCTTTACCTCCTCCTCCTGTGGTGGTCAATGGTAACTTGGAGTTCCAGGTGTCGAGAGTCATCGATTCACGTCTGAATCGCCGGTCCCTTCAGTACCTTGTTCATTGGAGGGGGTATGGTCCTGAGGAGAGGACGTGGGTTCCTGCGTCGGATATTAACGCAGACCGATTGGTTCGGGCCTTCCACACTACTCACCCAGATAAACCGGCCCTGAGGGTCCGGAGGCCCCTCGTAGAAGGGGGGGTACTGTCACGGGTGTGTCGCTGCGAAGATCGTCGCGATTGCACACCCTGACTTCTCACAGCTGAGTTTCTGCTGCTGGGTGTTTTTCGGCAGTGAGAGAGTTAATTCTCCCTCTCTCTGTGCTGGACAAGACTAGCCTCGCTCAGCTGCAATTAATGTTGCGTTAATTGGATTCCTTCAAATACCTGCCTGTCTGCTAGGGAAGTGTCGGTGAAAGCATTCATGCAGACCAGCAGAGCTGATCATATTGAGAAGTCTAAAGCTAAGAGTACCTGTTGTGGTTTTCTCCTCTCCTCGCTTTATTATTTATTCCTTACCCGTTGGTGTTCCCTCTGTAGTGGTAGTTTTGTATGCAAGGTGTCTTTCATTTTACCCCTTGTACTGTCTCGTTCGTCTTATACTGTGTGTAGGCAGTTACCTTCCCGTTCCCTGTGGTGGTAATCAGGGTCCTTCTCAGGACTAGATTACAGTGGTCAGGGATTCACAGGAGATAGGGTTACGCTGGCGGCCTGGACCTCTGTACCATCAACAGTACCTCCAGGTAGAGGGATTAGTCAGGACCCCAGCTTAGGGTCAGCATAGACCCCGGTCCTCCTGTATGCAGAGACAGCGTGACAACGTGTTGGAGACAATTTCTGACCAGAAGCTCCCTCTGGTGGTTGCTGACGGTATTGACGACTATTGGCAATCTGGAATCACTGACTGGCCTGATATAAGGGAGCTTCCCTCCCATGATCCTTGCCGGTGATCAATTGTTTCTGTCTCTATTGTTGTTCCTGGTTCATTTGGAAGTCTGCTGGTTTCTTTCCTGCGTCTACTGCTTTCAGATAAGATATTTTCTGCTTTTCTTTTGTGCTTGCTATTTCCATTTTTGTCTGCACCTTTGTGGAGGATAGCCAGGTCCCCTCCTGGGGCCTGTGCTACTCTTTTTGTTCAGTAGCCTCTGTTATTTGTTCCATTTGCTTTTGCCCTGCTTTTTGAGTTGCTACGGGTTGTCTTGTTCACACCGAGTTCTGATTTAGTGGGTGGCGAGATCATGTGGTCTCAGTATTTTTGTAATCAGAAGTGTTGGAAGTTTTGTAGGGTTTTTCTGGGTGGCAGATAGTAATCTCTCCTGTCCTGTCCTATTTAGACAGTTTTTGGCCCCAGCGTTTGCTCAATCTATTTTCTGTCTGAGTTTGTATTTTCATCTTGTCTAACCGCCATTATATGTTTGGGGCTTCCTTTCCTTTGGGGCTCTACTCCGGGGCAGTTAGCTTTCCTGTTTCTATCTTTAGGTTTAGCTAGCTCTCCGGCTGTGCCGAGACGTCTAGGACCACCGTAGGTACACTCCATGTCTGCTTCTAGTTGTGTGGTTAGTTTAGGGATCTGCAACCCATTAGTTGCCAACCTCTCAGGTGTTCGGCTGCCTTCCTGTTGCTCCTGTCCTCCTCAGTTACCAAGCCATAACACCCCAGGCTCACATCGCAAACTCGATTTCTCCAGCGATGCTCTAGGTGTGCTAAACGCTTATGGAGGAAAACTTGCATACCAGAAGACTTCATCCATTTCAAATTTATGTTAAGAAACTATACCTCTGCCCTTCACCTTGCCAAACAGAGCTACTTCACCACCCTGATCTCCTCACTATCCAACAACACCAAGAAACTTTTTGACACCTTTCATTCCCTCCTCAGGCCAAAAGCACAAGCCCCTGTCAGACATTTGTGGTGATGACCTGGCATCCCACTTTATAGAGAAAATAGATAATATCCATCAGGAAATCCTCTCCCAGCCACCAGGTGCCGTGACTTCCATCCCTCCCTGCATTTCCCCTGGCTCATTCTCCACATTTGATCCCATTACAGAAGAAGTCTTTTTCTCGTCCGACTACATGTACTACTGACCCCATTCCCTCACATCTCCTCCAGTCTCTCTATCCATTCGTCACAACTTGCCTAACTACAATCTTTAATCTCTCCCTCTCCTCAGGGATTTTCCACTCCTCCATCAAACACTATCATTACTCTATTATTAAAGAAACCCGCTCTCGACCCATCCTGCACAAACAAATACAGACCAGACTCCAATCTCCCCTTCATCTCTAAACTCTTGGAGTGCCTGGTCTATTCCCGCCTTACTAGTTACCTCTCCACTCACTCCCTCCTAGATCCCTCACAGTCCAGCTTTTGCCCCCTACATTCGACAGAAACATCACTCATCAAAGTGACCAACAACCTTCTGACAGCAAAATGTAACGGTGACCACTCTGCTCATTCTTCTCGACCTTTCTGCAGCCTTCGACACTGTTGACCACCATCTCCTACTCTCTAGGCTCCAGTCACTAGGCATTAAGGACACTGCTTTCTCCTGGTTCTCTTCCTATCTTTCAGACCGCTCCTTCAGTGTTTTGTTCTCTGACTCCACGTCATCTCCTCTTCCTCTTGCTGTCGGGGTACCTCAGGGCTCTGTCCTTGGCCCCCGTTTCTTCTCTCTCTACGCGGCCCCAATTGGACAGACCATCAGCAGATCTGGCTTTCAGTACCATCTTTATGCTGATGACACACAACTATACACGTCATCCCAACTTTACCCCCGCTGTATTACAGAACGCCAGTGACTGTCTGTAGTCTCCAACATCATGTCCGCTCTCTATCTGAAACTCAACCTTTCCAAAACTGAACTTCTTCTGCTCCCGCTGTCTACTAACCTCCCTAAATCTGACATTTCCCTCTCCGTGGGTGGCACTATAATAACACCCAGGCAGCAGGCGCACTCTCTGGGTGTTATGTTTGACACCAATCTCTCCTTCACCTCCCATATACAATCTCTTGCCCCCTCTTGCCGCTTACACCTAAAGAACATCTCTAGAATCAGCCTTTTTTTCACCATGGAAACAACAAAAATCCTCACTGTCACCCTGATCCACTCTCACCCGGACTACTGTAACGCTCTATTAATTGGCCTCCCCCTCACTCAACTTTCCCCTCTCCAGTCCATCCTTAACCTCTTTACCCCCGAGGGTTGTTTGCACGTTAATGACTGGGCCAATTTTTACAATTCCGACCACTGTCCCTTTATGAGGTAGTAAATCTGGAACGCTTCCATGAATCCTGGTGATTCTGACATTGTTTTCTCGTGACATTTTGTACTTCATGTTAGTGGTAAAATTTATTTTATATAACTTGCGTTTATTTGTGAAAAAAAAATAAATTTGGCAAAAATTTCGTAATTTTCAACTTTGAATTTTCATGCCCTTAAATCACACAGATATGGCACACAAAATACTTAATAAATAACATTTCTCACATGTCTACTTTACATCAGCAAAATTTTGGAACCAAATTTTTTTTTTGTTACGAAGTTATAAGGGTTAAAAGTTAACCAGTGATTTCTCATTTTTACAACACCATTTTTTGGGGGGACCACATCACATTTGAAGTCACTTTGAGGGGGCAAAAACGGCAATACACCAGAGAGGTTGGAATCTACTGGATTGCAGTACCCTGACTAACCACCACAACTAAAGGCAGCCGTGGAGCGTTCCTACCTTGGTCCTAGATGCCTCGTCACAGCCTGAGAGGTTAACTACACCTAAAGATAGAAAGAGGAAAGCTATCTGCCCCGGAGCAGATCCCCAAAGAACATAGGAAGCCCCCAAACATGTAATGGTGGTTAGACAAGAGGAAATACAGACAGAAAATAGTATGAGCAAAAGTTGGGGCCCAATCTGCCTAGACAGAAAAGGTAATTTATACACAAAATTGCCCTGACATTGTATATGACCCATAAATGTATGGGGAAATACCACTGAATAATCAATAATTCACACAACATAGGAAACCGAACAAAAGGTCCCATACTAAGGTGGTATGAATAAGTACAAAAATTTATTAAACAGATTTATACAAAAAATCCACTAATAGTTACAAAAAGAGACACAACAATATACTGATGAGGGACAAAAACAGCTCAAATGACTCTCACTAAAACATACCACAGGTAATAGTGAACTGCACCAAAAAATCAACTGTACCATGGGTATAAATTTACAATATCATGGAAGATGTCCACCGTCAATTGTCATTATAGGAACACGATCATGAAATGACCGCCTGCCAAAATTGGACACTATTGTAACAACATATGTCACAAGATGCAGGCTGCTAAATACCAGACCGTGCCCCTATACTGCACAAGTTAAAGTGGCCTATGAAAGCTCACAGGACATCGGTCACAACAATAGTATGCTCCAATTAACCCATAAAGAGCCTTGAACATAGTAAAAAGTTGCTGCACCCAAACATATAGCGTTCTTACCCGTGGTAATGTGGAGTCCCTTCGGCGTCCCTCTGCATCATCTTCCATGATATTGTAAATTTATACCCATGGTACAGTTGATTTTTTGGTGCAGTTCACTATTACCTGTGGTATGTTTTAGTGAGAGTCATTTGAGCTGTTTTTGTCCCTCATCAGTATATTGTTGTGTCTCTTTTTGTAACTATTAGTGGATTTTTTGTATAAATCTGTTTAATAAATTTTTGTACTTATTCATACCACCTTAGTACTAGACAGAAAAGGATAGGAAGGACACTTACTGCAAACCAAAAAAAAACCCTAAAAAATACCAACTCTACTAATTGCAAAAACACCTGAGATCACACGACCTCTACCACCTAAATTAGTTCTCTGGTGTAACAAAACTAAGCCGCAGCCACTGAAAAAACTGGAAAAGGCAAATGAACAAAAACAGTGGCTCTAGAAGAACTGAGAGGAGCCCAAGCCCCCCGGGGGGGGGGAAACCTGGCCAACCTCACAGAAATGCAGAGAAACATGCAAATGGCAAGCACAAATACAAAAAACAGAAAATATCTTATCTGAGAGCAGGAGAAGAGGAAAGACTCAGCAAGCTTCCAAGTGAACCAGGAACCACAGTTGAGACAAGAACAATTGATCACCGGCAACCATGATGGGAGGGAACCTCCCTTATATAAGACCAATCTGTGACTCCTGATTGCCAATCTTCATTGAATGGTTCAGTACTGTTTGTAACCACCAGAGGGACTTCTGCTCAGAATTCATTTCTAACACATTCACAACAGTACCCCCCCCCTTGAGGAGGGGTCACCGAACCCTCATTTGGGCAACCAGGTCGGTCAGGATGAGCTCTGTGATATGCACGGATCAGTCTCCTAGCATGGATGTCCAAGCAAACACCCAAGAATTGTCCTCCTGACCATAACCTATCCACTTAACCAAATACTGGAGTTTCCGTCTAGAAAAACGAGAATCCAATATTTTCTCAACCACATACTCCAGATTGCCCTCAACCAAAACAGGGTCAGGAGGTGCAGCCATAGGAACCACTGGCTCGACAAACCTCTTCAATAAGGACTTGTGGAACACGTTATGGATCTTAAATGTCCCTGGAAGAAGCAAATGGAAGGAAACAGGATTAAGAATCTCCATGATCTTATAAGGTCCAATGAACCTAGGCTTAACCCCTTAGTGACAGAGCCATTTTGCAGCTTAATGACCGGGCCAATTTTTACAATTCTGACCACTGTCACTTTATGAGGTTATAACTCTGGAACGCTTTAACGAATTCCGCTGATTCTGAGACTGTTTTTTCGTGACATATTGTACTTCACGTTAGTGGTAAAATTTCTTTGATATGACTTGTGTTTATTTATGAAAAAAACGGAAATATGGCGAAAATTTAGCAATTTTCAAATTTTAAATTTTTATGCCCTTAAATCAGAGAGACATCTCACACAAAGTTCTTAATAAATAACATTTCCCACATGTCTACTTTACATCAGCACAATTTTGGGAACAAAATTTTCTTTTGTTACGAAATTATAAGGGTTAAAAGTTGACCAGCGATTTCTCATTTTTACAACACCATTTTTTTTAGGGACCATATCACATTTGAAGTCACTTTGAGGGGTCTATATGATAGAAAATACCCAAAAGTGACACCATTCTAAAAACTGCACCCCTCAAGGTGCTCAAAACCACATTCAAGAAGTTTATTAACCCTTCAGGTGCTTCACAGGAGCTGAAGCAATGTGGAAGGAAAAAATTGACATTTAACTTTTTTTGCAAAAGCTTTACTTCGGAACCAATTTTTTTTATTTTCACAAGTGTTAAAAGAGAAAATGAACCACAAAATTTGTTGTGCAATTTCTTCTGAATACGCCGATACCCCATATATGGGGGTAAACCACTTTTTGGGCGCATGGCAGAAGTCGCAAGGGAAGGAGCGGCGTTTGACTTTTTCAACGCAGAATTGGCTGAATGCCATGTCGCGTTTAGATAGCCCCTGATGTGCCTAAACAGTGGAAACACCTCACAAGTGACCCCATTTTGGAAACAAGACCCCTTAAGGAACTTATCTAGATGTGTGGTGAGCACTTTGAACCTCCAAGTGCTTCACAAAAGTTTATAATGTAGAGCCGTGAAAAAAAAAAATCATTTTTTTTCCACAAAAATGATCTTTTCACCCCAATTTTTATTTTCCCAAGGGTAACAAGACCGCAAAAGTTTTTGTGCAATTTGTCCTGAGCATGCTGATACCCCATATGTGGGGGTAAACCACTTTTTGGGTGCACGGCAGAGGTCGCAAGGGAAGGAGCGCTGTTTGACTTTTTCAACGCAGAATTGGCTGGATGCCATGTCGCGTTCAGAGAGCCCCTGATGTGCCTAAACAGTGGAAACCCCCAACAAGTGACCCCATTTTGGAAACTAGACCCCTTAAGGAACTTATCTAGATGTGTGGTGAGCACTTTGAACCTCCAAGTGATTCACACAAGTTTATAACGTAGAGGCGTGAAAATAAAAAATCATATTTTTTCCACAAAAATTATCTTTTCACCCCAATTTTTATTTTCCCAAGGGTAACAAGACCCCAAAAGTTTTTGTGCAATTTGTCCTGAGCATGCCGATACCCCATATGTTGGGGTAAACCACTTTTTGGGCTCACGGCAGAGGTCGCAAGGGAAGGAGCTCCGTTTGACTTTTTCAACGCGGAATTGGCTGGACGCCATGTCGCATTTGTAGAGGCCCTGATGTATCTAAACAGTGGAAACCCCCCACAAGTGACCCCATTTTGGAAACTAGACCCCTAAGGAACTTATCTAGAAACTTATGTGTGGTGAGCACTTTGAACCCCCAAGTGCTTCACAGAAGTTTATAACGCCCGGGCGTGAAAATAAAAAATCATATTTTTTCCACAAACCTGATCGTTTAGTCCCCAATTTTTTATTTTCCCAAGGGTAACAGGAGAAATTAGACCACAAAAGTTGTTGTCCAATTTGCCCTGAGTATGCTGATTCCCCATATATGGGGGGGGGACCACTGTTTGGGCGCACGGCAGGGCTTGGAATGGAAGCAGCGCTGTTTGACTTTTTCAAACCAAAATTGGCTGGAATTGAGATTGGACACCATGTCGCGTTTGGAGAGCCCCTGATGCGCCTAAACAGTGGAAACCCCCCACAAGTAACACCATTTTGGAAACTAGACCCCTATGGAACTTATCTAGATCTGTTGTGAGCACTTTGAACCCCCAAATGTTTCACAAAAGTTTATAATGCCTGGGTGTGAAAAAAAAACAAAACAATTTTCCACAAAAATGTTTTTTTGTCCCAAATTTTTTATTTTTCACAAGGAAATTGGACCCTAAAAGTTGTTGTCCAATTTGTCCTGAGTACGCTGATACCAAATATTTGGGGGGGAAACTGTTTTGGCGCACAGCAGGGCTTGGAAAGGAAGTAATAACGTTTTGGAATGCAGGCGTTGATAGGGGTCATGTTCCGTTTGCAGTGCCCCAGATGTGCCTAAACAGAGGAAAACCCCCACAAGTGACCCCATTTTGGAAACTAGACCCCCTAAGGAACTTATCTAGATCTGTGGTGAGTACGTTGAACCCCAAATGCTTCACAAAGGTTTATAATGCCTGGGTGTGAAAAAAAAACAAAAAAACAATTTTCCACAAAAATGATTTTTTAGTCCCAAATTTTTGATTTTTCACAAGGAAATTGGACCCCAAAAGTTGTTGTCCAATTTGTCCTGAGTACGCTGATACCAAATATGTGGGGGGGGGAACTGTTTGGGCGCACAGCAGGGCTTGGAAAGGAAGTAATAACGTTTTGGAATGCAGACGTTGATGGGTGTCATGTTCCGTTTGCAGTGCCCCAGATGTGCCTAAACAGTGGAAAATCCCCACAAGTGACCCCATTTTCTAAACTAGACCCCCTAAGGAACTTATCTAGATGTGTGGTGAGCACTTTGAACCCCAAAGTGCTTCACAGAAATTTATAAACGCAGAGCCGTGAAAATAAAAAAATGTTTTTTCCTCAAAAATTATTTTTTTAGCCAGCTATTTTTTATTTTCCCAAAGATAACAAGAGAAATTAGAACCCCAAAATTGGTGAGCAATTTGTCCTGAGTACGCTGATACCCCATATGTTGGGGTAAACCACTGTTTGGGCGCACGGCAGGGCTCGGAAGGGAGGGAGCGCCATCTGACTTTTTGAACGCCACATCATGTTTGGAGACCCCCTGATGTGCCTAAATAGTGGAAACCCCTCAATTCTAGCTCCAACCCTAACCCCAACACACCCCTAATCCCAACCCTAACCCTAATCCTAACAATCCCCTAATCCAACCCTAATTGTACCTAACCCTAATTGTAGCCCTACCCTAATGTAACCTACCTAATTGTAACCCTAAACCTAATTGAACCCTAACCCTAATTATAACCCTAACCCTAAGGCTGGGTTCATTTTGCGTTTTACCAGCCCGTTCAACACATAGCATTGACGGGCTGGTAACGGTATAGCATAACGCGATCGCGTTATGCTATACCCGCTAGCGCAGAGGAATCAGCAGATGATTCATCTGCGCTAGCGGTGACGGAGCCCAGATGCTGCAGCCAGCGTCCGAGGCTCCGTCACTGAATGATGGCACGTCGTGAACGCATGCTACTTTACGGCATTCGTCGCGAAGCGCCCTCAAATGGGGGTGAATGGCAGCGTTAACGGACTGCGTTACACCGTGTTATACCGCGGTGTAACGCAGTCCATCTAACGGACTGCCATAACGCAGTATGAACCCAGCCTAACCCTAACCCTAATTATAACCCTAACCCTAATTATAACCCTAACCCTAATTATAACCCTAACCCTAGCCTTAACCCTAACCCTAACAGAAAAATTAAAAAAAAATATAATTTCTATATTTTATTATATGTCCCTAACTAAGGGGGTGATAAAGGGGGGTTATGTACTGTTTTTTTTATTTTGATCACTGTGATAGTTTATCACAGTGATCAAAATGTACTTTTGTGAGAATGAATGAAACTTTTTTTGAATCTGCCGCCAAGCAGATCGGCGGGCGCACTGCGCATGCGCCCGCCATTTTTTTTTTTTCAGGAAGAAGACGCCGGGATCCTGGGGCCTTGAGGACGGAGGACACCGGTAGGTATAGGGGGGGGCGATCGGGGGACCTGGGGACCCTCATTCTCTCCCCTCTGATGTGCGATCACATCAGAGGAGAGAGAAATCTTTTTTTTTTTTGCGGTCGCCGTAACTACCGACCCGGATCATGTTCTCTGGGGTCTCGGCTGCCCACCCCCCCCGGCAGAACGCGGCGGGCGCACTGAGCATGCGCCCGCCATTCAAGATGGCGGCGCCCATCGGAGGAAGCAGGTGGGCCCGCGGGCCACAAGGGGCACATTGGGGGACACAAGGGGGGTCTCGGGGACCCTTTTTCTCTGTCCTCTGATGTCCGATGACATCAGAGGACAGAGAAATTAAATGGCACATCAGATTTTTTTTTTTTATAGGGTAAATAACGGCGATCGCAACATCGGGTCGGGATCGCATTCATGTTCTCTGGTAGCCGAGACCCCGGAAAAATGCGCCTCTGGGGGGCGCTATTCACTTTTTCCACAGCGCCGTTAATTAATATTTTCTCAACCACATACTCCAGATTGCCCTCCACCAAAACAGGGTCAGGAGGCGCAACCATAGGAACCACTGGCTCGACAAACCTCTTCAATAAGGACTTGTGGAACACGTTATGGATCTTAAATGTCCCTGGAAGAAGCAAACCGAAGGAAACAGGATTAAGAATCTCCATGATCTTATAAGGTCCAATGAACCTGGGCTTAAACTTTGGAGATGCAACTCTCATAGGGATATTTCTTGAGGACGACCAGACCAAGTCCCCCACTTCAAACCGAGGACCATCAGTCCTATGCCGGTTGGCAAACCGCTGGACCCTCTCCTGAGAGAGGGACAACCTCTCCACTACCAAATCTGCTGCATACGCTCCACAACAGAGTCAACACCTGGACAGACAGAAGCCTCCGTCTGTCCGGAAGAAAATCGAGGGTGAAACCCAAAATTGCAGAAAAATGGAGACATCAAAGTGGCAGAGCTAGCCCTATTATTAAGAGCAAACTCAGCCAAAGGCAAAAAAGAGACCCAGTCATCTTGATCAGCAGACACAAAGCATCTCAGATAAGTCTCCAATGTCTGGTTCTCTCAGTTTGTCCATTGGTCTGAGGATGAAAAGCCGAGGAGAAAGACAATTGAACACCAAGTTTAGAACAAAAAGTCCTCCAAAATCTAGAAACAAACTGGACTCCTCTGTCAGACACAATGTTCTCAGGAATGCCGTGTAACCGAACCACGTGCTGAAGGAACAAAGGCACCAATTCGGAGGAGGAAGGCAACTTAGGTAATGGCACAAGAAGTATCATTTTGGAAAACCTATCACAAATCACCCAGATAACGGTCATTCTCTGAGAAACAGGGAGGTCGGAAATGAAATCCATAGAGATATGGGTCCATGGTCTTTTGGGCACAGGCAATGGCATCAACAAACCACTAGAGCGAGAGCAAGGCTTGGAGCGGAGCAAGTCCCGCAGGACTGCACAAATTCCCTGACGTCACGAGACAAAGTAGGCCACCAAAATGACCGACTAACCAAGTCTCTGGTACCAAAAATTCCGGGATGACCGGCCAACGCGGAACAATGAATCTCAGACATCACACTCTTTTTCCACCGGTCTGGGACAAACAATTTCCCAATAGGGCAGCGCTCAGGTTTATCCTCCTGACACCCTTCCAGAGCCAGTCTCAAATTGGGCGAGATGGCAGAAAGAACTACACCCTCTTTCAAAATAACAGCAGGATCAGATAACTCAGGAGAGTCCGCAAGGAAACGCCTCGAGAGGGCATCCGCCTTAACATTCTTAGTGCCAGGAAGAAAGGAAACCACAAAATTAAAACGTGTGAAAATTAAGGCCCACCTGGCCTGTCTCGGATTAAGTCGCTTGGCTGATTCGAGATAAACCAGATTCTTATGGTCCGTGAGGACCACCACCTGATGTTTGGCTCCCTCCAGCCAATGTCTCCACTCTTCAAAAGCCCACTTCATGGCCAATAACTCCCGATTACCCAGGTCATAATTTCGTTCAGTTGGAGAAAATTTTCGAGAGAAAAAGGCACAAGGGTTACTTTTAGAAGTCTCTGGATCTCTTTGGGACAAAACGGCACCTGCCCCAATTTCAGAGGCATCAACCTCCACCTGAAATGGCAGAGAAACATCAGGCTGCCGTAGAACAGGAGCAGAAGTGAATCTCTGCTTAAGTTCCTGAAACGCAGAGACTGCCTCTGGAGGCCAGTTCACCACATCAGAACCCTTTTTGGTCAAATCAGTCAATGGTTTAACAATAACAGAGAAATTACCAATAAATTTATGATAAAAATTGGCAAAACCCAAGAATCTCTGAAGAGCCTTTAATGAAGTAGGTGTTAGGGTTCGAGTTCCCGCTGCTGCACAAGGGGAGTCTCGAACCAGCCCCGCTGCGGTCTCCCATTCATCTCTGGCCGCAGTGGAGCCTGCTCTGCAGAGACGTCGGTCCAAGCGTCTTGCCCACTCCAGTACTGTGCAGTGACTTGCTGCTGCCTTTCCTGGATCTGCTATTATAGCCAGTGCTGGAGCAGACGTCTTTGGGACAAAGTCCTGCGTTTTCCCTTCTGTGCATGCCCAGAGTGAGATCTCTCATTGGAGATCAGGGGTCACATGCTCAGGTGCTGCGGCAGCTCCTATTGGTCCGCCAGGAAGGCCCTGTTACTACTGGTGTTCTGGAGCAAGTTTCATTGGTCCTTGTTTCTGGCAGGTCCTGTAGCTGTTGCTATAAAAGGGTAGCATGGCTGGGCCGCCATGCGCTAATATCAACCATTGTATGCTATGCGCCAGTGTGGTCATGCGTGTGTGTGGTTAGGGACCCGGCTGAAATAAGCCACTAGAATACCGACTTAATCGGTGAGGAGTTTGGTGTGCTAGCTGGTCAGGGTCGGCGTCCTAGATGCCCTAGATTACCGGCATAACCGGTGAGGAGTTTTGATTGCCGTATTCAGGGTCTGGCGTTCAGACGCCATAGATTGCGGGTGACTCCCGCGAGGACATTAGCACATGATCACGCTTTATGTACGCTTAGCACTTAACTGTGTACCTGAGAGCCTGACAGGACACAGCACTTTTCCTCAGTGGCCCTGTGACGTAACAGGGTTCGCTTTCAACGCTAGACAGCGCCCTAGCGTGTTTTCTTTGCGACTCAGTTGTGTTTAGTGAGTTCGCACACATCGCCATATAGCGCTGCGGCTCTCCATCTAGCGGCTCTGTGGAGCAACAGAGTTCGCACTTATTGCCACAGCGCATTACGGCGTTTATGTTGGCGACTCTGCGGGTTAACAGAGTTTGCTTCTTACGGCATTTTACTAGCAGCAGGTTCCGCCTGCACGGTGGACCCCGGGCTGCGAACGCACCTCTCTACCTCATATATTTGGTGCGTTCCGCAGACCTTAACATAATATTAGCAGCCAGGGTCTGGCTGGTAAAATGGCGGATGACCAGCGTCTACTACGGGACATCCAGCAGCTGGAGGGCAGGTTGGCGGCTCTTGAGCGCACAACCTCAGCTGTGGATGTTACCGCAGTCGCTGTTCAGGCTGCTAGCGTGGCTGCAGCCAGTGTGTCCACTGCCACCTCTGCCCCCACAATATCCCACCTCCCGCTTCCAGACAAGTTTGCTGGTGACAGCAAGCAATGTCGGGGATTCGTGAGTCAGTGCTCTATACAACTCGAGTTTCTGGCTGCACATTTCCCCACAGATCGGGCACAAGTGGGCTTTATAATGTCTCTTCTGTCAGGCAGAGCGTTGGAGTGGGCCACCCCGCTGTGGGAGCGTGACGACCGTGTGGTGTGGAGTGCTCCTCGTTTTCTGGAGGCTCTAAAAAAGGTCTTTCTAGGACCTCAGGTTACCCACGATGCGGCGCTCCAACTTCTGGCAAGTTCACAGGGTTCGTCCTTGGTCAGTTGTTTTGCTGTCCAATTTCGGACTCTGTCCTCTGAGTTGGACTGGCCAGATAAAGTCCTCATTCCCGTGTTTTGGAGAGGACTAGCGGGCCATGTGAAAGACGCCTTGGCTACCAGGGAGATTCCCACCACACTGGAGAAGCTTCTCGCCATATCTACCCGCATCGACCTCCGTTTTCACGAGCGGAGGTTGGAACGGTCCCAGTGTAGGCAGAGGTTCCGGCTGGCTCCCACCTTCGCCAGACCTCTGGAATCTTCCAGCCAGGCGCCCGACTCCCATGAGGCCATGGAGGTTTCTCGAGCGGGACCTAAGTCCCAGGCCGCTCGAGTACCCGTGGTCTGTAACATCTGCCAGCAGTTAGGACATTATGCCAACAAATGTCCACAACGGTCAGGAAAATGGTCGCGTCTAGTGACCTTGGGAGGAGGTTCACTAGACACTGCGGCATTTTCCACCAAGTTGTCCTTTAAAGGGACAATTACAGTAGGTCCATCCACGCTCTCCGCTGAGCTCTGTGTGGATTCTGGAGCCGAGAGGAATTTCATGTCCTCTGCATTTGCTCTCCGCCACACTATACCTCTGGTGATGCTCGCCAAACCGGTGACTGTGCGAGTAGTGAATGGATCAACTCTGCCCTCCCAAATCACCCACCAGACGATCCCTCTCACTTTATCTATGTCCCCGTCCCATCAGGAGAGTATTTCTTTTCTTGTCCTGCCCGAGGGAATAGACAAGGTGTTGCTGGGAGTACCTTGGCTCCGTTACCACTCTCCCCATATTGAGTGGTCCTCTGGGAGGATACTGGGTTGGGGTGATTCATGTAGAGGCAGGTGTGTCAGGGAGTGCGTTCAGGTCACCACCACAGAGATACCCGTAGATCTCACTTCTCTTCCTCAGTGTTATTGGGCATATGCAGACGTTTTCTCCAAGAAGGCGGCGGAGACTCTTCCACCTCATCGCCCCTACGACTGTCCTATTGATCTCTTGCCTGGAGCAGAACCTCCTCGGGGGAGAGTATACCCCCTCTCGCTCCCTGAGATGGAGGCCATGTCCCAGTACATTCAGGAGAATCTGGCAAAAGGGTTCATTAGGAAGTCGGTGTCACCAGCAGGGCAGGGTTCTTCTTTGTGCAAAAGAAGAACGGAGAATTACGTCCATGCATTGACTACAGGGGTCTTAACGCCATCACCGTCAAGAATAAGTACCCGTTGCCCCTAATCTCTGAGCTCTTTGATAGGCTCCGAGGAGCAAGAGTATTTACCAAGCTTGATCTACGTGGTGCCTATAACCTAATTCGCATCCGTGAGGAGGACGAGTGGAAGACAGCTTTTAATACCAGGGATGGGCATTACGAATACCTGGTGATGCCCTTCGGGCTCTGTAATGCTCCAGCTGTTTTCCAAGACTTTGTCAATGATATCTTCCGGGATATGCTCTCCACCTCTGTAGTAGTCTATCTGGATGATATTCTCATCTTTTCACCAGATATAGACTCTCACCGGAGGGATGTCAACAAAGTCTTCGACCTCTTACGGGCAAACTCCCTCTATGCCAAGCTGGAGAAATGTGTGT
Organism: Oophaga sylvatica; assembly: GCA_033576555.1. NCBI lineage: Eukaryota > Metazoa > Chordata > Amphibia > Anura > Dendrobatidae > Oophaga > Oophaga sylvatica. The sequence continues at coordinate 84,671 of JARQOD010000137.1, forward strand.
TTGAGCAGGAGTCCTTACCTTTTCTGGGCTATATCATCTCTGCCCAGGGATTGGCTATGGATCCTGCCAAACTACAGGCTGTAATGGACTGGCAAGAACCCCATTCTCTTAAAGCGGTGCAGCGCTTTATGGGGTTCATTAATTATTATCGCCAGTTCATTCCCCATTTCTCGACTTTGGTAGCTCCCTTGGTAGCCCTCACCAAGAAGGGAGCAAATCCCAAGTTGTGGTCTGAGGAGGTCTCCAAGGCGTTCTCTTCCATCAAGTCGCATTTTGCCAGTGCTCCCATATTACATCGCCCTGATGTTGATAAACCGTTTGTTTTAGAGGTGGACGCCTCTTCTGTTGGTGCTGGAGCAGTCCTATATCAAAAGGATGCTCAAGGTCGGAAGCATCCCTGCTTCTTCTTTTCTAAGACCTTTACACCAGCAGAGAGGAATTATTCCATCGGGGACAGGGAGTTGCTGGCTATGAAATTGGCCTTCTCAGAGTGGAGACATCTTCTGGAGGGAGCTCGTTTTCCCTTCCAAGTCTTCACCGACCACAAGAACTTGGTATATTTGCAAACGGCTCAGCGGCTAAATTCTCGCCAGGCCAGATGGTCCCTATTCTTCTCTCGGTTCCATTTCACCCTCCATTTTCTCTCCGGTGAGAAGAATGTTCGGGCCGACGCTCTCTCTCGCTCCTTAGTGTCATCAGAGGAGGAGGATGAGCAGCCTCGGCTTATTGTCCCTGAAGAAAGCCTGAGAACTGTAGCCCCGGTTTCGCTAGAGTCTGTGCCTCCGGGCAAGACTTTTGTGCCCACTAATTTGCGACCGGAGGTACTCTTTTGGGCACACTCGTCCAGGGTGGGTGGACACTTTGGGGCAAAGAGGACAACTGAGTTATTGGCGAGGACATACTGGTGGCCACATATGGTCCGTGATGTCAGGGAGTATGTTCAGGCGTGTGTCTCCTGCGCCAGGAACAAGTCCCCTCGACAACGGCCAGCTGGGTTACTTTTTCCTTTGCCGGTGGCAGACAGGCCCTGGGAGATGGTCGGGATGGACTTTGTGGTGGGCTTACCCAAGTCTCGGGGTTGCACTATCATTTGGGTGATCACTGACCACTTCTCCAAAATGGTGCACTTAGTGCCGCTACCACGGTTACCTTCTGCACGGGCCTTGGCAGCATTATTTATTAGACACATCTTCCGTCTACACGGTATGCCAGACAAGATTGTCAGCGATCGAGGTCCCCAATTTGCATCTCGGTTCTGGAGAGAGTTGTGTCATCTACTCTGCATTGAGTTGAACCTCTCCTCTGCATATCATCCCGAGACGAATGGGTTGGTAGAGAGGGCCAACCAGACCTTGGTCACCTACTTGCGACATTTTGTCTCTGCCAGGCAGGATGACTGGGCATCCTTGCTCCCGTGGGCGGAGTTTGCGCTAAACAATGCTGTAGCTGACTCCACCGGACAGACCCCATTCCTCTTAAATTACGGCCAGCATCCGCGGGTACCGGTGCCCATGCCCGTTGCTTCCGCTGACTCCAGGGTGGCAGACTGGGCTGTGGAAGCAAGGGACATATGGGACCGCACCCAGGATGCCATTCAGGCTTCCAAGGAAAGGATGAGGTCTTCTGCCGATGCCCATCGGCGTCCCGCTCCGACATTTTCTCCTGGCGACCTAGTGTGGCTCTCCGCCCGAAACATCAGGCTACGGGTGGAATCCACTAAGTTGGCACCCCGCTATTTGGGTCCCTTCAAGGTTCTCAAGCAGGTGAACCCTGTGGTTTACCGTTTGGCCTTTCCGCCTCGCCTTGGTATCTCCGACACCTTCCATGTGTCCCTCCTAAAACCCGTGGTCATCTCCCGGTTGCCTGAGTAATCTGCCGGGATGTCGGGTTCGTCTTCGGACGACTACGAGGTGAATGCCATTGTTGGGTGCAAGGTGGTACGAGGCAAAAAATTTTATTTGGTGGATTGGAGGGGTTATGGGCCTGAGGATAGGTCCTGGGAGCCTGCCGAGCATGTTCACGCTCCGCAGCTCATCGCTGCCTTTGAACGCAGCGAGGCCCAGAGAAGGGGGGGCCCTAGGAGGGGGGATAATGTTAGGGTTCGAGTTCCCGCTGCTGCACAAGGGGAGTCTCGAACCAGCCCCGCTGCGGTCTCCCATTCATCTCCGGCCGCAGTGGAGCCTGCTCTGCAGAGACGTCGGTCCAAGCGTCTTGCCCACTCCAGTACTGTGCAGTGACTTGCTGCTGCCTTTCCTGGATCTGCTATTATAGCCAGTGCTGGAGCAGACGTCTTTGGGACAAAGTCCTGCGTTTTCCCTTCTGAGCATGCCCAGAGTGAGATCTCTCATTGGAGATCAGGGGTCACATGCTCAGGTGCTGCGGCAGCTCCTATTGGTCCGCCAGGAAGGCCCTGTTACTACTGGTGTTCTGGAGCAAGTTTCATTGTTCCTTGTTTCTGGCAGGTCCTGTAGCTGTTGCTATAAAAGGGTAGCATGGCTGGGCCGCCATGCGCTAATATCAACCATTGTATGCTATGCGCCAGTGTGGTCATGCGTGTGTGTGGTTAGGGACCCGGCTGAAATAAGCCACTAGAATACCGACTTAATCGGTGAGGAGTTTGGTGTGCTAGCTGGTCAGGGTCGGCGTCCTAGATGCCCTAGATTACCGGCATAACCGGTGAGGAGTTTTGATTGCCGTATTCAGGGCCTGGCGTTCAGACGCCATAGATTGTGGGTGACTCCCGCAAGGACATTAGCACATGATCACGCTTTATGTACGCTTAGCACTTAACTGTGTACCTGAGAGCCTGACAGGACACAGCACTTTTCCTCAGTGGCCCTGTGACGTAACAGGGTTCGCTTTCAACGCTAGACAGCGCCCTAGCGTGTTTTCTTTGCGACTCAGTTGTGTTTAGTGAGTTCGCACACATCGCCATATAGCGCTGCGGCTCTCCTTCTAGCGGCTCTGTGGAGCAACAGAGTTCGCACTTATTGCCACAGCGCGTTACGGCGTTTATGTTGGCGACTCTGCGGGATAACAGAGTTTGCTTCTTACGGCATTTTACTAGCAGCAGGTTCCGCCTGCACGGTGGACCCCGGGCTGCGAACGCACCTCTCTACCTCATATATTTGGTGCGTTCCGTAGACCTTAACAGTAGGTTGGACCCAATCACAGATGGCCTGAACCTTGACCGGGTCCATTTCATTAACAGATGGGGACAAAATGAATCCCAGAAATGAGATCCTCTGTACGCCAAAAAGACACTTTGATCCCTTCACATACAGAGCATTCTCTCTCAAAATCTGGAACACAGTCCGAACATGTTTCACATGAGAGTCCCAGTCATTGGAAAAAATCAAGATATCATCCAAATAAACAATCAGAAATTTATCCACAAAATCCCTGAAAATGTCATTCATGAAGGACTGGAAGACGGAAGGAGCATTAGTGAGCCCAAAGGGCATCACTAGGTACTCAAAATGCCCCTCTGGGGTATTAAACGCCGTCTTCCATTCATCCCCGTGCTTAATGCGAATAAGGTTATACGCCCCCCTGAGGTCAAGCTTGGTAAACCAAGTAGCACTTTTCACCCTGGAAAACAGGTCAGAAATCAAGGGTAACGGATATTGATATTTCACAGTGATATTGTTCAAGAGACGATAATCAATACACGGCCTTAATGAACCATCCTTTTTGGCCACAAAAAAAAAACCGGCACCCAAGGGTGAAGAGGATGGTCTGATATGACCCTTCTCCAATGACTCCTTGATATAAGACCGCATAGCGTCGTGTTCAGGTACAGACAAGTTAAAAAGGCGACCTTTAGGGAATTTACTACCAGGCACTAATTCAATAGCGCAGTCATAGCTCCAATGGGGGGGCAAGAATGCAGATTTACTTTCGCTAAACACATCAGAAAAATCAGTCAAAAAGTCAGGAACATCCTGAGCCTGGGGAGAGGCAGAAAAAACAGGAGTGTTGGCATTAACACATTGGCAGCCCCAACTGGTTACAGACACAGATTTCCAATCCAAAACAGGATTATGAGACTGCAACCAAGGGAAACCCAGTACAATAATGTCATGCAGATTATACAGCACCAGAAATTTGCAACTCTCCTGATGATCAGGTTCAACCCTCATTATCACCTGAGTAGAGAACTGGGGTTTATTCTCAGCCAAAGGGGTAGAATCAATCCCCAGTAGGGGAATAGACTTCCGTAGGGGTATCAAGGGAAACCTACAACGTTTAGCAAAATCAAAATCCATCAGGTTAATAGCTGCTCCCGAATCAACAAAAGCCTGAGCAGAAAATGTGGACAGGGAGCAAATCAGGGTAACAGTCAACAGAAATTTAGTCTGAACACTACCCAAGACAACTGAGCATGCAAAACGTCTTCCCCGCTTAGGGCAGACTGAAATAGCATGAGAGGCGTCACCACAGTAGAAACATAACTCATTGCGTTTACGAAACTCATGACGCTGTGCCCCAGAAGCCACTCTATCACACTGTATGGGTTCAGAAGCTGGTTCACAAGGCAACACTATTCCACGCATACCTCTACGCTCACGCAAACGTCTATCAATTTGAATCGCTAATGACATAGAATCATTGAGACCAGAGGGAGCAGGGAAACCCACCATAACATCTTTTACATTCTCTGACAGACCCTTCCGAAAAAGGGCTGCTAAAGCATCATCATTCCATTTGGTCAGGACTGCCCACTTTCGGAATTTCTGACAGTACAACTCAGCGTCCTCAAGACCCTGATTTAATGCCAACAAGGTTTTTTCAGCTTGATCAGTGACATTAGGTTCATCGTACAATAACCTCAGAGCCAGAAAAAATGCATCAACATTACTCAAAACAGGGTCCCCAGGTGTCAGGGAAAAAGCCCAATCCTGAGGATCGACACGCAGGAGAGAGATGACAATTTGTACCTGCTGTGCTGCGTTCCCTGAGGACTTAGGTTTTAAGGCAAAAAACAACTTACAGTTATTTTTGAAATTCAGAAATTTAGCTCGATCCCCCAAAAATAAATCTGGCATGGGGATCCTAGGTTCCACAACCGGCAACCCTGCAAGATAGGTAGCAATACTCCGAACTTCAGTGGCAAGCTGATCCACACAGCCAGACAACTGTGCAAACTCCATTGAGAAAAAAAAAAATAAAAAATCCTCCTCAGCACCCAGAGAAAAAGAGGGAAAAAATGCAACAAACAGAGAAAAAAAAATAAAAATTTCTGACAACTTCCTTTTTTCTTTTACTATTTTTCCCTTCTGTTGAGTACCATATAATTTTCAGTTTGGCCGGTGATACTGTTATGATTTGGTAGCTGGGGAGAGCAGGCAAAAACGGCAATACACCAGAGAGGTTGGAATCTACTGGATTGCAGTACCCTGACTAACCACCACAACTAAAGGCAGCCGTGGAGCGTTCCTACGTTGGTCCTAGACTACTCGTCACAGCCTGAGAGGTTAACTACACCTAAAGATAGAAAGAGGAAAGCTATCTGCCCCGGAGCAGATCCCCAAAGAACATAGGAAGCCCCCAAACATGTAATGGCGGTTAGACAAGAGGAAATACAGACACAGACAGAAAATAGTATGAGCAAAAGTTGGGGCTCAATCTGCCTAGACAGAAAAGGATAGGAAGGACACTTACTGCAAACCAAAAAACCCTAAAAAATACCAACTCTCTTAATTGCAAAAACACCTGAGATCACACGACCTCTACCACCTAAATTAGTTCTCTGGTGTAACAAAACTAAGCCGCAGCCACTGAAAAAACTGGAAAAGGCAAATGAACAAACAACAGTGGCTCCAGAAGAACTGAGAGGAGCCCAAGCCCCCCGGGGGGGGGAAACCTGGCCAACCTCACAGAAATGCAGAGAAACATGCAAATGGCAAGCACAAATACAAAAGACAGAAAATATCTTATCTGAGAGCAGCAGAAGAGGAAAGACTCAGCAAGCTTCCAAGTGAACCAGGAACCACAGTGGGGACAAGAACAATTGATCACCGGCAACCATGATGGGAGGGAACCTCCCTTATATAAGACCAGTCTGTAACTCCTGATTGCCAATCTTCATTGAATGGTTCAGTACTGTTTGTAACCACCAGAGGGAGCTTCTGCTCAGAATTCATTTCTAACACATTCACAACAGGGGTCTATATGATAGGAAATACCGAAAAGTGATACCATTCTAAAAACTGCACCCCTCAAGGTGCTCAAAATCGCATTAAGGAAGTTTATTAACCCTTCAGGTGCTTCACAGGAATTCTTTCAATGTTTAAAAAAAATAACATAAAACTTTTTTTCCTCAAAAAAATTATTTCAGGTCCAATTTTTTTTATTTTCTCAAGGGTAACAGGAGAAATTGGACCCCAAAAGTTATTGTGCAATTTGTCCTGAGTACGCTGCTACCCCATATGTGGGGGGACCACTGTTTCGGCGCACTGAAGGGAAGGAGCGCGTTTGACTTTTTCAACGCAAAATTGGCTGGAATTGAGATAGGACGCCATGTCGCATTTGGAGGGCCCCTGATGTACCTAAACAGTGGAAACCCCCCAATTCTAGCTCCAACCCTAACCCCAACACACCCCTAACCCTAATCCCAACCATAACCCTAGCCGTAACCCTAATCCCAACCATAACCTTAGCCCTTACGCTAACCCTAATGGGAAAATGGAAATATTTTTTAATTTTATTATTTTTCCTTAACTAAGGAAGTGATAAAGGGGGGTTTGATTTACTTTTTATAGTTATGTGGGGTCTTATTTTTTGCGGGACGAGTTGACGTTTTTATTGGTACCATTTTCAGGCACATGACATTTTTTGATCACTTTTTATTACGATATTTGGGAGGCAGAATGAACAAAAACCAGCAATTCATGATTTTCTTTTTTGGGGGGGCTTTATACCGTTCCACATGTGGTAAAATTGATAAGGCAGTTTTATTCTTTGGGTTAGTACGATTACAGCGATATCTCATTTATATCTTTTTTATGTTTTGGCACTTTTATACAATAAAAACAATTTTATATAAAAAATAATTATTTTTGCATCGCTTTATTCTGCGAGCTATAACTTTTTTATTTTTTTCGCTAATGATGCTGTATGGCGGCTCGATTTTTTGTGGGACAAGATGACGTTTTCAGCGGTATCATGCTTATTTATATCCATCTTTTTGATCGCGTGTTATTCCACTTTTTGTTCAGTGGTATGATGATAAAACATTGGTGTTTTGCCTTGTTTTTTTTTTTTTGGGGTTCACTAAAGGGTTAACTAGTGGGACAGTTTTATAGGGCAGGTCGTTACGGACGCAGCGATACTAAATATGTGTACTTTTATTGCTTTTTTATTTATGTAAGGAAAATAATTTATTGGGGAAAATGTTTCTTTTCTTTATTTAGGATTTTTTTTTCTAATTATTTTTACATGTTTATTTTTTTTTAGACTTTTTTTTACTTTGTCCCAGGGTGGGAAATCACTGTATAGTGTCAGATTGTTGATCTGACAGGTTGCACAGCACTCTTATCTCAAATCAGCAATCTGACAGGCAGGCTCTGAGAAGCCACCTCCCTGCTGGACCCGGAAGGACCCCGCAGCCATCTTGGATCCGGAGGCCAGCAGGGAGGAGGCCCTCGGAACAGCGCAATCACATTGCACTGTTCTGAGGGTCTCAGGGAAGCACGCAGTTCGCCCCTCCCTGAGCGATGCTTCCCTATGCCACCTGAACGCTGCAATCATATTTGATCGCAATGTGCACGGGGTTAATGTGTCAGACCGCTCATGGCACATAGTGCTGAGTGTCAGCTGTGATAATCAGCTGACATCCGTCCGCGATCAGCTGCGTTCCCCTCCGGGAGCGCAGCTGATCGCATATGATGTACTACCCCGTCCATGGTCATACGGGCTCGGGTCACCTGGACGGGATAGTACGTCAGATGTTAGAAAGCGGTTAATGCAGCAGCCTGGGTCATCCATCTGGCTAATTGGTACTTGGACGCGTCCGCTCTTCGCCAGTCATTACACTGGCTGCCCATTCATGCTCTCCACAGTGCAGCACCCCCTTACTTCTCCTCGCTCATTTCTGTCTATCGGCCTAGCCGATCGCTGCGCTCTGCAAACGACTTTCGATTAACCTCTGCACTAATTTGTACCTCCCACTCCCGACTCCAAGACTTCTCCCGCGCTGCACCAATCCTCTGGAATGCTCTACCCCAAGATATTAGGACCAGCCACAACTTGCACAGTTTTAGGCGCTCCCTCAAAACACATTTGTTCAGAGCGGCCTATCACGTTCCTTAATCAAAGTCATTCTATGTGTAAGTGTGTGTGTGTGAGCCCATTCACTATCTCCATCCATCCCTCACTCCCTCAAGATGCCTGGACCATCATTGTAAATGCACCATTGTATATACACTCCTGTACTTTGTATCTCCCCCACCTCATTGTAGATCGTAAGCTCTCACGAGCAGGGTAGTTTTACTTTGCTTTAATCATTGTATTATTGTTAACGTTGTTACTTATGACTGTTGTGTTCGAAACTGTTAAACTGTAAAGTGCTGAGAAATATGTTGGCGCTATATAAATAAAGATTATTTTTATAATGGTGTGTCCAATCTCATCTGGGATCTGTTCCTGCTGTAGGAATCTGCTCCCTACTTCAGCCAATTGGAAAGTACCACACCTTCCAAGAGCTCAAAGCATATGGCAGGAATATGCCAGATACAGAGTTCGCGGCTTGTGTATTTGTTTCCTGTTGTGACCGTGGACCGTTTACTGACTACTCTTGTGTCTTTGATTCTGTATTCCGTCCTTCTGGTTCTGACCCAGCTACCTGACTATTCATCTAGCCATCTAATACCACATAATAGCAGGTAACACCATGGTCCAAGCCTAGGGTTCCCAGTATAAGTCCAGATCCATGTAATGGTGTTAAAGGGCAATGAGCAAGGCAATCCTTGTGATATGGAAAGCAGAGTAGATAGTGCCAAGCATGTTCATGGTGGACATCTTTTGAGCTGCCAGTTGACCATGAACAATGCTCCCAATACATTGTGTCTGCAAACTATTCCAGCTAGATCTGCATTCAGACAGCTAAATGGCGCTCCTTCCCTTCTGAACACTGCCATGTGCCCAGAGAGTAGTGTACAATCGTATGTAGGGTATTGTGAGAGGATGAAAAATAATTTGTAAGATCCATTTGTTTTCTATTATCCTTTGTGAATAATTCCAAAGTTATCACCACATAAAGTGTCACACGTCAGATTGTAAAAATGGGGCCTGATTAAGAACACAAAACTGGCTGCAGGAAGAGGTTAAATCAGAGTATTTTGGACACTACTGTAATCAAAAACTGTGACTATAGACAAAACATCTACTGAAATGATCAAACTCAACAGTCTTCATCAGTAATAATGAGTAGCTAGTGGTGAAACCTCTCTGGGGTAATTACAGCATGGGTCTCGGTGTCTTCACAATGTAAACTATCGTAATGTCCAATATTTTCTGTCAGATGAGTTTCCAGAAGAAATATTACACATTTAATGAGAACTGTGTATAATAGTGCAGAGCTGAGATGTCTTAAAGGGAACCTGTCAGAGGATTGTGCACAGTAACCTACAGACACTGTCAGGTCAGCGCCGTTATACTGATTACAATGATACCTTGGTAGATAAAATCCATCTTGTGGTTGTTGTTTAATCTGTATTTGTAGTTTTCAGTTAATGAGATTCTCGTGCTCTGGGGCGGGGCTGTGGGCGGGGCTTTATGTGGTGCTCTGATTACATATTCATCTGTATTGGCTTATGACCGGTCACTGACCTGCCCCCCATTTTTACATAATGCATACAATAGCATTGATATTATTGTTGATAATGCCTGTAATATTGTGGCTATTGTGAGAAAAAAAAATTACATCCAGCAAAATGTCACTGGCGATGGCGGCTTCTGCGCAGTATCATCTATAAGTAAGAGATAGATGTTACTGGACAAGCACCACCACCACCGGTGACATTTTGCTGGATTTAATTTTTTTTTCTAAGCCTCACAATAGCCACAATATTATAGGCTTTATCCACAATATCAACACTATTATATTCATTATGGAAAAATGGGGGGCAGGTCAGTGAGGGGTCAGTAACCGGTCATAAACTAATACAGACGAGTATGTAATCAGAGCACCACATAAAGCCCCGCCCACAGCCCCGCCCCAGAGCACGAGAATCTCATTATCTGAAAACTACAAATAAAGGTTAAACAGCAACCACAAGACGGATTTCATCACCAGAAAACAATGTAATCAGCATAACAGCGCGGACCTGACACTGCCTGTAGGTTACTGTGCACAATCCTGCTGACATCTTCACTTTAAATTTAGATCTTAGGCATTTGGAAGAGGCGATGGAGAACTTTTTTTTAATACTATCAGGGAGTTACTGACTCACATAAGTGAGGAAGGCCGATCCCACCACAATCAAACTATCATACAGAATAAACAGGTAAAAAAAGACATAGAATAAAAAATTATGTTACATCCCCAACAGCAACATAAATATGAGGGGAGAATTCCAACAGTAAACTAGAGATGCACTCATTTATGGTGGACCATTGGAGCTACTGTAAGTCCAGACCAAAACATTAGAGAAAGTAATATTTCTCCCTATTTCAGGAGAGATTGTGCAGTAATCTGAATTTCTTAGGATCAAAAACATAATAGAATTTATGAGGTGGAGTGAATCCATGAAACCAGGGCTGGAGCCAACACATCTCCTGCAGGCGTGAATAAATGTATATTACAGCCATCAGCCACGCACAGCTCAGAGATATATCATGGCACAGGGGTGATGTGTTTTATGTAGATTATCACAATCCTCCTTGAAGTTAGTTGGTTTTACTACAAATTGAAAAGTCAGGATAAAGGGAAACTCTGCTGTTATTGTACAGAAATTCACACTTGGCCTCACTGCACATTTAATGGTGTCGATCATAAAAGGAAGTTTGGCCAGAAAGACTGGACCTGGTCTTGTAGGGACCATATGAGACATTCAGCAGCACAGAAGGGAGAGAAGATTCATCCGATAAGATCTCAGGGATCTAGGAAGCCAACAGCATCATCACCCTCCGCTTTCTCTTACAGGCCCATCATAATATTTCCTTCAAGTGATTTTCTATCTTGTCAGCACATTCTACGTGCGCTGTCATTTGGCTTTAGAGTTTACAGATCTGGGCAGGTAACGATCAGCATCTCCTAATCCCAGGGGTAGGTGGATCCTCCAGGGTGTAACTTCTATAGAAAAGGGCTTTCAATGTCCAAAGTCATTTGAACAGTTTTGGGTGGAGGAGAATATTGTGGTCTAGAGGTAAAATGGTGATCATGGTAATACGGCCGGACTACACCACCGATAAAGCAGCCACAGCCGGTGACTGATAAGAATCTGTGACTTCTCTGCATTTAGTGGTTACTACTCACCTGGGTAGTCATATGTGGGAATCTCCTCTTTACACCACTCATCACCCCTCACATACGTCTCTGTAGTATTAACATGGGTCAGATCTTCACCCTGAAACAAATATTGTAAAAGTCACCGACAGATGGAGAAGTCCCATCTATGATCAGCTCTAATCCTGCCATCTCCACCGTTCTCATTACACAAGTAAAAAACATATAATACTGGTGGATAAAACAAGACTGAGCACAAGACCTTCACAGCTGTCTTCACATCATAGGGGAGATCTCCTGACACCTTCTCTCCATCTACCTGATGATCCTGAGGAGCATTGGGATCTTCTTGGTTACAGTCCTGTGGAGGAAGAGGACGGGGACATCTCTCTGGTGTTGTCTTCTTACTGGATAGATCTGGAGGAAACACATACAGGGAGTGAATTCATTCTTTACATACAGATAATAATAGGCCGTGTGTATTTAGTCCTGTCTATTACCTGGTGATGTGAGGGGCTGGGCAACCTCCATCATGACGTACTTGTACAGATCTCTGTGTCCTTCTAAATACTCCCACTCCTCCATGGAGAAATAGACAGCGACATCCCGACATTTTATAGGAACCTGACACATACAATGATACCGTCATCCCCCGATCCCTTCATAGTGTTACTGTATAATGTCCCAGCATTCCCAGCAGTGTCACCTCTCCAGTCAGCAGCTCAATCATCTTGTAGGTGAGTTCTAGGATCTTCTGGTCATTGATGTCCTCATGGATAAGGGGGTGAGGTGGAGGCTCTGTGATTGGGCTCAGGGGTCTTCCCCATCCCTCAGACACAGGGTCCTGACAGCGATCACTAGAGGTCTTCTTCACCACTGTGTAATCCTGGTAATGGAGAGACACATTAATAAATCTCACTACAGACATTTCCAGAGTCCTCACCTCTCCAGTTCTGTCCGTTATTCCCATAGATAAGAATGATGTAATGTGACGTCATCAGAATCTCTCACCTCTCCAGTGAGACGGAAGAGGATCTCTAGGGTGAGGTGTAATATCCTCTCCGCCATCTTGTCTCTGTCCATATCCATCTCTGATGGGTAAATCAGGAAAATTCTCTTCTATAGAAGATCTTCACTGAGAGGATCCGATATTGTAGAGACCTGAATGAGAAGAAGATGAGGCGATGTAACATTATAAGAATCCTGTAATAATACAATTACTGGAGATAATAGGGGAAACATATGAGGAGATTTATTATTTACAGGATTTAGTTTTCTTCTTGACATCTGCTAATAAATCCTATATATTTAGGCCACAGTCAACAAGCAGTTTCTTCCTCGGAGTCGGCAGCTGAACACGTTCCTCATAGACTCATCTTCCATAACGCTAATTCTCCTCTCATTACCGACCCTGGAATCGGCATTAGTAATACTGCAGGAGATATTCATTACACGTGACATGAGGAATAACTACTTCATGATGAGGACGACATCTTCATCTTCTACTGATGGAGGTTTTGTAGGAACATTACACTGTGTGACCCCAGAAAGCGGCTCTGTACTATTAGAGTAACACACGTTCCCCCACAGACCCCTGAATATCACACTGTATAACGACCCCACAATCTGCGGCTCTTCGGGGTAAATCGCTCTCTCACCATTGGATTAGAGCTGATACTATGAAGATAAAGGGACTAAACAGACTTTCTGTCACCTCCATAAAGGGACACTTCTCCGTGTTTGTCAGAACTGTGCGAGGATTATTAGAGGTGACAGTTCCCCCAATTAGAAGGGACACCTGTGGATATCGGGGTCTTCACCTGCTGCAGTCCTGGGGGGATTTACTGGGTAAAGTGGAGGTTGGAGAAACGTCCCCATCAATTCTCCTCAGACTGAAGGAACATCGCTCCTCTATTCAGCTCTATGGATCCAGGATGAAGAAGAGAATGAAGAGCAGGTGAGACCCCGCGGCCGGACTGTTCTACAGCTGCTCTGTGCACAGGACCTGTGATGAGGTCACAGGAAGGGGAGGAGTCAGGGTCACATGATCAGGGCCTCAGTGTATGCAGGACTGCTGTGCTGGTTGTCATGGTGCTGGATTATTATTATTATTATTTATTAATATTTATTTCTATAGCACCATTGATTCCATGGTGCTGTACATGAGAAGGGGTTACATACAAATTACAGGTATCACTTACAGTAAACAAACTAACAATGACAGACTGATACAGAGGGGAGAGGACCCTGCCCTTTCGGGCTTACATTCTACAGGATGGGTTGCAGCAGTTCTGGTGTTGGTTGAGGCAATAACTCCGGTAGTGGTGAGGAGGCAGCAGGGTCATTGCAGGCTGTAGGCTTTCCTGAAGAGATGGGTTTTCAGGTTCCGTCTGAAGGATCCGAATGAGTTTGATAGTCGGATGTGTTGGGGCAAAGAATTCCAGAGGATGGGGGATATTCGGGAGAAGTCTTGGAGGCGGTTGGGTGAGGAGCGAATAAGTGTGGAGGAGATAAGGATGTCTTGGGAGGATCGGAGATTACGTGAGGGAAGATATCGGGAGATTAGTTCAGAGATATAAGGAGGAGACAGATTATAGATGGCCTTGTAGGTCAGTATTAGTAATTTGAACTGGATACGCTGAGGGAATGGGAGCCAGTGAAGAGATTTGCAGAGGGGAGAAGCGGAGGAGTAGCGAGGAGAGAGGTGAATTAGTCGTGCAGCAGAGTTAAGGATGGACTGGAGAGGTGCGAGGGTGTTAGCAGGGAGGCCAGAGAAAAGGGTGTTGCAGTAGTCGAGGCGGGAGATGATGAGGGCGTGCACAATCATTTTAGTAGATTGATGGTTGAGAAAGGACGGATGAGGGGAAGTTTATGTGTGGGGTCAGGAGGGGTTTACAGGGTGGATGTAGCAGAGCCGTGTGTACGAGGTGTACGGAGCGGAGCCGTGTGTGTACGAGGTGTACGGAGCAGAGCCGTGTGTGTACGAGGTGTACGGAGCGGAGCCGTGTGTGTACAAGGTGTACTGAGAGGAGCCATGTGTGTATGAGGTGTACGGAGCAGAGCCATGTGTGTACGAGGTGTACGGAGCAGAGCCGTGTGTGTACGAGGTGTACGGAGCGGAGCCGTGTGTGTACGGAGTAGAGCCATTTATGTGCAAACACCTGTGGGTGCAGACCCCTCTGTGTTTGCTGTATATACCCGTATAACCCTAGCTTCAGTCACAGACCCCTCTGTGTGCACTGTATACACTCGTATAACCCCAGTACGGTCACAGACCTCCGGCAGGGATACCTGTAGAACTGACCCCAAACACACACGGTAAAACTGCAGTCGTCGGCCTCTCATCTCACGCACATACACTGATAACATAAGATGGAGTCAGACGAACCCTTCTACAAAACGTGAGAGCAAAGTCATTACTACAGGATTGTATGAGAAAGGGATTTATTCTACAAGAAACACTGGGACCACAAACGAGTGAATCTGGGCCCCTTGGCTGGATACTCCGGGCCCCCAGCGTGTTAGGAGCAGACGGGGTCTTTGTCCCTGGAGCTACTCGGTATAATGAGACTCTGATCTCGGTCATATAAAGAGGAGGAAGATAAGTATTTGGTCACCTAAAAACACGCAGATTTCTGGCTCTCACAAACCTGTAACTTCTTCTTTAAGAGGCTCCTCTGTCCTCTACTCATTACCTGTAGTAATGGCACCTGTTTGAACTTGTTATTAGTATAAAAGACATCTGTCCACAACCACAAACAGTCACACTCCAAACTCCACTATGGTGAAGACCAACGAGCTGTTGAAGGACACCAGAAACAAGATTGTAGCCCTGCACCAGGCTGGGAAGACTGAATCTGCAATAGGCAAGCAGCTTGGTGTGATGAAATCACCTGTGGGAGCCATAATAAGAAAATGGAAGACATACAAGACCACTGATAATCTCCCTCGATCTTGGACTCCACGCAAGATCCACCCCATGGGGTCAAAATGATCACAAGAACGGTGAGCAAAAGTCCCAGAACCATGCGGGGGATCTAGTGAATGACCTGCAAAGAGCTGGGACCACCGTAACAAAGGCTACCATCAGTAACACACTACACGGCCAGGGACTCAGATCCTTCAGTGCCAGATGTGTCCCCCTACTTAAGCTAGTACATGTCTGGGCTTGTCTGAAGTTTGCTAGAGAGCATTTGGATTATCTAGAAGAGTATTGGGAGAATGTGATATGGTCTGATGAAGCCAAAGTAGAACTGTTTTGTAGAAACAAAACTCATTGTGTTTGGAGGAGACTGTAATGTATGTAGTACAGTTCATATAGCATCTTGTGCTTGGGTGCGATGAAAACACAGGAGTCACAGGTTTGATATAGAAAAGTCCTGTATTACTTCATACAAGTTGGCAGAAATAGTCACATAGTTTGCAGACACAGAAACAGGAGACACAGCAGGCCAGAGTAATCCAAGCTCAGCAATCACTCTCCAATACAGATTCAGGATCTTCTTCTCTGTTACCGTAAGTCCATGCAAACGTGGGTCTTTCAAAGAGCAGGGTTCAGAGTCCACAAGTGCTTCAGAGTTCCTCAGTAGGAATAGCTGGAGTACAAGGTCCAAGGCTTACAGGAGTCAAGTCACAGGTTCACTGCAGGCTAGGTTCTGAAGCACTGATTGCTCAGCTGTGGCTGCTTAAGAAGCAAAGGAGAGAATCAGGGCGGGAACATGCAAGCTGGAAACTCCATTTTGACTGAGGGCAAGATAGCTGCAGCAAGACAGAAAGTAAAATGGCTGACGAACAAACTGAGTTTCAGGAATATATATACATAGAACCTTACATTACTCCCCCCTTAAGGACAACCTCCGGATGACCTCAGACCAGGCTTGTGTGGGTACCTCTGATGAAACTGACGGAGCAAGCGAGGAGCATTAACGTTATTGACCGGTTCCCATGAGTTGTCCTCCACTGGGTAGCCCTGCCATTTAATCAGATATTGTAACTGATTTCTATACAACCTGGAATCTAAAATCCTTTCAACCACAAATTCTTCCTGACCATCGACTAGCACTGGGTCAGGGCAAGGAGAGGAACGTCCAGGAAACGTATTGGGTGTCGCAGCCTTTAGTAGGGATACATGAAAGACAGGGTGGATTCTCATAGTTCTGGGCAGTTGAAGACGACAAGCAACGGCACTTATAATTTTACTGATTTTATAGGGTCCAATGTACTTATGTCCCAACTTAGACGATGGAATCCTTAACTTAAGATTTCTGGTTGACAGCCAGACCAAGTCTCCTACCTTGAAAGCTGGTGCAGGTTTACGAAATTTATCTGCTGCTTTCTTGTACCTTTCTTGAGCCGATTCCAGATTTTCCTTTAGAAGATCCATATTCTTCTGTAAAGACGTGATTCTTTCAGCCACTGCTGGTAAAGGCGTTTCTATGGGAAATCGTGGTAGAATGTTAGGATGATAACCTAGATTAGAGTAAAAAGGAGACTGTTTAGTGGAGGCACTCTGAGAGTTGTTATACGAGAACTCAGCTAATGGAAGTAGATCCACCCAATCATCCTGTAGGTGGCAGATAAAGCAGCGGAGATACTGCTCCAGGGTTTGATTGGTTCGTTCGGTCTGTCCATTAGTCTGGGGATGAAAAGCAGAAGAAAGGTTTACTTTAATGTCCAATGCTGCACAGAAATTTTGCCAAAACCTAGAAGTGAATTGCACCCCTCGATCCGAAATAACCTCATCCGGTACTCCATGTAAGCGGAACACATCTTTAATCATCAAATCTGATGTCTGTTTTGCAGTGGGTAAGCCGACACAAGGGATAAAATGAGCTGCCTTTGTTAGACGGTCAACCACCACTAGAATGGTGTTCTTCCCCTGAGAGGTTGGTAACTCCACAATGAAGTCCATAGAAATGGATCCCCACGGGCGGGACGGGGTGGGAAGAGGCTGTAACAGACCAGTTGGTGAGGAGCGAGGTGTTTTGCATCTTGCACAGACTTCACATGAAGTGACATAATTCAAAACATCCTTCCTGCAAGTGGGCCACCAAAAGAAACGAGAAAGAAATTCCTGTGTCTTTGAATTCCTCTATGCCCAGCTATCTTGGAATCGTGAATGAGTTGCAATACTCTTAATCTGACTGTTTCAGGAATATACAGACGTTGTCCCTGAATCCACACACCATTCTTAAAGACAAGACTTACGTCCCTTGGGGGTTGTGCCAAAAAGGAATCCGCATGGTATGCTTCCTTGATGTCCTTAAGTAGGTCTTGATTATGAATTACTCCTAGGAATCTAGAGTCAGGAAGAATAGTCTTAGGAGGAGTAATTGGACGTGTCTCTGCTGAGTAAATCCTAGAGAGTGCATCAGCCTTTCCATTGCGCGATCCTGGTCTATAAGAGATGATAAAATTAAATTGGTTTAAGAAAAGATTCCAGCGAGCCTGGCGAGGAGTCAGGCACTTAGCCGACCTGATAAACTCAAGGTTACGATGGTCTGTCAGGACGACTATTTGCTGTGCAGCTCCCTGAAGAAGGTGTCTCCATTCTTTGAAGGCGGCAATAATGGCCAACAACTCTCTATTGCCCACATCGTAGTTCCTCTCAGCCGAAGACAACTGCTGGGAAAAGAAGGCACAGGGATGCAAGACATTCTTCTCACCTGTTCTCTGAGAGAGTATAGCTCCAACGGCACAGTCTGAAGCATCCACCTCTATTATGAAGGCAAGCTCGGGGTTGGGATGTACTAGGATAGGTGCAGTGGTAAATTTATCTTTTAGACGGGAAAATGCTTCCTGGGCTTGGGGAGTCCAGGAAAACCTAGACTCTTTCCGGGTAAGTTGAGTGATAGGTGACACTACCTCAGAGAAATTTCTAATGAAACGTCTATAGAAGTTGGCAAACCCGATGAAGCGCTGTACCTCCTTCACATTTCTAGGACTTGGCCAATCCTTGATGGCTTGGGTTTTGCTTCCATCCATACTAATTCCTTGTGTAGACAGTACATACCCCAGAAATTGAATTTCGGTCCTATGGAATTCACACTTTTCAAGTTTGATGTAAAGATGATTTTGTCTTAGACGTTCCAAGACCATTCTCACATGTCCATGATGTTCCTCTGTGGAGTTAGAAAAAATTAGAATATCATCCAAATAAATTACCACGAATGTATCTAGGAGATCCCTGAAGATGTCATTCACCAAGTGTTGGAAAGTGGCTGGGGCGGTACTCAGACCAAAAGGCATAACTAGATATTCAAAGTGTCCATAGCGTGACCTGAATGCAGTCTTCCATTCATCCCCAGGTCTAATACGGACTAAGTTATAGGCCCCACGAAGATCTAGTTTAGAAAAAATTTTGGCATGTCGCACTCTCTCCAATAACTCAGGGATTAAAGGCAATGGATAACGGTTTCTAATAGTAACCTTATTGAGTTCCCTATAGTCTACGCATGGTCTCAGAGATCCATCTTTCTTCTTTACAAAGAAGATGGGTGCACCTGCAGGAGATGAAGAGGGGCGTATGAAGCCCTTGGTGTCACGCGGTCTTATGATATGTGTACGATGTCAGTAAACTATTCTTAAAAGAACAACACTCTATACAACATATAGATTAGCAACATCAGCATGTAAATATAGAATAGATTTACCTGACACGATATCCGTTGAACTCAGGGTTAATCTTGAGGACTTGATACACTGTCACAGGAAAGAGGAGGACCGGGGGTCTAACCTGACCCTAAACTGGGGTCCTAACTAATCCCTCACCTTGGAGGTACTGATAATGGTTCAGAGGTCCAAGTCTCCAGCCTAACCCTGTCTCCTATCAGTCCCTGAACCCTGTAATCAGTCCTAAGAAGGATTCTGATTACCACCAAAGGGATATGGGCTGATCTCTGCTAAATACACAGATTAGACATATAAGACAGACTGGAGAAAACACAGACTTGCATACACACTCAAACACAGAAGGAACATAAATGATCTGGGATATTAAACTCTAAGCAAGGTGAGCTTAAAACAACTAAGGAGCTCTTTAACTTAAGTCTATACAGATACAATCCTATCTGTGGTCTGCATGAAGAATTTCACTGGCAACTCCCAACACAGACAACCAGAGATTTAAAGGAAACCAATCAACAAATAATTAATTGCAGCCGGGAGAAACTGCACCCAGTCCCAGAACTGAGCACAGACAGAATTAACTCCTAACTGCCAAACACAAAGAAACAGCAACTCAGCTGTGAGAAGTCAGAATGTGCAACCGCGACGATCTTCGTGGCGATGCACACATGACAGTACCCCCCCTTCTACGAGGGGCCTCCGGACCCTCAGGGCCAGGTTTGCCCGGGTGAGTTCTGTGGAAGGTCCGCACCAAACGATCTGCGTTAATTTCAGACGCAGGAACCCACGTCCTCTCCTCTGGACCATACCCCTTCCAATGCACCAAGTACTGAAGGGACCGGCGATTCAGACGTGAGTCAATGATCTTTGACACTTGAAACTCCAAGTTACCATTCACCACCACTGGAGGAGGAGGTAGAGGTGATGGTATGACTGGTGCCACGTACCTCTTAAGTAATGACTTGTGGAACACATTGTGGATTTTAAACGTAGGAGGGAGGTCCAGACGAAATGCCACAGGATTAATTATGGAACTGATCCTGTACGGTCCGATGAATCTGGGACCCAGCTTCCAGGAGGGAACTTTAAGTTTTATATTCCTGGTAGACAACCATACCAGATCGTTCACATTAAGATCTGGACCAGAAACTCTCCTCCTATCAGCCATACGTTTATAACGGTTCCCCATAGCACTCAGATTATTCAATACACCTCTCCACACTGAAGCAAGTGACGACGAGAAACGCTCCTCCTCAGGAACCCCAGAAGGGCCCCCCCCATTGAATGTACAAAACTGGGGATGAAAACCATATGCCCCAAAAAACGGGGACTTACCAGTGGACTCGCTCCGCCTGTTGTTAAGAGCGAACTCTGCCAGAGGCAAGAAAGAAGACCAGTCCTCCTGGTTCTCTGAGACAAAACACCGAAGATAAGTCTCTAGGCTTTGATTCAGACGCTCTGTCTGACCATTGGTCTGCGGATGAAAAGCCGAGGAAAATGACAATTGCATCCCCCGACGTAAACAAAATGCCCTCCAAAACTTGGACACAAACTGAGACCCCCTATCTGACACCACATCAGAAGGCAACCCATGAAGTCTCACAATCTCCCCAATGAACACCTGCGCCAGAGTTTTAGCATTAGGGAGGGCAGGAAGAGCAATGAAATGTGCCATCTTACTGAACCTGTCAACAACCACCAGTATATTATTTATTATATAACCGTGTGCACTGCTATCTAAAGAGGTGCCAAAGTAGGTTCCCAAACCGTGGTAATGTATAAATAAACTCGGCACTCAACTTAATGATGCTTAATTGTGTAGAATTTATTATGGACAGCGGTGTGAAAACAAAACGTTTCGGTCATATAAGACCTTCATCAGTTGCTGTACAAGAAACGAATAAAGAAAATTTAAAAAGAAAATTTCATACATATTACACTGTGAATAGATATATACATGGTAACATTGGATCATACGATTATTATATATAATAAGAAGAAGCAATTTTGGTACAAGCATGTTACAAGTGTTGTGTGGAATCAGATGAACATACCGTATATCAAAATGAAGGTGAGGTCATTTATAATTAGATACGATTAGTGGGTATGAACCTGTAGTGACCAGAAGAAAAGAAGAACATATCCGTGATATAATAGATATCTATAATCTGTGTCCGTGAGACCAAGTGGTTGGTAAATTACCCCATATGCTGAAACCATCCGGTGCAGCAAATAGTCTTATCTGTCTAAAGGAATTATATCACTGATGTTATAGATGCACTATAAACGCATGTCTGCATATAGAAAGAGAGGAAATGTTGTGAATCTCATTACCCTGTTACACTATAGAAAGTGTGCTGGGATCGGGCTTTGACTTCAGCCTAGGAGGGATATGTACATATAAATCATCATTCTCAATGATGGACATCTGGTGTAAGCCAGAGAGTGTCTGAAATGAGTCTAAGATGCTTACCCCGTGTGTAGATATGTCGCGGTATCCACCGCTGGACTTTAGGGTTGTGAGGTGGCGGTAACCCTCCTGTACGCTCGCGTGCTGTGGCAATATGCCGGTACTTCCTGGTTTATCAGCGTGTGTTCTGTGGAAGTGACATATACCGGAAGTGACGTGTGTGCTTCGGTTTGCATATTACCATAGTGACGACTGTGGAGGGTGGTCAGTGCCGCGCATGTCTGATGGTGTCTAGGCAGTGTTTACGTGCTGGTGAGGAACTTACAAGATTTAACTCATTATGTGTGGACAGGAAAGGCTGTGCAGAGGATTTAGCAGGCAGCAGACAGGTGCATAAGGAGTGGAGAGTATTCTGTGGTCAATACAGGCGACTCTAAAAGAAAGAGACACAATTCAATTAGTAAATATAGACATCATCGTTAAATAAATGATAAAACATCATACTCTTTGTTCAGTCCTTTTGGAGAGAGTGTCTCCAGAGTGTGTATCCAAAATGATTCGCGTTTCTTTAATAATAGGATGCGGTCTCCACCGCGTCTGAGTGGGGGTATGTGGTCAATTACCTGGAATCTTAGTTGTGAAATTGTATGGCCTTTCGTGTGGAAGTGTTGGGGAATGGGAAGCAATAAGTTCTTGCAGCGAATTGTCGACTTATGCTTTGATATTCTTTCTCTTATAGGTAATGTCGTTTCACCTATATAGAGTAATCCGCATGGGCATTTTATTAAATATACGACAAAAGGTGTGTCGCAAGTATAGAAGCCTTTTATGGGATATGATTTGCCCTTTTGCGGATGATAGAAAGAATCTCCCCTCAAGATATTGCTACACTGAGCGCAGTGTAGGCACGGAAAAGTTCCCATTTTGGGTTGTGAAAGGAAAAGTTGTTTTTTAGGTGATTTTGGACCAATATCCGCACGTATTAATTTGTCTTTTAGGTTTGATGGTCTTTTGAAGCACGGTAGGAACGGTTCTTTAAATTCCGGAATATCCGGATAAGCTGTAGATAACAGATGCCAATGGCGTCTAATGGTCTTGTGAAGTAGGAACGCGAAAGGATGGTAAAAGTGTACAAATGGGATACGTTTGTTGTTATTTCTGGTATTGTTGTTTGTGGGGGTCCTTGATTTCTCTAGTAGGGTGGATGGATAGCCTCTCTTGGAAAATTTAGATGACATGTCCTGTAACCGGGTTTCACAAATCGAATCGTCCGTTACGATTCTTCTGACTCTTTGGAATTGTGAGACTGGTATGGATTTTTTGACTGATGGAGGATGGAAACTCGAGTCTATAGGAATCTATGGACGTAAAAGATTTATATACTTCCATACCTCACATTGAGGGAATCAACTCAGTCCATCACCTCCTTACCACTCAAGGTATGGAGACTGATCAAGTCAACTTGATAATTGAATTACTTACTGTAATTCTATACAATAACTTCTTTCTGTTTCAAGATTCCTTGAATGACACATGATCTTCACAGCATAAACTTCCTTGATACCATGGTACTCAAAGACCAACATGGGAAGATCACAACCGACCTATACACCAAACCCACGGACAAGAATAGCATATTACATTACTCGAGTTTCCATCCTCCATCAGTCAAAAAATCCATACCAGTCTCACAATTCCAAAGAGTCAGAAGAATCGTAACGGACGATTCGATTTGTGAAACCCGGTTACAGGACATGTCATCTAAATTTTCCAAGAGAGGCTATCCATCCACCCTACTAGAGAAATCAAGGACCCCCACAAACAACAATACCAGAAATAACAACAAACGTATCCCATTTGTACACTTTTACCATCCTTTCGCGTTCCTACTTCACAAGACCATTAGACGCCATTGGCATCTGTTATCTACAGCTTATCCGGATATTCCGGAATTTAAAGAACCGTTCCTACCGTGCTTCAAAAGACCATCAAACCTAAAAGACAAATTAATACGTGCGGATATTGGTCCAAAATCACCTAAAAAACAACTTTTCCTTTCACAACCCAAAATGGGAACTTTTCCGTGCCTACACTGCGCTCAGTGTAGCAATATCTTGAGGGGAGATTCTTTCTATCATCCGCAAAAGGGCAAATCATATCCCATAAAAGGCTTCTATACTTGCGACACACCTTTTGTCGTATATTTAATAAAATGCCCATGCGGATTACTCTATATAGGTGAAACGACATTACCTATAAGAGAAAGAATATCAAAGCATAAGTCGACAATTCGCTGCAAGAACTTATTGCTTCCCATTCCCCAACACTTCCACACGAAAGGCCATACAATTTCACAACTAAGATTCCAGGTAATTGACCACATACCCCCACTCAGACGCGGTGGAGACCGCATCCTATTATTAAAGAAACGCGAATCATTTTGGATACACACTCTGGAGACACTCTCTCCAAAAGGACTGAACAAAGAGTATGATGTTTTATCATTTATTTAACGATGATGTCTATATTTACTAATTGAATTGTGTCTCTTTCTTTTAGAGTCGCCTGTATTGACCACAGAATACTCTCCACTCCTTATGCACCTGTCTGCTGCCTGCTAAATCCACTGCACAGCCTTTCCTGTCCACACATAATGAGTTAAATCTTGTAAGTTCCTCACCAGCACGTAAACACTGCCTAGACATCATCAGACATGCGCGGCACTGACCGCACCTCCACAGTCGTCACTATGGTAATATGCAAACCGAAGCACACACGTCACTTCCGGTATATGTCACTTCCACAGAACACACGCTGATAAACCAGGAAGTACCGGCATATTGCCACAGCACGCGAGCGTACAGGAGGGTTACCGCCACCTCACAACCCTAAAGTCCAGCGGTGGATACCGCGACATATCTACACACGGGGTAAGCATCTTAGACTCATTTCAGACACTCTCTGGCTTACACCAGATGTCCATCATTGAGAATGATGATTTATATGTACATATCCCTCCTAGGCTGAAGTCAAAGCCCGATCCCAGCACACTTTCTATAGTGTAACAGGGTAATGAGATTCACAACATTTCCTCTCTTTTCTATATGCAGACATGCGTTTTATAGTGCATCTATAACATCAGTGATATAATTCCTTTAGACAGATAAGACTATTTGCTGCACCGGATGGTTTCAGCATATGGGGTAATTTACCAACCACTTGGTCTCACGGACACAGATTATAGATATCTATTATATCACGGATATGTTCTTCTTTTCTTCTGGTCACTACAGGTTCATACCCACTAATCGTATCTAATTATAAATGACCTCACCTTCATTTTGATATACGGTATGTTCATCTGATTCCACACAACACTTGTAACATGCTTGTACCAAAATTGCTTCTTCTTATTATATATAATAATCGTATGATCCAATGTTACCATGTATATATCTATTCACAGTGTAATATGTATGAAATTTTCTTTTTAAATTTTCTTTATTCGTTTCTTGTACAGCAACTGATGAAGGTCTTATATGACCGAAACGTTTTGTTTTCACACCGCTGTCCATAATAAATTCTACACAATTAAGCATCATTAAGTTAAACAACCACCAGTATGACAGTCTTCCCTGACGACTGAGGAAGGTCCGTGATGAAGTCCATAGACAAATGAGTCCATGGACGCTCCGGAAGTTTCAAGGGTAAGAGGGTCCCAGACGGACGGGTATGAGGGGTCTT
The DNA here is from genome assembly GCA_033576555.1 of Oophaga sylvatica. Lineage (NCBI taxonomy): Eukaryota > Metazoa > Chordata > Amphibia > Anura > Dendrobatidae > Oophaga > Oophaga sylvatica. Next base: position 109,900 of record JARQOD010000137.1, read on the forward strand.
AGAGCGAGCACAAACCCCACAGGACGCGACAAAAGTTAAAACATCTTTATTAACGTTAGGCCACCAAAACCGGCGAGAAAGGAGATCTAAAGTAGCCTTACTCCCTGGATGTCCTGCTAAAGCAGAATTATGATGTGCCTCAATAACCTTTTGTCTCAACTGATTTGGGACAAACAGTCTCCCTGGAGGTCCTGCAGGGGCGTCCCCCTGAGCCTCTAACACCTCCTCCTCAAGCTCAGAACATACAGCCGACACTACCACCCCCTCCTGAAGGATAGGAATCGGGTCATCCATTTTCCGGCCCCTGGGAAACTGCGAGACAAGGCATCCGCCTTAACATTCTTAGATCCAGGGCGATAAGTGACAACAAAATTAAACCTGGTAAAAAACAACGACCATCGAGCTTGTCTGGAATTCAGACGCTTAGCAGATTCCAAATACAGCAGGTTCTTGTGATCAGTAATGACGGTGACCGGGTGGACTGCCCCCTCCAAAAAGTGACGCCATTCTTCAAAAGCCAACTTAATGGCCAAAAGTTCCCTATTGCCGATATCATAATTCCTTTCGGCGGACGACAATTTTTTAGAAAAGAAAGCGCACGGATGCCATTTACCAGGGGACGGACCCTGGGACAATATTGCACCCACCCTACGTCAGACGCGTCCACCTCCACAACGAACGGCTGTGATGCATCTGGTTGGATGAGAACGGGTGCCGAAGCAAAACATTTTTTCAAAGAGGAAAAAGCTTGACAAGCTTTGTCCGACCATTTAGAAAAATCCGTCCCTTTTCTTGTCATGTCAGTGAGAGGTTTGACAACAGATGAGAAATTACAAATAAATTTCCGGTAGTAGTTAGCAAACCCCAGAAAACGCTGCAGAGCCTTAAGATCCTCTGGCTGATCCCATTCAAGCACTGCTCTCACCTTTTCAGGGTCCATACGGAAACCGGAGGCTGACACCAAGAAACCCAAAAACTGAAGTTCCTGTACGGCGAATACACACTTTTCCAGTTTGGCGTATAGTTTATTGTCTCGCAAGATCTGCAACACCTGTCTCACATGCTCCTGGTGAGACACAAGATCTGGTGAGTAAATTAAAATGTCATCCAAATATACGACCACAAACAGCCCCACCAGATGGCGAAAAATGTCATTAACAAAATGTTGGAATACTGCTGGTGCAGTAGTCAGACCAAAAGGCATGACAAGGTTCTCATAATGTCCCTCCGGCGTGTTAAACGCCGTTTTCCACTCATCCCCCTCTTTTATCCTAATCAGATTATACGCCCCCCTGAGATCCAATTTAGAGAACCATTTGGCGCCAACAATTTGATTGAAGAGATCAGGAATCAGAGGGAGTGGATACGGATCTCGAACAGTAATCCGATTAAGTTCGCGGAAATCCAAGCAAGGGCGTAGGCCTCCATCTTTTTTCTTCACAAAGAAGAACCCCGCGGCCACTGGGGAAGATGAAGGTCTAATATGCCCTTTGGCCAGACTTTCCGAAATATAATCTTTCATAGCCTGCCTCTCAGGACCAGAAAGGTTATATAACCTAGCTTTAGGTAACTTAGCATCAGGAAGTAAATTAATAGAGCAGTCATACACGCGATGAGGAGGCAACTCCTGACACCCCTCCTCAGAGAACACATCCCCAAAGTCCTCCAAAAAAGGAGGCAAAGTACTAGGCACGACCGCACTGATGACTGTGTTCATGCAGTTACTTTTGCAAAACTCACCCCATTGGCTTATATCTCTGGACTGCCAATTAATCACAGGGTTATGTTTAACCAACCAAGGAAGTCCCAACACAATAGGAGTAGGTAGACCCTCCAACACATAACAAGATAATAGTTCCCTATGTATTGCCCCTACCCGAAGGTCAATGTTATGAACCTCATGAACAAAGCTACCTTGGCCGAGAGGCCTGGCGTCAATGGAGAATATAGGGATCGGTTTGACCAATACACTCAGATGCATACCTTGAGGCCTGAGCAAACTGAGCGTCAACCAGATTAGCCCGGACCCACTATCAAGAAGAACAGAAAATCTCTCCACTCTCGTACCAACCACCACCTCCACTGGTACAAGGAACTGAAAAGAACTAGCGGACGAAATACATACTCCAGGTTGTCGTCCACCACACAACCTGGGATTAACAGTTTTCCGGCGACTTTTTGCTCAACAAGGCACGGGATGGACATCCCCCAACAAAATGTCCCTCTTTCCCGCAGAAGAAACACCTTCTAGTCCTGCGGCGTACCGCCAATCCCCTCCTACGAAATGATGTCCCTCCCAACTGCATAGGCTCCTCCGAACAGACAAGGGGAACCTCAACATAAGGGACTTTAGTAGTAGGTGGAGTAACAACAGGGGGCGGAGTTACCTCGCACCTCTCCCGGAGCCGTCTATCAGTACGGATAGCTAGGGCCATAGCAGCCTCCAGTGATGGAGGAGAATCATACTGAGCCAAAACGTCCTTTAATTTGTCAGAAAGCCCATGACAAAACTGGCTTCTAAGAGCTGGGTCATTCCACTGAGTATCTGTGGCCCATCTACGGAACTCAGAAGCAAATTCCTCCGCCGGACGATCTCCCTGCTGTATCTTACGTAATTTTGTCTCAGCAAGAGAGACCCGATCTGGGTCATCATATACCAAACCCAGGGCAGTAAAAAATCGATCTACTGACTGTAGAGCCGGGGATCCCGGAGGAAGGGAGAAGGCCCAGGATTGAGGGTCCCCTTGTAGGAGCGAGATAACAATTCCCACTCTCTGCTCTTCACTCCCTGATGATCGAGGCCGAAGCCGAAAATACAATTTACATGCTTCCCTGAAGGTAAAAAATTTGTCTCGCCCACCAGTGAACCTGTCCGGGAGAGCTACTTTAGGTTCAAATCTGGTTTGCTCCGAGGGAGACAAAACTTTGGACTTAATGTCCGTCAGCTCCATGGATAATCCCTGCAACTGCAGAGCCAGCTGGGCTACTGGATCCATGGCAACTGGGAATAATTTTATGGGCCAGTGAAAATGTCACGCGGTCTTATATGTGTACGATGTCAGTAAACTATTCTTAAAAGAACAACACTCTATACAACATATAGATTAGCAACATCAGCATGTAAATATAGAATAGATTTACCTGACACGATATCCGTTGAACTCAGGGTTAATCTTGAGGACTTGATACACTGTCACAGGAAAGAGGAGGACCGGGGGTCTAACCTGACCCTAAACTGGGGTCCTAACTAATCCCTCACCTTGGAGGTACTGATAATGGTTCAGAGGTCCAAGTCTCCAGCCTAACCCTGTCTCCTATCAGTCCCTGAACCCTGTAATCAGTCCTAAGAAGGATTCTGATTACCACCAAAGGGATATGGGCTGATCTCTGCTAAATACACAGATTAGACATATAAGACAGACTGGAGAAAACACAGACTTGCATACACACTCAAACACAGAAGGAACATAAATGATCTGGGATATTAAACTCTAAGCAAGGTGAGCTTAAAACAACTAAGGAGCTCTTTAACTTAAGTCTATACAGATACAATCCTATCTGTGGTCTGCATGAAGAATTTCACTGGCAACTCCCAACACAGACAACCAGAGATTTAAAGGAAACCAATCAACAAATAATTAATTGCAGCCGGGAGAAACTGCACCCAGTCCCAGAACTGAGCACAGACAGAATTAACTCCCTAACTGCCAAACACAAAGAAACAGCAACTCAGCTGTGAGAAGTCAGAATGTGCAACCGCGACGATCTTCGTGGCGATGCACACATGACACTTGGCTAGATTTTCATCTATGTAATCCTTTAAAGCCTTTAGCTCGGGCCCCGCCAGGGGGTAGATCTTACCAAAAGGTATCTCTGCTCCAGGCAATAATTCAATTGGACAATCATATGGACGGTGAGGAGGAAGCTGGTCAGCGTTCTTCTTGTCACATAAATCCACATAGTCCTGGTATACAGCTGGTAGTTCAGGGACTGACATGATTCCTTTAGGAACAGAGCAAGCTGAAACTTTTGGACTCATCTGTTTCTCTGGAAAGTGTAATTCCTTGGTCTCCCAGTTAATGGTAGGATTCTGAGCCTGCAGCCATGGTAGCCCTAGAATAATGGGAAAGTGGGGAGAAGAGATAAGCATAAAGGACAGTTTCTCTTGATGATCTTTACCCATAAGAACCCTCAAAGGCTCTGTTTCCTGATCCACTGGTCCAGAGGTCAGCAGGGAGCCATCCACAGTTTCCATCTGTACTGGAGTAGCCTTCTTCACTGAACGTATTCCCTGTTTCAGAGCAAAGGAGACATCCATAAAATTTCCACTTGCCCCTGAGTCGATCATAGCAGAGCTAGACACCCAAGCTGAGTCAACCCAGAGTTTGATGGAAAGAAAGCAATGAGAATTGTTTTTCTTACAACTCAGCTGGGACACCGCTGAGGAAACTTGAAAAATGGCAGCGTTTACACAGTCAACGTCCTCAGAGGTAACGGAGTTTAAGTCCGAGAAATCAAGATCTGTTGCTGCAGATCTCTCTGGAGCCTGAGGCTCGGACCTGACAGATCCCCTCTCGCAACACTCACAATGAATGAGTGCTGCAGTAGTCTTACAAGAACGGCTGGGGCAGTTTATAATGAAGTGCCCTGACTTACCACAATAGAAACATAGATTCTCCTTAAAACGATGTTCCTTGCGTGCATCACTAACCCGTCGTTGTAAAGAGTCTACCTGCATGGGTTCAGGTTCAGGTTCCCGTGTAATCCTACTCAAAGGTTCCTTAGCTGGAGAGGAAGGTAGGAAAAGGTTAGTACGATTGCTTTCGAACCATCTCTCTTGCCTGCGTTCAGTCAGACGAGTATCAATACGGATGCAGTAGTTAATAAAGTCACCTAACGCAGTGGGAGGGTCGGCACGAGCAAGTTCATCCTTAATCAGTGGAGATAACCCTTTCGAAAAATAGATTTTTTGGCGGAACTGTCCCAGGTGGTATCAAGGGCCCATCTCCTGAAATCCAAGGCATATTCAGCTACCGAGTGCTTACCTTGGCGCAAAGCTAACATGGCTGCTTAAGCTGTTGCACCTCGATTGGGGTCATCAAACACCTGCCCCATGGCTGAAATAAAATCATCAAGGTGATTCAAACAATCATCCTCAGTCTCAATCAGGGTTTGCCCACATTAAAGCCTTGTTGGTAAGCAACATAATTATAGTAAGCACCTTAGATCGTTCAGTGGGAAACTGTGAAGCATGTGCAGAAAAAAAAAGATTGCATTGATTAATAAATCCCCTGAATTTCTCACGTTCACCGCCAAAACGAAAAGGGGGCAACTTGGGAATCCCAGCACTCGGGGCTACGGCAGGAGCCTGGACTCGCCCCTCTAGAACCTCAATCCTGGCTCGCAAATCCTGGGTAGTCTGTCCAACCACTTGCAAATTGTGATTATTGAGGTCCTGTAGATTTGTAAAACGGGTCTTTATATTCTGCAAATCTGCAAGGATATTATCAGTCACTCCGCAAAGTTCCTTTATGCGGGCCTCCATTTTCCAGATCTTTTAAGACAGGATTACTGGAAGAAGAGGAGAGAAAAAAACAATAGTGTTCACCTGTGGCAACACTGCAGAGAGAAAAAAAATTAAGGGAACTGCTCACCTGGAATGGTTGTGAGAAGTCACAACCACTATCATCACAGAAAGTTTCAACCAGACATCTGATATCCAGAGTTACAGCAGACAAAAAAGAGAAAAGAAAGGAAAAAAAAAAACCAATAGTGTTTACCTGTGGTAACACTGCAAAAAGAAAAAACTTAAGGGAATTGCTCACCTGGAATGGTTGTGAGAAGTCACAACCACTGTCATCACAGAAAGTACAACCGGACGTCTGATATCCACAGTACAGCAGACACAGCCTTCCAGACCCAGCAGACACTAACGTTTTGGCTTCAGAATCTTGTAATGTATGTAGTACAGTTCATATAGCGTCTTGTGCTTGGGTGCGATGAAAACACAGGAGTCACAGGTTTGATATAGAAAAGTCCTGTATTACTTCATACAAGTTGGCAGAAATAGTCACACAGTTTGCAGACACAGAAACAGGAGACACAGCAGGCCAGAGTAATCCAAGCTCAGCAATCACTCTCCAATACAGATTCAGGATCTTCTTCTCTGTTACCGTAAGTCCATGCAAACGTGGGTCTTTCAAAGAGCAGGGTTCAGAGTCCACAAGTGCTTCAGAGTTCCTCAGTAGGAATAGCTGGAGTACAAGGTCCAAGGCTTACAGGAGTCAAGTCACAGGTTCACTGCAGGCTAGGTTCTGAAGCACTGATTGCTCAGCTGTGGCTGCTTAAGAAGCAAAGGAGAGAATCAGGGCGGGAACATGCAAGCTGGAAACTCCATTTTGACTGAGGGCAAGATAGCTGCAGCAAGACAGAAAGTAAAATGGCTGACGAACAAACTGAGTTTCAGGAATATATATACATAGAACCTTACAGAGACAGAATGATGAGTTGCATCCAAAGAACACCTTACCTACTGTGAAGCATGGGGGTGGCAATATCATGCTTTGGGGCTGTTTCTCTGCAAAGAGACCAGGATGACTTATCTGTGTACATGAGAGAATGAATGGGGCCATGTATCATGAGATTTTGAGTGCAAACCTCCTTCCATCAGCAAGGTTATTAACGATGAATCGTGGATGGGTCTTTCAGCATGATAATGATCCCAAGCACACCACCAGGGCAATGAAGGAGTGGCTTTGTAAGAAGCATATGAAGGTCCTGGAGTGCCATAGCCAGTCTCCAGATCTCAACCCCATAGAAAACCTTTGGAGGGATTTGAAAGTCCATGCTGCCCAGCGACAGGCCCAAAAGATCACTGCTGTAGAGGAGATCTGCATGGAGGAATGGGCCAACATACCACCAACCAGGGCCGGCTCCAGGTTTTTATGGGCCCGGGCGAAAGAGCCTCAGTGGGCCCCTTTAACACAGACCACGATCCATGATGCACAGATACTGCAGAGAAATATGGGTACAGTACAATGCCAAATACTTCACTTCTTCCATTACATGAGTGATATCTATTGTAAATTCTACAGTAGATCAGAAACCGCCAAATCCTCACAGCACACAGAACAGACTGGACAGTACAGTCCTCCATACAATATTATGGGCACCACAGTCTCCCCTCATCACCCATATAATACCCCATGCAGGATGTTACCCCTCCACCCCCCATATAATGCTCCATACAAAATATGGAGCTCTCCTCTACACTGTCCTGCGTTCTGCACTGTTACGGCTCAGGAAAGGGCGCCGTGGAAAGACTCCCATCATCATCAATGCCTGCCCATTATCATCATCATTGCCTGCCCATCATCATCATTGCCTGCCCATTATCATCATCGCCTCCCCATCATCATCATCATCGCCTCCCCATCATCATCACTGCCTGCCATCATCAATGCCTGCCCATAATCATCATTGCCTGCCCGTCATCATCACTGCCTGCCCATCATCATCACTGCCTGCCATCATCAATGCCTGCCCATAATCATCATTGCCTGCCCATCATCATCATTGCCTGCCCATCATCATCACTGCCTGCCCATCATCATCAATGCCTGCCCATAATCATCGCCTGCCCATCATTATCACTGCCTGCCCATCATCATCACTGCCTGCCCATCATTATCACTGCCTGCCCATCATTATCACTGCCTGCCCATCATTATCACTGCCTGCCCATCATCATCACTGCCTGCCCATCATCATCAATGCCTGCCCATAATCATCGCCTGCCCATCATTATCACTGCCTGCCCATCATCATCACTGCCTGCCCATCATTATCACTGCCTGCCCATCATCATCACTGCCTGCCCATCATTATCACTGCCTGACCATCATTATCACTGCCTGCCCATCATCATCAATCAACATTGTCTCCCATCATCATCATCACTGCCCTCCCCCCACCACCATCACAAATACAGCAGACACACACACACAAAGCATCGCACTACATACACACAGAGACACATACACAGACACACACACAAACATCTCACCTGTCTGGCGTCCGCGCGCTCACTGCCACAGCAGGCCGCTGAATGATGACGTCATTCAGCGGCGCTGCTGTGAGAGGAAGCGCCGGCGTCCTGCAGGCGCCCCTAAAGCCCGGAGCTGCGGCAGCGAGCGGAGGCACGGGAGAGGTAAGTATTGGGCCAGCTGATGCCGGGGCCCTGAGCAGGCGGGGGGCGGCGCTGACGCCGCTCTCCTCCGCTAACGGGCGGGGGGGTGCCAGACGGCGAGTGGGCCCCCTGCCTGCTCAGGGCCCCGGCACTTTCCCGGGTGTGCTGACGCCGGCCCTGCCACTAACAGTGTGTGCCAACCTTGTGAAGAGTTACAGAAAATGATTTTGACATGTCATTGCCAACAAAGGATATATAACAAAATCTTGAGATGAACTTTTGTTAATGACCATATACATATTTTCCACCATAATTTGCAAAATAAATCTTACCAAATCAGACAAGCCTGATGAAGAGACCTGAGTAGTCTCGAAAGCTTGCAATTTGTTACCATCTTTTCAGTTAGCCATTAAAAGGTATCAACCACTGAGGACTCTCAACTCTAAATATTTTTCTATCTACTGGCTAACACGGTACAAAGATATACATCTTTCCTGTATCAAATCAGACAAGGTGATTTTCTGGATTTGTTTTCTCATTTTGACTCATAGTTGTGGTCTACCTATGATGTCAATTACAGGCCTCTCTCATCTTTTTAAGTGGGAGAAATTGAACAATTGGTGGCTAACTAAATACTTTTTTTCCCCACTGTATATATACAGTACAGACCAAAAGTTTGGACACACCTTCTCATTCAAATATTTTTCTGTATTTTCATGACTATGAAAATTGTAGAATCACACTGAAGGCATCAAAACTATGAATTAACACATGTGGAATTATACATTACACTTTACAAAAAAGTGTGAAACAACTGAAAATATGTCTAATATTCTAGGTTCTTCAAAGTAGCCACCTTTTGCTTTGATTACTGCTTTGCACGCAGAAAAGGAGAAAGGATGGACTCTACATGCCTAGTACCCACCGTGAAGCATGGAGGAGGTGGTGTGATGGTGTGGAGGTGCTTTGCTGGTGACACTGTTGGGGATTTATTCAAAATTGAAGCGGTGAGCGGTCCAGCTCACCTCAAACCATCTCGATTGGGTTCAGGTCTGGTGACTGTGGAGGCCAGGTCATCTGGTGTAGCACCCCATCACTCTCCTTCTTGGTCAAATAGCCCTTACACAGCCTGGAGGTGTGTTTGGGGTCATTGTCCTGTTGAAAAATAAATGATTATCCAACTAAACGCAAACCGGATGGAATAGCATGCCGCTGCAAGATGCTGTGGAAGCCATGCTGGTTCAGTACGCCTTCAATTTTGAATAAATCCCCAACAGTGTCACCAGCAAAGCACCCCACACATCACACCACCTCCTCCATGCTTCACGGTGGAAACCAGGCATGTAGTGTCCATCAGTTCACTCTTTCTGCGCGCAAAGCAGTAATCAAAGCAAAAGGTGGCTACTTTGAAGAACCTAGAATATAAGACATAATTTCAGTTTCACACTTTTTTGTTAAGTGTAATGTATAATTCCACATGTGTTACTTCATAGTTTTGATGCCTTCAGTGTGATTCTACAATTTTCATAGTCATGAAAATACAGAAAAATCTTTGAATGAGAAGGTGTGTCCAAACTTTTGGTCTGTATATATATATATATATATATATATATATATATATATATATATATATATATATAGTAGGGATTTACTCTGGTAGGCAGTGGCCGAGCCTGCTGTTGTGAATGTGTTAGAGATGGTTTCTGAGCAGAGGCTCCCTCTGGTGGTTACAGACAGTACTGAACCTTTCAGCGAGGAGTGGCAATCTGGGTTCACTGACTGGTCTGATATAAGGGAGGTTCCCTCCCATGATGGTTGCCGGTGATCAATTGTTCTTGTCTCAATTGTGGTTCCTGGTTCATTTGGAAGTTTGTTGGAGTCTTGCCTGCATCTCCTGCTTTCAGATAAGATATTTTTTGCTTTTCTTTTCGTGCTTGCTTTTTGCATTGTTCTCTGCACTTTTGTGGAGGTTAGCCAGGTCCCCTCCTGGGGCCTGAGCTCCTCACAGTTTATCTGCAGCCACTGTTATTTGCTCTTTCCTGTTTTTTCAGCGGCTGCGGCTTGGTTTTTGTTCACACTGAGACCTGATTTAGTGGGTGGCGAGATCGTGTGATCTCAGTATTTTTGTAATCAGAATTGTTGGATTTTTGTAGGGTTTTCTGGGTTGCAGAAAGTAATCTCTCCTGTCCTATCCTATTTAGTCAGCTTGTGGCCCCAGCATTTGCTCTGTCTATTTTCTGCCTATGTTTGTATTTTCATCTTGTCTAACCGCCATTATATGTTTAGGGGCTTCCTATTTTCTTTGGGGATCTGCTCTGGGGCAGATAGCTTTCATCTTTCTGCCTTTAGGTGCAGTTATCTCTCAGGCTGTGACGAGGCGTCTAGGATCAACGTAGGAATGCTCCACGGCTACCTCTAGTTGTGTCGTTAGTTTAGGAATCTGCAACCCATCAGTTACCAACATCTCAGGTGTTTGGCTGCCCTGCTGTTGTTCCTGTCCTCCTCAGCTACCGAAACATAACAGTATCTCCGGCCATAACTGAAAATTATATGGTACTCACAGAAGGGAAAAATAGTGTGGAAAGAAAAAAGTTGTCAGAGTTGTCAGAGATCTTTTTTTTTTCCTGTCTGTTGCATTTTTTCCCTCTTTCTCTCTGGGTGCTGAGGAGGATTTTTGTTTCTTTTAATGGAGTTTGCACAGTTGTCTGGCCATGCGGAGCAGCTTGCCACTGAGGTTCGGAGTATTGCTACCTATCTTGCTGGGTTGCCAGTTGTGGAACCTAGGATTCCCATGCCAGATTTGTTTTTGGGGGATCGGGCTAAATTTCTGAATTTCAAAAATAATTGTAAGTTGTTTTTTGCCTTAAAGCCTAAGTCCTCAGGTAACGCAGCACAGCAGGTTCAAATTGTCATCTCTCGCCTGCGCGGCCATCCTCAGGATTGGGCTTTTTCCCTGACACCTAGGGATCCTGTTTTGAATGATATTGATGCATTTTTCTGGCTCTGGGGTTATTGTACGATGAACCTAATATCACTGATCAAGCTGAAAAAACCTTGTTGGCATTAAATCAGGGTCTTGAAGACGCTGAGTTGTACTGTCAGAAATTCTGAAAGTGGGCAGTCCTGACCAAATGGAATGATGATGCTTTGGCAGCCCTTTTTCGGAAGGGGCTGTCAGAGAATGTAAAGGATGTTATGGTGGGATTCCCTGCTCCCTCTAGTCTCAATGATTCTATGTCATTGGCTATTCAAATTGACAGACGTTTGCGTGAGCGCAGAGGTATGCGTGAGATAGTGTTGCCTTGTGTGCCAGCTTCTGAGCCCATGCAGTGTGATAGAGTGACTACTGGGGCTCAGCGTTATGAGTTTCGAAAGCGCAATGGGTTATGTTTCTACTGTGGTGATGCCTCTCATGCTATTTCAGTCTGCCCTAAGCTGGGAAGACATTTTGCACGCTCAGTTGTCTTGGGTAGTGTTCAGACTAAATTTCTGTTGACTGTTACCCTGATTTGCTCCCTGTCCACATTTTCTGCTCGGGCTTTTGTTGATTCAGGAGCAGCTATTAACCTGATGGATTTTGACTTTGCCAAACATTGTGGGTTTCCCATGATACCCCTGCGGAAGTCTATTCCCCTACTGGGCATTGATTCCACCCCTTGGTGGAGAATAAACCCGTTTTCTACTCAGGTGATAATGAGGGTTGAACCAGATCATCAGAAGAGTTGCAAATTTCTGGTGCTGTATAATCTGCATGACATTATTGTACTAGGTTTCCCTTGGTTACAGTCTCATAATCCTGTTTTGGATTGGAAATCTGTGTCTGTGACCAGTTAGGGCTGCCAATGTGTTAATGCCGACACTCCTGTTTTTTCAGCCTCTCCCAAGTCTCAGGATCTTCCTGACTTTTTGACAGATTTTTTGGATGTATTTAGTGAAAGTAAATCTGCATCTTTGCCCCCTCACAGGAGCTACGATTGCGCTATTGAATTAGTGCCTGGTGGTAAATTAACTAAAGGTCGCCTTTTTAACTTGTCTGTACCTGAATAGGATGCTATGCGATCTTATATCAAGGAGTCATTGGAGAAGGGTCATATCAGACCATCCTCTTCACCCTTGGGTGCCAGTTTTTTCTTTGTGGCCATAAAGGATGGTTCATTGAGGCCGTGTATTGATTATCGTCTCTTGAATAAGATCACTGTGAAGTATCAATATCCGTTACCCTTGATTTCTGACCTGTTTTCCAGGGTGAAAAGTGCGAGTTGGTTTACCAAGCTTGACCTCAGGGGGCGTATAACCTTATTCGCATTAAGCACGGGGATGAATGGAAGACAGCGCTTAATACCCCAGAGGGGCATTTTGAGTACCTAGTGATGCCCTTTGGGCTCACTAATGCTCCTTCCGTCTTCCAATCCTTCATGAATGATATTTTCAGGGATTTTGTGGATAAATTTCTGATTGTTTATTTGGATGATATCTTGATTTTTTCCAATGACTGGGACTCTCATGTGAAACATGTTCGGACTGTATTCCAGATTTTGAGAGAGAATGCACTGTATGTGAAGGGATCAAAGTGTCTTTTTGGCGTACAGAAGGTCTCATTTCTGGGATTCATTTTGTCTCCGTCTGTTATTGAAATGGACCCGGTCAAGGTTCAAGCCATCTGTGATTGGATCCAAACTACTTAATTAAAGGCTCTTCAGATATTTTTGGGTTTTCCCAATTTTTATCGTAAATTTATTGGTAATTTCTCCGGTATTGTTAAACCATTGACTGATTTGACCAAAAAGGGTTCTGATGTGGTGAATTGGCCTCCTGAGGCAGTCTCTGCGTTTCAGGAACTTAAGCAGAGATTCACTTCTGCTCCTGTTCTACGGCAGCCTGATGTTTCTCTACCGTTTCAGGTGGAGGTTGATGCCTCTGAAATTGGGTCAGGTTCTGTTTTGTCCCAAAGAGATCCAGAGACCTCTAAGAGTAACCCTTGTGCCTTTTTCTCTCGAAAATTTTCTCCAACTGAACGTAATTATGACGTGGGTAATCGGGAGTTATTGGCCATGAAGTGGGCCTTTGAAGAGTGGAGACATTGTCTGGAAGGAGCCAAACATCAGGTGGTGGTCCTCACGGACCATAAGAATCTGGTTTATCTCGAATCAGCCAAGCGACTTAATCCTAGACAGTCCAGGTGGGCCTTGTTTTTCACACGTTTTAATTTTGTGGTTTCTTTTCTTCCTGGCACTAAGAATGTTAAGGCGGATGCCCTCTTGAGGAGTTTCTTTGCGGACTCTCCTGAGTTATCTGATCCTACTGTTATTTTGAAAGAGGGTGTAGTTCTTTCCGCCATCTCGCCCAATTTGAGACTGGCCTTGGAAGGGTGTCAGGAGGATAAACCTGAGCGCTGCCCTATTGGGAAATTGTTTGTCCCAGACCAGTGGAAGAAGAGTGTGATGTCTGAGATTCATTGTTCCGCGTTGGCTGGTCATCCCGGGATTTTTGGTACCAGAGACTTGGTGAGTCGGTCCTTTTGGTGGCCTACTTTGTCTCGTGACGTCAGGGAATTTGTGCAGTCCTGTGGGACTTGCTTTTGCTCCAAGCCTTGCTATCGCTCTAGTGGTTTGTTAATGCCATTACCTGTGCCCAAGAGGCCATGGACCCATATCTCTATGGATTTTATTTCCGACCTCCCTGTTTCTCAGAAAATGACCGTTATCTGGGTAATCTGTGATAGGTTTTCCAAATGATACATCTTGTGCCATTACCTAAGTTGCCTTCCTCCTCCGAATTGGTGCCTGTTAAATAAATGGTTAATTTCTATTCTCTAAAATAAAATAAATACCAGTAAATAGTTCTATCATGAAGTATGGTTATCATCTGTCTACAGCCCCATCTATTTGACATTTATAATTGTGGTCAAGTTGACATTTATAATTGTGGTCAAGTTCCTGTTTTCCCAGAATGTGAAGGACAAATTCTCAGAAAAACAAGATAATATGGTTTTGGGTCCAAAATTGTGCAATAAGTAATAAACCACCCATGGACACGACGCCAGTACTTTTCACTGGCCAAGGACAAACGATGAGAACATGAACTCTTGCACTGAAGAAAGTGAACTTTTGTATTGTAGAACATTCTCGAATATCCCAGAAAAGGAAGATTCCCATATTTGGGCAAGAAATTAATCTTATGTCCGAGGAAGCACATGACAACTTATTGTGTAACTTATTGTGCAACTCCCTATTCTCTATGCCAATTATTATGTAACCTCATTTCCCTTTGATCTTGTACTACAAAAAGTCCCCCTTCAAACCATTAAAGGAGGAGATCTACTTGACACGAACTGTGTGTGTGTGTCTCTTTATTTCTCCAATAGATAGGTTCCTATCTAAATGCAATGCCTGAGGTTGGACTAAAAGGGAACAATCCCTCTTCTCTATCAATTGAAGGCCCCAGCGAATGGGGAAAATCAGATTATATTCCCCTTTGACTCTCGTTCCAGACTGAACAAGGAATCTTACCTCCTGTCCGAGAGAGAGAAAATTGCCTGGGTAAGTGAGCAATTGCTTGCATCTTTTTTCTATCTCTCTTGACGAGGTGGTGGATAAATCAGTCTGCAGGGATTTTCCAACGGGAATCCCCTCAGGTAAATAGTTGTGTACACTTGTTTTGTTTTTGTCTTATTTATTTGTTTATGTGGTTATTTGTTTATATGTTTATGTATTAACCAATACTAACCAACTGACTAATCAATTGACTTTTTTATCCATTTATTATCTATTTCTTGACCAATTGTTTATTCATGGTTTAAGGCAAATCTGTGTAAGTGCTGTTAACAATTGTTTTGTTTCATTATGAAGTACGATGAATTTCCATTTGTTTTGTCTGTATCTATATCAAGCGTTCCTGTCTGTTTCTGTTTGGAAGGATGTCAGAGTTTGTTAATACTGTAAATATTGCTATTAGGTTGTCTTGATCCTGCTCTGCTTTGCTCTTCTATATTTGTGCTATGTTTGTTCTGTGTTTCTTTCCTTCCTTATTACTTTTATTCTGCTTTTGTTAGCTGATTATATTAGTTCAGTTTATTGGCGCCTTGTCATTTGGTAATTGATAAGTAGTACTGATGATGCTGTGCTGCTGAACTGTTCTGATTATACTGCAGTCCTGAAATATTGCTACAAAATCTGTGTTGTGGGGTATTAAGCAGCGCTGGTGATGTATGGAGACTAAATGATGTGTGCTCAGTGTATAAATAGCCTTTTCATTAAAAGGAGTGAGTAAGATAAAACTCTCCTGTTTGTAGCTACTCGGAAAAACTTACAGGAAAGTCCTAGGTGGAAGTTTGTAGTGAAGTGGTAAAATCACGTGAAGATAATCTATGTGAACATAAATGCTCAATTTTTTGTATGCAGCCCAGTACTCAGATAGGACATGAATTAGAGGATATAGTGAACCAAGTAAGAGTTTCCACAAATAGATGGGATTTATGTTTTTGTCCATTGGTACTAGAGCATTTTTTATAAGAGGCAGAAAGAGTACAGAAGTCCTGCATGTATGGATGTGATTAAAATGTCAGACAAATGCTTACCATGTGTGTACTACGTGTGTGCGAAGTGTCTGTGTTCAGTTCACCAGTATAGGTGCAGAGTATATTCTTGTCATATGGATTGTTTAAAAGCTGGGTAGATACATTAGACTCTAGGTGGTATATGTCAAGGTGGCAAGATAATATAATGTACGAATATTGTCTTACTGAACCCGGAGTGGATTCAGGAATAGACCTTGCATTGTTGTGAATGGGTTTGAGATGAGTTCTGAGCAGAGGCTTCCTCTGGTGGTTACAAGCGGTGCTGGTCTGTCCAGTGAAGATTGTGAGGACTGGGAATCAGGTGTTACTGACTGGTCTTATATAAGGGAGTCACCTTCCCATCAGGGTTGCCGGTGATCAATTGTTCTGGTCTGAATCCTTCATTCCTGTTTCCCTTGTAGCCTGCTGTGTCGTGTCTGCATCTCCTGCTTACAGATAAGACATTTTCTTCTTTTTGTTTTTTGTGCTATATTTTTGCATTTTGTCCTGCACTTCTGTGGGGGCCTTCAGGGTCCTGTTGTGAATGGGTTTGAGATGAGTTCTGAGCAGAGGCTCCCTCTGGTGGTTACAAGCGGTACTAGTGAGGATTGTGAGGACTGGGAATCAGGTGTTACTGATTGGTCTTATATAAGGGAGTAATTTTCCCATCAGGGTTGCCGGTGATCAATTGTTCTGGTCTGAATCCTTCTTTCCAGTTTCCCTTGTAGCCTGCTGTGTCGTGTCTGCATCTCCTGCTATCAGATAAGACAATTTCTTATTTTGTGTTTTTGCTATATTTTTGCATTTGGTCCTGCACTTCTGTGGGGGCCTTCTGGGTCCCCTCCGGGGGCTTTTGCCCTCTCAGTTTAGTCCAGCCACTGTGTTTTGTACTTTTGCTTTTTCCAGTTTTTTTTCAGTGGCTGCTGTTTTGATTTTTTTACACCAGAGAACTAATTTAGGTGGTAGAGGTCGTGTGATCTCAGGTGATTTTGAAATTAGTAGAGTTGGTGTTTTTTCAGGGTTTTCTGAGATTGCAGTAAGTACCCTTCCTATCCTTTTCTATTTAGATAGTTTGGGCCCCAGCGTTTGCTCATACTATTTTCTTTCTGTGTCAGTATTTCCTCTTGTCTAACCGCCATTACATGTTTGGGGGCTTTCTATTATCTTTGGGGTTCTGCTACGGGGCAGATAGCTTTCCTATTTCTATCTTTAGGTGTAGTTAGTTTCTCAGGCTGTGACGAGGCGTCTAGGACCAACGTAGGAACGCTCCACGGCTGCCTCTAGTTGCGGTGGTTAGTCAGGGTACTGCAATCTCATAGATTCCAACTGCTCTGGTGTATTGCCTTTTTTGCCTGCACTCCTCAGCTACCGTAACATAACAGTATCACCGGCCATAAAAATTGTATGGTACTCACAGAAGGGAAAAAATATTTTGAAGGAAGAAAAGTTGTCAGAGATATTTTTCTGTTTGTTGCATTTTTTTTTTTTTCCCTCTGTATCTCTGGGTGCTGGGGAGGATCTTTTCTCCCAATGGAGTTTGCACAGTTGTCTGGCCGTGTGGATAAGCTTGCCACTGAGGTTCAGAGTATTGCTGCATATCTTGCTAGGTTGCCTGTTGTGGAACCTAGGATCCCCATGCCAGATTTGTTTTTAGGGGATCGAGCTAAGTTTCAGAATTTCAAAAATAATTGTAAATTGTTTCTTGCCTTAAAATCTAAGTCCTCAGGAAACGCAGCGCAGCAGGTTCAAATTATCATCTCTCTCCTGCGCGGTGATCCTCAGGATTGGGCTTTTTCCCTGATACCTGGGGATCCTGTTTTGAGTGATGTTGATGCATTTTTTCAGGCTTTGGGGTTATTGTACGATGAGCCTAATGTCACTGATCAAGCTGAAAAAGCCTTGTTGGCATTAAATCAGGGGCTTGATGACGCTGAGTTATACTGTCAGAGATTCCGTAGGTGGGCAGTCCTGACCAAATGGAATGACGACGCTTTGGTGGCCCTTTTCCGGAAGGGTCTGTCGGATAATGTAAAGGATGTTATGGTGGGATTCCCTGTCCCCTCTGGTCTCAATGATTCTATGTCATTAGCGATTCAAATTGACAGACGTTTGCGTGAGCGGAGAAGTATGCGTGGAATGGTGTTGCCTTGTGAACCAGCTTCTGAACCCATGCAGTGTGATAGAGTGGTGTCTGGGGCACAGCGTCATGAGTTTCGAAAGCGCAATGGGTTATGTTTCTACTGTGGTGATGCCTCTCATGCTATTTCAGTCTGCCCTAAGCGGGGAAGACATTTTGCACGCTCAGTTGTCTTGGGTAGTGTTCAGACTAAGTTTTTATTAACTGTCACTCTGATATGCTCTCTGTCCTCATTTTCTGCTCAGGCTTTTGTTGATTCTGGAGCAGCTATTAACCTGATGGATTATGATTTTGCTAAACGTTGTGGGTTTCCCTTGATACCCTACAGAAGTCTATTCCTTTACTGGGGATCGATTCTACCCCTTTGGCTGAGAATAAACCCCAGTTTTCTACTCAGGTGATAATGAGGGTTGAACCTGATCACCAGGAGTGCTGCAAATTTTTGGTTCTATATAATCTGCATGACATTATCGTGCTGGGTTTCCCTTGGTTACAGTCTCATAATCCTGTTTTGGATTGGAAATCTGTGTCTGTAACCAGTTGGGGCTGCCAATGTGTTAATACCAACACTCCTGTTTTTTCTGCCTCCCCCCAGGCTCAGGATGTTCCTGACTTTTTGTTTGATTTTTCTGATGTGTTTAGCGAAAGTAAATCTGCATCCTTACCTCCCCATAGGAGCTATGACTGCGCTATTGAATTAGTGCCGGGTAGTAAATTCCCTAAAGGTCGCCTTTTTAACTTGTCTGTACCTGAACATGACGCTATGCGGTCTTATATCAAGAAATCATTGGAGAAGGGTCATATCAGACCATCCTCTTCACCCTTAGGTGCCGGTTTTTTCTTTGTGGCCAAAAAAGATGGTTCATTAAGGCCGTGTATTGATTATCGTCTCTTGAACAATATTACTGTGAAATATCAATACCCGTTACCCTTGATTTCTGACCTGTTTTCCAGGGTGAAAAACGCTACTTGGTTTACCAAGCTTGACCTCAGGGGGGCGTATAACCTTATTCGCATTAAGCACGGGGATGAATGGAAGACGGCATTTAACACCCCTGAAGGGCATTTTGAGTACCTTGTGATGCCCTTTGGGCTCACTAATGCTCCTTCCGTCTTCCAGTCCTTCATGAATGACATTTTCAGGGATTTTGTGGACAAGTTTCTGATTGTTTATTTGGATGATATCTTGATTTTTTCTAATGACTGGGACTCTCATGTGAAGCATGTTCGAACTGTATTCCAGATTTTGAGAGAGAATGTTCTGTATGTGAAGGGATCAAAGTGTCTTTTTGGCGTACAGAAGATCTCATTTCTGGGATTCATTTTGTCCCCATCTGTTATTGAAATGGACCCGGTCAAGGTTCAGGCCATCTGTGATTGGGTCCAACCTACTTCATTAAAGGCTCTTCAGAGATTTTTGGGTTTTGCCAATTTTTATCGTAAATTTATTGGTAATTTCTCTGTTATTGTTAAACCATTAACTGATTTGACCAGAAAGGGTTCTGATGTGGTGAATTGGCCTCCTGAGGCAGTCTCTGCGTTTCAGGAACTTAAGCAGAGATTCACTTCTGCTCCTGTTCTACGGCAGCCTGATGTTTCTCTGCCATTTCAGGTGGAGGTTGATGCCTCTGAAATTGGGGCAGGTGCCGTTTTGTCCCAAAAAGATCCAGAGACCTCTAAAAGTAACCCTTGTGCCTTTTTCTCTCGAAAATTTTCTCCTACTGAACGTAATTATGACGTGGGTAATCGGGAGTTATTGGCCATGAAGTGGGCTTTTGAAGAGTGGAGACATTGGCTGGAGGGAGCCAAACATCAGGTGGTGGTCCTTACGGACCATAAGAATCTGGTCTATCTGGAATCTGCCAAGCGACTCAATCCTAGACAGGCCAGGTGGGCCTTGTTTTTCACACGTTTTAATTTTGTGGTTTCCTTTCTTCCTGGCACTAAGAATGTTAAGGCGGATGCCCTCTCGAGGAGTTTCCTTGCGGACTCTCCTGAGCTATCTGATCCCTCTGTTATTTTGAAGGAGGGTGTAGTTCTTTCCGCCATCTCGCCCAATTTGAGACTTGCTCTGGAGGGGTGTCAGGAGGATAGGCCCGAGCGCTGCCCTGTTGGAAAATTGTTTGTCCCGGACCAATGGAAAAAGAGTGTGATGTCTGAGATTCATTGTTCCGCATTGGCTGGGCATCCCGGAATTTTTGGTACCAGAGACTTGGTTAGTCGGTCCTTTTGGTGGCCTACCTTGTCTCGCGATGTCAGGGAATTTGTGCAGTCCTGCGGGACTTGCTCTCGCTCCAAGCCTTGCTCTCGCTCTAGTGGTTTGTTGATGCCATTGCCTGTGCCCAAGAGACCATGGACCCATATCTCTATGGATTTCATTTCCGATCTTCCTGTTTCTCAGAGAATGACCACCATCTGGGTAATTTGTGATAGGTTTTCCAAAATGATACATCTTGTGCCATTACCTAAGTTGCCTTCCTCCTCTGAATTGGTGCCGTTGTTCCTTCAGCACGTGGTTCGTTTACACGGCATTCCTGAGAACATTGTGTCTGACAGAGGAGTCCAGTTTGTTTCCAGATTTTGGAGGACTTTTTGTTCTAAACTGGGTGTTCAATTGTCTTTCTCCTCGGCATTTCATCCTCAGACCAATGGTCAAACTGAGAGAACAAACCAGACATTGGAGACTTATCTAAGATGCTTTGTGTCTGCTGATCAGGATGACTGGGTCTCTTTTTTGCCTTTGGCTGAGTTTGCTCTTAATAATAGGGCTAGCTCTGCCACTTTGATGTCTCCGTTTTTCTGTAATTCTGGGTTTCACCCTCGATTTTCTTCAGGACAGACGGAGGCTTCTGTCTGTCCAGGTGTTGACTCTGTTGTTGAGCGTATGCAGCAGATTTGGGACTAGGTAGTGGAGAGGTTGTCCCTCTCTCAGGAGAAGGCCCAGCGGTTTGCTAACCGGCATAGGACTGATGGTCCTCGGTTTAAAGTGGGGGACTTGGTCTGGTTGTCCTCAAGGAATATTCCTATGAGAGTAGCATCTCCTAAATTTAAGCCTAGGTTCATTGGACCTTATAAGATCATGGAGATTATTAATCCTGTTTCTTTTCGTTTGCTTCTTCCAGGGACATTTAAGATCCATAACGTGTTTCACAAGTCCTTGTTGAAGAGGTTTGTTGAGCCAGTGGTTCCTGCTGCTGTGCCTCCTGACCCTGTTTTGGTTGAGGGCAATCTGGAGTATGTGGTTGAGAAAATATTGGATTCTCGTTTTTCTAGACGAAGACTCCAGTATTTGGTTAAATGGAGAGGTTATGGTCAGGAAGACAATTCTTGGGTGTTTGCTTCGGACATCCATGCTAGGAGACTTATCCGTGCGTATCATAGAACTCATCCTGACCGACCTGGTTGCTCAAATGAGGGTTCGGTGACCCCTCCTCAAGGGGGGGGGTACTGTTGTGAATGGGTTTGAGATGAGTTCTGAGCAGAGGCTCCCTCTGGTGGTTACAAGCGGTACTAGTGAGGATTGTGAGGACTGGGAATCAGGTGTTACTGATTGGTCTTATATAAGGGAGTAATTTTCCCATCAGGGTTGCCGGTGATCAATTGTTCTGGTCTGAATCCTTCTTTCCAGTTTCCCTTGTAGCCTGCTGTGTCGTGTCTGCATCTCCTGCTATCAGATAAGACAATTTCTTATTTTGTGTTTTTGCTATATTTTTGCATTTGGTCCTGCACTTCTGTGGGGGCCTTCTGGGTCCCCTCCGGGGGCTTTTGCCCTCTCAGTTTAGTCCAGCCACTGTGTTTTGTACTTTTGCTTTTTCCAGTTTTTTTTCAGTGGCTGCTTTTTTTGATTTTTTTACACCAGAGAACTAATTTAGGTGGTAGAGGTCGTGTGATCTCAGGTGATTTTGAAATTAGTAGAGTTGGTGTTTTTTCAGGGTTTTCTGAGATTGCAGTAAGTACCCTTCCTATCCTTTTCTATTTAGATAGTTTGGGCCCCAGCGTTTGCTCATACTATTTTCTTTCTGTGTCAGTATTTCCTCTTGTCTAACCGCCATTACATGTTTGGGGGCTTTCTATTATCTTTGGGGTTCTGCTACGGGGCAGATAGCTTTCCTATTTCTATCTTTAGGTGTAGTTAGTTTCTCAGGCTATGACGAGGCGTCTAGGACCAACGTAGGAACGCTCCACGGCTGCCTCTAGTTGCGGTGGTTAGTCAGGGTACTGCAATCTCATAGATTCCAACTGCTCTGGTGTATTGCCTTTTTTGCCTGGACTCCTCAGCTACCGTAACATAACAGGGTCCCCTCCGGGGGCTTTTGCCCTCTCAGTTTAGTTCAGCCACTGATGTTTGTACTTTTGCTTTTTCCAGTTTTTTCAGTGGCTGCTGTTTTGATTTTGTTACACCAGAGAACTAATTTAGGTGGTAGAGGTCGTGTGATCTCAGGTGTTTTTGAAATTAGTGGAGTTGGTGCTTTTCAGGGTTTTCTGGGATTGCAGTAAGTGCCCTTCCTATCCTTTTCTATTTAGTTAGTTTGGGCCCCAACGTTTGCTCATAATATTTTCTTTCTGTGTCAGTATTTCATGTTGTCTAACCGCCATTATATGTTTGGGGGCTTTCTATTGTCTTTGGGGTTCTGCTCCGGGGCAGATAGCTTTCCTATTTCTATCTTTAGGTGTAGTTAGTTTCTCAGGCTGTGACGAGGCGTCTAGGACCAACGTAGGAACGCTCCAAGGCTGCCTCTAGTTGTGGTGGTTAGTCAGGGTACTGCAATCTCATAGATTCCAACTGCTCTGGTGTATTGCCTTTTTTGCCTGCACTCCTCAGTTGCCGAAACATAACAGTATCACCGGCCTAAAAGTTGAAAATTGTATGGTACTCACAGAAGGGAAAAAATATTGTGAAAGAAAAAAGGTTGTCAGAGATATTTTTCTGTTTGTTGCTTTTTTTTTTCCCTCTGTATCTCTGGGTGCTGGGGAGGATCTTTTCTCTCAATGGAGTTTGCAGTTGTCTGGCCGTGTGGATCAGCTTGCCACTGAGGTTCAGAGTATTGCTGCATATCTTGCTAGGTTGCCTGTTGTGGAACCTAGGATTCCCATGCCAGATTTGTTTTTAGGGGATCGAGCTAAGTTTCAGAATTTCAAAAATAATTGTAAATTGTTTTTTGCCTTAAAATCTAAGTCCTCAGGGAACGCAGCGCAGCAGGTTCAAATTATCATCTCTCTCCTGCGCAGCGATCCTCAGGATTGGGCTTTTTCCCTGACACCTGGGGATCCTGTTTTGAGTGATGTTGATGCATTTTTTCAGGCTTTGGGGTTATTGTACGATGAGCCTAATGTCACTGATCAAGCTGAAAAAGCCTTGTTGGCATTAAATCAGGGGCTTGATGACGCTGAGTTATACTGTCAGGGATTCCGTAGGTGGGCAGTCCTGACCAAATGGAATGACGACGCTTTGGCAGCCCTTTTTCGGAAGGGTCTGTCAGATAATGTAAGGGATGTTATGGTGGGATTCCCTGTCCCCTCTGGTCTCAATGATTCTATGTCATTAGCGATTCAAATTGACAGACGTTTGCGTGAGCGGAGAAGTATGCGTGGAATAGTGTTGCCTTGTGAACCAGCTTCTGAACCCATGCAGTGTGATAGAGTGGTGTCTGAGGCACAGCGTCATGAGTTTCGAAAGCGCAATGGGTTATGTTTCTACTGTGGTGATGCCTCTCATGCTATTTCAGTCTGCCCTAAGCGGGGGAAGACGTTTTGCACGCTCAGTTGTCTTGGGTAGTATTCAGACTAAGTTTTTATTAACTGTCACTCTGATATGCTCTCTGTCCTCATTTTCTGCTCAGGCTTTCGTTGATTCTGGAGCAGCTATTAACCTGATGGATTATGATTTTGCTAAACGTTGTGGGTTTCCCTTGATACCCCTACAGAAGTCTATTCCCCTACTGGGGATCGATTCTACCCCTTTGGCTGAGAATAAACCCCAGTTTTCTACTCAGGTGATAATGAGGGTTGAACCTGATCACCAGGAGTGCTGCAAATTTTTGGTTCTGTATAATCTGCATGACATTATCGTGCTGGGTTTCCCTTGGTTACAGTCTCATAATCCTGTTTTGGATTGGAAATCTGTGTCTGTAACCAGTTGTGGCTGCCAATGTGTTAATACCAACACTCCTGTTTTTTCTGCCTCCCCCCAGGCTCAGGATGTTCCTGACTTTTTGATTGATTTTTCTGATGTGTTTAGCGAAAGTAAATCTGCATCCTTGCCTCCCCATAGGAGCTATGACTGCGCTATTGAATTAGTGCCGGGTAGTAAATTCCCTAAAGGTCGCCTTTTTAACTTGTCTGTACCTGAACATGACGCTATGCGGTCTTATATCAAGGAATCATTGGAGAAGGGTCATATCAGACCATCCTCTTCACCCTTAGGTGCCGGTTTTTTCTTTGTGGCCAAAAAGGATGGTTCATTAAGGCCGTGTATTGATTATCGTCTCTTGAACAATATTACTGTGAAATATCAATACCCGTTACCCTTGATTTCTGACCTGTTTTCCAGGGTGAAAAACGCTACTTGGTTTACCAAGCTTGACCTCAGGGGGGCGTATAACCTTATTCGCATTAAGCACGGGGATGAGTGGAAGAAGAGTGTGATGTCTGAGATTCATTGTTCCGCATTGGCTGGGCATCCCGGAATTTTTGGTACCAGAGACTTGGTTAGTCGGTCCTTTTGGTGGCCTACCTTGTCTCGTGATGTCAGGGAATTTGTGCAGTCCTGCGGGACTTGCTCTCGCTCCAAGCCTTGCTCTCGCTCTAGTGGTTTGTTGATGCCATTGCCTGTGCCCAAGAGACCATGGACCCATATCTCTATGGATTTCATTTCCGACCTTCCTGTTTCTCAGAGAATGACCACCATCTGGGTAATTTGTGATAGGTTTTCCAAAATGATGCATCTTGTGCCATTACCTAAGTTGCCTTCCTCCTCTGAATTGGTGCCGTTGTTCCTTCAGCACGTGGTTCGTTTACACGGCATTCCTGAGAACATTGTGTCTGACAGAGGAGTCCAGTTTGTTTCCAGATTTTGGAGGACTTTTTGTTCTAAACTGGGTGTTCAATTGTCTTTCTCCTCGGCATTTCATCCTCAGACCAATGGTCAAACTGAGAGAACAAACCAGACATTGGAGACTTATCTAAGATGCTTTGTGTCTGCTGATCAGGATGACTGGGTCTCTTTTTTGCCTTTGGCTGAGTTTGCTCTTAATAATAGGGCTAGCTCTGCCACTTTGATGTCTCCATTTTTCTGTAATTCTGGGTTTCACCCTCGATTTTCTTCAGGACAGACGGAGGCTTCTGTCTGTCCAGGTGTTGACTCTGTTGTGGAGCGTATGCAACAGATTTGGGACCAAGTAGTGGAGAGGTTGTCCCTCTCTCAGGAGAAGGCCCAGCGGTTTGCTAACCGGCATAGGACTGATGGTCCTCGGTTTAAAGTGGGGGACTTGGTCTGGTTGTCCTCAAAGAATATTCCTATGAAAGTAGCATCTCCTAAATTTAAGCCTAGGTTCATTGGACCTTATAAGATCATGGAGATTATTAATCCTGTTTCTTTTCGTTTGCATCTTCCAGGGACATTTAAGATCCATAACGTGTTCCACAAGTCCTTGTTGAAGAGGTTTGTTGAGCCAGTGGTTCCTGCTGCTGTGCCTCCTGACCCTGTTTTGGTTGAGGGCAATCTGGAGTATGTGGTTGAGAAAATATTAGATTCTCGTTTTTCTAGACGGAAACTCAGTATTTGGTTAAATGGAGAGGTTATGGTCAGGAAGACAATTCTTGGGTGTTTGCTTCGGACATCCATGCTAGGAGACTTATCCGTGCGTATCATAGAACTCATCCTGACCGACCTGGTTGCTCAAATGAGGGTTCGGTGACCCCTCCTCAAGGGGGGGGTACTGTTGTGAATGGGTTTGAGATGAGTTCTGAGCAGAGGCTTCCTCTGGTGGTTACAAGCGGTGCTGGTCTGTCCAGTGAAGATTGTGAGGACTTGGAATCAGGTGTTACTGACTGGTCTTATATAAGGGAGTCACCTTCCCATCAGGGTTGCCGGTGATCAATTGTTCTGGTCTGAATCCTTCATTCCTGTTTCCCTTGTAGCCTGCTGTGTCGTGTCTGCATCTCCTGCTTACGATAAGACATTTTCTTCTTTTTGTTTTTTGTGCTATATTTTTGCATTTTGTCCTGCACTTCTGTGGGGGCCTTCAGGGTCCCCTCCGGGGGCTTTTGCCCTCTCAGTTTAGTTCAGCCACTGATGTTTGTACTTTTGCTTTTTCCAGTTTTTTCAGTGGCTGCTGTTTTGATTTTGTTACACCAGAGAACTAATTTAGGTGGTAGAGGTCGTGTGATCTCAGGTGTTTTTGAAATTAGTGGAGTTGGTGCTTTTCAGGGTTTTCTGGGATTGCAGTAAGTGCCCTTCCTATCCTTTTCTATTTAGTTAGTTTGGGCCCCAACGTTTGCTCATACTATTTTCTTTCTGTGTCAGTATTTCATGTTGTCTAACCGCCATTACATGTTTGGGGGCTTTCTATTATCTTTGGGGTTCTGCTCCGGGGCAGATAGCTTTCCTATTTCTATCTTTAGGTGTAGTTAGTTTCTCAGGCTGTGACGAGGCGTCTAGGACCATCGTAGGAACGCTCCACGGCTGCCTCTAGTTGTGGTGGTTAGTCAGGGTACTGCAATCTCATAGATTCCAACTGCTCTGGTGTATTGCCTTTTTTGCCTGCTCTCCTCAGTTGCCGAAACATAACATTGCATATTCAGAGTCTAGTGAGGACTCAGATCCGGCAGTATGAGGAGTATACAGAGCTTTGGAACTGCGTTGTTTATAGTGAGATATATCTAATTGTTCAGGAGACTGTGTATCAGTATCGGGACAGATTAGAGAGGTGCGGTAAAGGTTATTGCTTTCTTAGCAGGATTGCTGGCTATCATAGTAGACCAGTGGGATCCGGCTAACACATAACAGTGCTGAAGATAGGGGTCGCTACCTTTGACAGCTGTTATAGGTGCTAGGCACACCAGGTCAGGACAGACTACGGATCCGAGATATGAGATAAAGGACCTGGTGCGTCTTGGGCAGGGTTATAAAGCAGATAATACCGCTAACAATTCTTGAAAAGTCAAGAATGCCAAGGTTTAGATGATACGAAGATACACATCTTTCCTATATCAAGGTTTAGATGCTGAGAGACAAGAGAGGTGTTTCAGTATGGAGTATGCTGTATGAATTGTATGAATTGAAAAATATGAAATGGTGTGCAAGTTGCAGTGTGGATCAGAATCTCTGAATGACATGGTCTGATTGAATGAAATGAAGTTAGAATGAGAGAACGTATGTGAAGCAATCTGCAGCGTCTCCACACACAGGCTGTTCCCCCTTCACAAAGTCAGTCTGCATTTCCACAGCTCTCTCTGCCCCTGTAAGAGCAGGGGATGAGAACAGCCCCCTTCTGTATGAAAAAAAAAAAAGACGAAACTGGGCAGACAGGAGATTTCTTGTGTGTCTGCAGCCTCGGTATCTGTACAATACTTTACTTGCCTGGCTCGTATAGCCTCATCTTCACCCCATCTCTGGTAGACCCCGGTGATATACCAGCAGCCAGGGTCCCCATAAGTGCCAGTCACCGGAGCAGATCTGATCCTCATGTCTCTGCATATATGTCTCTGCAGATGCAAATAGCTGATTTGTGTATGATGTTTCTCTTCTATACTCATTAACCCTGGGTTGCCACAGGGGTCCGCAGGCAGTTTCTCACTCCGGTCAGGAACAGCACCAAATTTAATTCCTATGGAGGGGAGAAATGAGGAAATATTTCACTTGCAGACAACCCTTACCCTCCTAACTATGACTTGGAAAAAAAATAAAAAACCAGAGAAGTCAGATTTCTACAAATATGTTTCTGACAGGATTGAAAGAAGATCTTAAACAAAAATGGTGAGGGTACCGCCAGAATACATCATAGGGGAACAGAGGGAGAGAAGTGTAAACAAAAGAAAGATGGAAGAGATTTAGCAGGGAGCATGAGGCATGGATTGAAAAACATGGGTATGAGGGACAGGTAGCTGCATGGATTCGGACTTCCGAGAACCATGATCCATATTTTAATTCTGATAATGATGAGGATGAAAGAGATGAAGCGCGATTGAGAGGGAGAATGTATTCTGCAGAAGCGCAGGCACAGGCAGCCCCTCCTGCACAGCGACGCTCTGTAGTAATTTCAACATTCGCCCCTGCAAGTGGGAGAGGGGAGATTTCAGAGAACAGTGTTACGGCCAAGGCAGAAAATGAAAAAGCAATGGAGTTAATGTCCCCAATGTCCCCTGTAACGGAAGCATCAGCTTCAACTGCTAGTACAATACCATATCCTTCCTCCCCCTCATTTTTGGCTCCACCAGATTTGCAAGTGTCTGGATTTCGTGTGATTCAGACACCCATAATTTACCAGCCACCAGGAGCAACATGGCATCAAGGGGGGGACTGAGTCCTATGATACAGATGCAACCAAATTCTTCAGCCTGTGGTTCTACTTCACCTCCCACATATACAACCACAGATTTGTATCCTGGGCTGCCGAGGGGGTCACCAGATAGCTTTTCCACCCCAGTTACTAGTCCTGAGAGATCAGTGGAAAGAAAGGAAGGAAGGGACTCATTTCATTTACAAATGTCTCCGAGCCCTCCTCAGAATGAGGGAAAAGTGGCAAAATTAACATTGGAAAAAAGAAACAATGAGTGGGTGTGTGGAAATGGTGAAGAAATATTGGGAGCCGCGCAAAATGCTGGAATGATTTAGAACCACTGTGCCGAATATCTGCTGGGGTGCCGTTACTTCAGAAAATAAAAGCCGTCCCTGCAGATGCTAATACTATACAGGATGTTCCAGAGGATAAGAAAACTCATGAGTCAGGGAGACAATTTGTTGCAAGGTTGTTAGTGGTGGCAAAAAATTAACGGAGGAGTTGGCTTGGGGTTACCTGAAGTCTTCCAGGAACCAGATGAACCTATTGATAAATTCCATGCTAGGTGCACAGCAGTGTTCACAGATCATGATTATGACTTAAGGAACCCTAGGGAGGCTAGGTTTCTCAAGAATATGTTCATGACAGGATTAAGAGAGGACCTGAGAACTGAAGCGATGAGGGTCAGACCTGAATGTATATATTCTACACTTGAGCAGTCTATTCCCATGTACAGGGGAATAGAAGATCAGATCAATAGTAAGAAGGCAAAGAAGCAGCAGAAACCAGCTCCCGTTATGGTGAATATACCTCCTGAGGCATTCAGTAATGCTGTCACAACCGCAGTACAAGCAGCAGGTATATACCATATGGGAGCTGAAGGGGGAGATAGGAGGAGAAGAGATGGGGTAATAGACCCAGAAGAGTGTAAAAAATTGGGGCTTTGCTATGGATGTGGTCAAAGAGGACACATCAAAAGGAATTGTCCTAAGATCAGAACAACTAAGCCAGAGCAGACTCATGTTACAATGGTAACAATGGAGGATGCAGGAATCATATCAGATTAGGAATTTGGCAGCCCCAGTGTAATTCTGTAATAGCGGTTCCCCCTCGGGATGGTCCAATGGCTATTACATAATCAAAACTTCCTCATGGGAAAAATTATAATGTATGATTGATACGGGGGCGAGCCATACAATTATAAGAAAACAGGATATGCCACGATTCAGGACAGGAGGAACAGTCCATTGCATGAAACAGAACCCATGAATGTGTGAATAGCACGAATCACAGACTTGTGTGCCCAATTGCTAGTCTCAGATAAATGTCCTCGAAGTTTCATAGGTGATGATATCCTGAGTTCTATGAATGCAGTTATTAATTAAGTTTGGAAGAAAGGCATTACTGTTACAGGTCCACTGTCTGAAGCAATCCTTTCTACCATGATGTCGCTAATTTAGCTAGATGAGGAGAAAAACTGCAACTGACCAAGATGAGGACATTCAGCAAAAGTTCAAGCAGATACCACCTGCAGTATGGGTAAAGGATAAGACAGATGTTGGTTTAGGATAATACCAGTATCCATCAAACTGAAACCAGGAACTGTACCGGTGCGTATTAGACAATATCCCCTGAGCAGAGAGAACAGCTATGTCTGATGGAAACAACTTCTTGTTAATATTTTGTACCATGAAGTATGTAAGGTTTCAAAAGATCAACTGCAAATAAAGGACAATGTTGTTTTCTAAGGTCATTGCATTTCACCTCAGCTGAAACAGGACACCAGAAGGGAAAAAGGCCAAAGCCAAGCAATGGAGCTCACTTCCATCAGTGCACTGAGAGCATTCCTGGGGCTGATCGTTACTGTAGAGAATGGATTCCCTCTGCATCGCAAATCATGCAGCCTCTCAATGTGCTGTCAATGTGCAACAAGGGTCAGCCATACCAACTGACCACAGAAGCAAAAGAGGGGTTCAAGAACCTGAAGGAAGCCATTCTCTCAGCCCCAACACTAGGAATCCCAAATTATGACCTCCCTTTCCGTTTGTACTGCCATGAATCAGGGAGCATGTTAAAGGTGTATTGTTTCTAACACAGCAACTTGTCAATGAGCAAGAGACACCAATCCCTAATGTAGATCCAATCCCTAATGTAGATCCAATCCCTAATGTAGATCCAATCCCTAATGTAGATCCAATCCCTAATGTAGATCCAATCCCTACTGTAGATGTAGAGTTTTATGTAGATGGGTTACAGTTTTACCAAGATGAAGTACGTCATACAGGTTATTCAATAGTTGATAAACATGAGGTGGTAAAAAGTGAAACTTTACCTTGTAGGATGTCGGCTCGGGAAACTGAATTGAAAGCACTCACTGAGGCGTGTATAATGGCAGAGAATTTACGGATAGTGCTATGCATTTGGCATTTGCCATGATTGTGGTCCCATATGGAAGAGCAGAAAGTTTATTGGTTCTTCTGGTAAGCCCATTAGAAATGCAGATGTGGAGGCTCAGCTCCTCAGAGCACTGGAGCTGCCTAAGAAAGTTACTATAATAAAGGTGCAGGCTCACACTAAGGAGCGCACTAAGGAGGCCGAAGGCAATAATCCTGCTGATGTTGCAGCAAAAGCTGCCGCTTTGTTTCCTCTCCCCTCAGGAACATACACTTTGCAAGTGTCTGGGGAGATGGATGGACCTACAACTACTTCAGAGCCTGCAAGATCAGGCCTCTGCACCGGAGAAAGAAGAATGGCAGAAGCACTCAGGTGCTAAAGAAGAGGATGGACTGTGGAGAGCGGACAGTAAGTACTGCTTGCCTAGGGCACTGTTCCCTATGATGTGCTCCCTCTCCCATGGATTAACGCACCAGTCCAAGGACACAATGGTAAGTCAGGTAAAAACTAATTGGGCTGCCCCAGAATTCCATTATGCTGCTGCTAAATTCATACAGGGATGTGTAATCTGTGTGCGCCTAGATGTGGAAAAAGGTGCACAGCCTGACCATTGTATGCACAGCCTGACCATTGTATGCACCGCCTGACCATTGTATGCACCGCCTGACCATTGTATGCACAGCCTGACCATTGTATGCACCGCCTGACCATTGTATGCACCGTCTGACCATTGTATGCACCGCCTGACCATTGTATGCACAGCCTGACCATTGTATGCACAGCCTGACCATTGTACCTGTATCAGCTACCTCAAATTCATTTCATACAGCTTCTAAAGGTAGGCATCTATGAATCTGTGCTGGTATAAATTGGCTAGGTGACATTTTTTTGTATAACTGATTATTTATTTGATGCTCTAAATGTTGTATCAGCCTATATGAAACAGCTCATTGCTATTATTAATCATTATTCCATAGTACAATATTATCTCACAGCCTCTCAAGGAAGTTTCTGTCAGGTGGTCGGACCTGCCTGCTGCCACCATATAGATTCTTCAAGGACTAATGAGAGTTACCCCTGATATAGAACCAGCCGAAAATGATAAAGGAAGGGGTGCGAAAAGCTCATTCACTCCATGATTTACCCCTCCCTGAATGGCTCTCACGGTTGAATCTCTTTAACCTGTTCACAGGAACAGATGGATGGATATCGGGTGTAATTCATTTCATTATTCCAGCAGTTTTAGTGAAATTGATCATTGCAGTAAAGATAAAGTTATTTGCTATGCTTATAGAGAAAATTCTCCCTACTAATAGCAAATATTTTCAAGGTAAACATAAAGTTAAAATTGATACTGACTCTGAGATAAAGCAAATCCAAGTGATGACTACTCTGATAACCACACTCCAACATGAATGCACATTCTGCAACAAGCAAACTTCAGTGGATCTGTCTGAATGCATGCATTGTGGAAAACCCTTGGTCTGATACAGGACAAAGAAAGGACAAGGAAGAATTTACAACTATAAAGACCTGATGTCTCCATTATAATTCTTAGATTATGATGCTAACAAATAAAGATATATATTCTAATAAATAAAGATATAATAAAGATATATAATAAATGTAACAATACTAATACATATATTACACATGATAATGTTATAACACATCAGAAACATATATATCCTCTCAAGATTCATAATCATAAAAAAAATAAAGTTAGATCTCTGACAGGGATAGGAATAGGGACAGGAGGCCTGGTAAACAGGTATAGCCTGAATGGATACACAGCCGTGCTGGTATCCCATGTTATACGTAGGAAAAGCCATGTATATTGTGAAGTAGGGTTATCCTGCAGACCTTAGGGATAGGAAGGGATGAATTAGTAAGAGTAGACAGATAATAAAAAGAGGGGAGTTGTTAAAGAAATGGTTAATTTCTATTCTCTAAAATAAAATAAATACCAGTAAATAGTTCTATCATGAAATATTATCATCTGTCTACAGCCCCATCTGTTTAACACTTTATATTGTGGTCAAGCTGACATATTCCCAGAAAAGCAAGATAAGATGGTTTTGGGTCCAAAATTGTGCAATAAGTTATAAACCCGACACGACACGACGCCAGCCAAGGACAAACGATGAGAACGTGAACTTTCAACACTGAAGAATATTTTTGAATATCCTAGAAGAGAAAGTTTCCCTTTATATGGTCAAGAAATTAATCTTATGTCTGAGAAAGCACATGACAACTTATTGTGTAACTTATTGTGCAACTCCCTATTCTCTATGCCAATTATTATGTAACCTCATTTCCCTTTGATCTTGTACTATAAAAAGTCCCCCTTCAAACCATTAAAGGAGGAGATCTACTTGACACGAACTGTGTGTGTGTCTCTTTATTTCTTCCATAGATAGGTACCTATCATAAGCGGACACCTGAGGTTGGACTAAAAGGGTTAAATCCCTCTTCTCTATCAACAGCAATATATATCAAAAAAGAGGAAAAAAGCATTCAAATAATGCTTGGAAAACAACATAACCTGCATTGATTTCAATTCAATCTGTTTTTTGGAAACCGGATCAGAGAAGGAGTGCACTGTTCCCAGAAATACTGCAATACCGGGTCAATGCGTGGAGTGGACAGAGCAAGCTCTTTTTCCATCTCCCTGTTCTAAAAATCCATTTAATATATGGTCCCCAGATAGGGGACGTATCAGATATTAAACTGATAAGAACAGATATTTTTACACAAATACTCACTTCCTCATTCATCCTGTTGTGCCAACACCTCAGGATGTTAAGGAAGGAGGGGGAAGAAAAATGCCAAAAACCAGCAGCTGTCTACCCCTCAGCTATGCTGATTTAGCGTAGGACTACCTCTGTATTGGGTAGTACCTACCTGTCTGCCTACATCAGCAGACTGAGCATGTCTGCCTCTGCACAGCTATTTATAGGCCAAGGGCCCATTGTGCAAGGGTGTGGCCCATTGTGAGATGTGCAAGGGTGTGGCCCATTGTGAGATGTGCAAGGGAGTGGCCCATTGTGACACCGCAAGTGTTCCATGGCACACATTCCGTCTACTGCAGGCAGCATTGGACGCTCAAAAAAAATGGCCGCCAACAACCAGTTGAATACACAGACAGGTGAAAGGTAGTTAGCACATTCAAAGAACACACCAGACCAAGTTTTGTTGTGTTTATTTAATGCACATGTGCAAAATGTAAAAGTTGGTGGTCGTCCACAAGAGGGAGACAATGTTTTGCAAAAGACATCTGTGCATCAATAATGTGAACAGTGTGCAATAATAGCTACACATGGGATTCTTCAATTTAAACAGTAGGCCTTGATGGCAAGGGGCCTCAATGCGTGTGTGCAGCAACGTAGGGAAAGCCAGGTACATTCTTGCAACTTATCACACCTGAACCAAGCAACAAAACCTTAGATAGATTGATAACGCAACATATTGAATGCAATGCTTTACATTCATAGGTGAAAAGAATGCGCACACAGGGCCGGATTACTAATAAGGCCAATTAGGCCATGGCCTATGGGCCCCTGAGCCTCTGGGGGCCCATAGGCCCCCACTGTCTGCCGGCGTTTGTGGGGCACACCAGGGGTGGGATTCAGCCGGTTTCTCCCGGTTCGATGGAACCGGTTGTTCAAAAAGCAGCCGGTTCCCCGAACCGGGGAGAATGAGAGCGGCGATCCGGTACTATTTTGCGCCTGAGAGTCGGCGGTTTCCTGTGCCGGCTGTCAAGCTGACAGCCGGCGCAGAGAAGCTGCTGCGTGCCGGCTCCCAGGGATCAATTGTACTGGCGTCTGTACAGACGCCAGTACAATTGAAGCTCTGACTGCGGGTCAGAGCGACGCCAGCAGCGTGATCAGGTCATGTGATCACGCTGCTGACGTCACTCGCCGGCGGCGCCCAGAAGGGGGACCTGCTTTGGTGGTAAGTGTGCTCCAGAGGAGCTGAAGAAACCACTGAAGACGGGGGTACATAATGTGGGGTGGCATGGGGGAGTACTTTATTGTGGGGGGATTAGGAGTGGGAATGATGGGGGGAGTACTTTATTGTGGGGGGATTAGGAGTGGGAATGATGGGGGGAGTACTTTATTGTGGGGGGATTAGGAGTGGGAATGATGGGGAGTACTTTATTGTGGGGGATTAGGAGTGGGAATGATGGGGTGGGGGGGGATGATGGGGAATACTTTATTGTGGGGGGATTAGGAGTGGGAATGATGGGGAGTACTTTATTGTGGGGGGATTAGGAGTGGGAATGATGGGGGAATACTTTATTGTGGGGGATTAGGAGTGGGAATGATGGGGGAAGTACTTTATTGTGGGGGGATTAGGAGTGGGAATGATGGGGGAATACTTTATTGTGGGGGGATTAGGAGTGGGAATGGATGGGGGGAGTACTTTATTGTGGGGGGATTAGGAGTGGTGGGGAATGATGGGGGAATACTTTATTGTGGGGGGATTAGGAGTGGGAATGATGGGGGGCGTACATTATTGTGGGGGGATTAGGAGTGGGAATGATGGGGGAGTACATTATTGTGGGGGGATTAGGAGTGGGAATGATGGGGGGGAGTACTTTTTGTGGGGGATTAGGAGTGGGAATGATGGGGGAGTACTTTATTGTGGGGGATTAGGAGTGGGAATGATGGGGGGAGTACTTTATTGTGGGGGGATTAGGAGTGGGAATGATGGGGGAGTACTTTATTGTGGGGGGATTAGGAGTGGGAATGATGGGGGAGTACTTTATTGTGGGGGGATTAGGAGTGGGAATGATGGGGGGAGTACTTTTTGTGGGGGGATTAGGAGTGGGAATGATGGGGGAGTACTTTATTGTGGGGGAATTAGGAGTGGGAATGATGGGGGGAGTACTTTATTGTGGGGGGATTAGGAGTGGGAATGATGGGGGAGTACTTTATTGTGGGGGGATTAGGAGTGGGAATGATGGGGGAATACTTTTTGTGGGGGGATTAGGAGTGGGAATGATGGGGGGAGTACTTTATTGTGGGGGGATTAGGAATGGGAATGATGGGGGAGTACTTTTTTGTGGGGGATTAGGAGTGAAAATGATGGGGGAGTAATTTTTTGTGGGGGATTAGGAGTGGGATGTGGCGGTACTTTACATGTGGGGGGATTTGGAGTGGAGATGGGGGGTACTTTATGTGTGGGGGATTTGGAGTGGGAATGATGGAGGGTACTTTATGTGTGGGGGATTTGGAGTGGGAATGATGGGGGAATACTTTTTGTGGGGGGATTAGGAGTGGGAATGATGGGGGGAGTACTTTATTGTGGGAGGATTAGGAGTGGGAATGATGGGGGGAGTACTTTATTGTGGGGGGGGATTAGAAGTGGGAATGATGGGGGAATACTTTATTGTGGGAGGATTAGGAGTGGAAATGATGGGGGAGTACTTTATTGTGGGGGGATTAGGAGTGGGAATGATGGGGGGAGTACTTTATTGTGGGGGATTAGGAGTGGGAATGATGGGGGAATACTTTTTGTGGGGCATTAGGAGTGGGAATGATGGGGGGAGTACTTTATTGTGGGGGGATTAGGAATGGGAATGATGGGGGAGTACTTTTTTGTGGGGGGATTAGGAGTGAAAATAATGGGGGAGTAATTTTTTGTGGGGGGATTAGGAGTGGGATGTGGCGGTACTTTACGTGTGGGGGGATTTGGAGTGGAGATGGGGGGCTATTTTATGTGTGGAGGGATTTGGAGTGGGGATGGGGGCTATTTTATGTGTGGGGGGATTTGCAGTGGGGATGGGGGGCTATTTTATGTGTGGGGGGATTTGGAGTGGGGATGGGGGGCTATTTTATGTGTGGGGGGATTTGGAGTGAGAATGGGGGTATTTAATATGTGTGGGGGGATTTGAGGGTACTGAAGAGTATGTATGTATGAGGAAACAGTATGGGGGATGGTTGCAGACAGTATGGGTGAACGGGTGAATGTATGTGGACACAGTATGGGGAGTCAGGGGTATGTGTGAGCAGACAGTATAGTGAGGGGGTAAATATATGAGGAGACAGTATGCTGAACAGGGGGATGTGTGAGGAGGGAGGGGAATAGTGTGAGGTGACAGTATATTGCAGATATTTTTATTTAGGAGCATTATAATGACTCTTCTGTCTTTAAGGGCATCGTGCGGAGAGTTGGTGCAGAAGAGCGGAGAAGATGGAGGTCTGCAGAGACGGCTGTGGATGAGAAACCTCATCATGGGATCTGGACAAGATGAAGAAAAGGAGAACGACTCCAGAGACGACGTCATCTATAAGGTACCTGGATGTAAATATTATTTGTGAAATTGACTAATTCTCATGTCTTTATTTGTTAGGAGCATTAAAGGGGTTCTCCAGGTCTGTGTCACATAGAATGACTGCAGACTCAGCACAAACCTGGACAGCCCCTTTAATGCTCCTAACATACCGTATATACCCATGTATAAGCCGAGATTTTCAGCCCATTTTTTAGGGCTGAAAGTCCCCCTCTCGGCTTATACGCGGGTCATATACGGGGGTCGGCGGGGGAGGGGAAGCGGGGGGGGTGTCGGATCATACTTACCCCTCCGCCTGCGCAGTCTCTGCAGCCCCCCTGCTTCTCCCACGATCTCCGGCTCCTTCCTGCAGCTGTCACATGGCACCGCTCATTAAAGTCATGAATCTGCACATATTCATGACTCTAATGAGTGGTACCATGTGACCGCTGTAGGAAGGAAGCGCTGCGGAGAGCGCCGGGAGAAGAGGAGACACTGCAGGGACGCGCGGCGGAGGGGTGAGTATAGTTATATTTACCTGTCCGTCGGTCCACCGCTGCGCACTAATCCCTTGGTCCGACTCCTCTGTGTGTAAATGATCAGGCAGAGGGCGCGATGACGTCGTTAGTGCGCGCCCCGCCCCCTGCCAGATCATTTACACACAGAGGAGTCGGACCGAGGGAGCAGTGCGCTGCTGTGGACCGACGGACAGGTAAATATCTCAGGTGCCGGGGTCCTGAGCGAGCGGTGACACCCCCGCCTGCTCAGGACACCGGCACCTGGCCCCCAGCGACCAGAGGTGAGTATGTCATTTTTTTTTTTTGCAGCAGCAGCATATGAGGCCTAATACTATGGGGCATAATTGTGCAGAATATGGGGCATAATATGGAGCATATGGGGCATAATATGGAGCATATGGGGGCAAAAGCTGTGGAACATATGGGGCATAATCTGGAGCATATGGGGGCATAATATGGAGCATATGGGGGCATAATATCACGCTGTATAACAGTTATAGATAATGTCAGTAATCTATATCAAGTGGGACAACATTCTATATACCATATAAATAGGTTATATCAACATGAACATATAGTATTTGATAACATAGTATTACCTGACATAATATCCGAAGTACTGAGGATCTATACTGGATCTGTTTCACGCTGTCTCAGGCTAGAGGTGGACCGGGGTCTATACTGACCCTAAACTGGGGTCCTGACTAGTCCCTCTACCTGGAGGTACTGTTAATGGTACAGAGGTCTAGGCCGCCAGCGTAACCCTATCTCCTATAAGTCCCTGACCACTGTAATCTAGTCCTTAGAAGGACCCTGATTACCACCACAGGGATATTGGCAGGTCACCGCTTAATAAACAGTAAAGACAAACGAGACAGACAGGGGATAAAGTAAATACTGTCTTGCATACAACACTTAAACACAGAGGGAACACAAAAGGTCTAGGAGATAAACTATAAGCGAGGAGAGGAGAAACCACAACAGGCGTTC
Source organism: Oophaga sylvatica (assembly GCA_033576555.1). NCBI lineage: Eukaryota > Metazoa > Chordata > Amphibia > Anura > Dendrobatidae > Oophaga > Oophaga sylvatica. The sequence continues at coordinate 148,458 of JARQOD010000137.1, forward strand.
TTAGCTTAAGTCTTCTCAGAACCGATCCAATCTGCTGGTCTGTATGAATGCTTTCACCGGCATCTCCCAAGCAGACTGGCAGGTATATAAAGGAATCTAATTAGTGCATAATCAAACTGCAGCCGGGCGAGGCTGGACCTAGTCTTAGCACAGAGCTAGGTAGAATTAACTCCCTCACTGCCAAACACAAAGAAACAGCAACTCAGCTGCGAGAAGTCAGAATGTGTAATCGCGACGATCTTCGTGGCGATACACCCATGACAGTACCCCCCCTTCTACGAGGGGCCTCCGGACCCTCAGGGCCAGGTTTGCCCGGGTGAGTTGTGTGGAAGGTCCGCACCAAACGATCTGCGTTAATATCAGACGCAGGAACCCACGTCCTCTCCTCAGGACCATACCCCTTCCAATGAACCAAGTACTGAAGGGACCGGCGATTCAGACGTGAGTCAATGATCTTCGACACCTGAAATTCCAAGTTACCATTGACCACCACTGGAGGAGGAGGTAGAGGTGACGGTATGACTGGCGCCACGTACCTCTTAAGCAACGATTTGTGGAACACATTGTGGATTTTAAACGTAGGAGGGAGGTCCAGACGAAATGCCACAGGATTAATTATAGAACTGATCCTGTACGGCCCGATGAACCTGGGACCCAGTTTCCAGGAGGGAACCTTGATTTTAATATTCTTGGTAGACAACCATACCAGATCGTTCACACTAAGGTCCGGACCAGACACTCTCCTCCTATCAGCCATACGTTTGTAACGGTTCCCCATAGCACTCAGATTATTCAGCACTCCTCTCCACACTGAAGCAAGTGACGACGAGAATCGTTCCTCCTCAGGAACCCCAGAAGGGCCCCCCCCATTGAAAGTACAAAACTGGGGATGAAAACCATATGCCCCAAAAAACGGGGACTTACCAGTGGACTCGCTCCGCCTATTGTTAAGAGCGAACTCTGCCAGCGGCAAGAAAGAAGACCAGTCCTCCTGGTTCTCTGAGACAAAACACCGAAGATATGTCTCTAGGCTCTGATTCAGACGCTCTGTCTGACCATTGGTCTGCGGATGAAAAGCCGAGGAAAATGACAATTGCATCCCCCGACGTGAACAAAATGCCCTCCAGAATTTGGACACAAACTGAGACCCCCTATCTGACACCACATCCGAAGGCAACCCGTGAAGTCTCACAATCTCCCCAATGAACACCTGCGCCAGAGTTTTAGCATTAGGAAGAGCAGGAAGAGCAATGAAATGTGCCATCTTACTGAACCTGTCAACTACAACTAGTATGACAGTTTTCCCTGACGACGGAGGGAGGTCCGTAATGAAGTCCATAGACAGATGAGTCCATGGACGCTCCGGAATTTTCAAAGGTAAGAGGGTCCCAGACGGACGGGTATGTGGGGTCTTAGAGCGAGCACAAACCCCACAGGACGCGACAAAAGTTACTACCTCTTTATTTAAGTTAGGCCACCAAAACCGGCGAGAAAGGAGATCCACAGTTGCTTTACTCCCTGGGTGTCCTGCCAAAGCAGAATTATGATGTGCCTCGATAACTTTTTGTCTTAACTGATCTGGAACAAACAGTTTCCCTGGAGGTCCTACAGGGGCGTCCCCCTGAGCCTCCAATACCTCCTCCTCAAGCTCAGAGCATACAGCCGACACCACAACTCCCTCCTGAAGGATAGGAACCGGGTCATCCGTCTTCCCGGCCCCTGGGAAACTACGAGATAAGGCATCAGCCTTAACATTTTTTGACCCAGGACGATATGTGACGACAAAATTAAACCTGGTAAAAAACAACGACCATCTAGCTTGTCTGGAATTCAGACGCTTTGCAGATTCTAAATACAGGAGGTTCTTGTGATCAGTAATGACGGTGACCGGGTGGACTGCCCCCTCCAAAAAGTGACGCCATTCCTCAAAAGCCAACTTAATGGCCAAGAGTTCCCTATTGCCGACATCATAATTCCTCTCGGCGGACGACAATTTTTTAGAGAAGAAAGCGCACAGATGCCATTTACCAGGGGACGGACCTTGGGATAATACTGCACCCACCCCTACGTCAGACGCGTCTACCTCCACAATGAACGGTTGTGATGCATCAGGTTGAATAAGTATGGGTCCCGAAGCAAAACATTTTTTCAAGGAGGAAAATGCTTGACAAGCTTTGTCAGACCACCTAGAAAAATCCGTCCCTTTTTTTGTCATGTCAGTGAGAGGTTTGACAACAGATGAGAAATTACGAATAAATTTCCGGTAGTAGTTAGCAAACCCCAGGAAACGCTGCAGTGCCTTAAGATCCTCTGGCCGATCCCATTCAAGCACTGCTCTCACTTTCCCAGGGTCCATACGGAAACCGGAAGCTGACACCAGGAAACCCAAAAACTGAAGTTCCTGTACGGCGAATACACACTTTTCCCATTTGGCGTACAGTTTATTGTCTCGCAAGATCTGCAACACCTGTCTCACATGCTCCTGATGAGACACAAGATCTGGCGAGTAAATTAAGATGTCATCTAAATAAATGACCACAAACTGCCCCACAAGGTGGCGAAAGATGTCATTAACAAAATGTTGAAACACCGCCGGGGCAGTAGTCAGACCAAAAGGCATGACAAGGTTCTCATAATGTCCCTCCGGAGTGTTAAACGCCGTCTTCCACTCATCCCCCTCCTTTATCCTAATCAGATTATACGCCCCCCTGAGATCCAACTTAGAGAACCATTTGGCGCCCACAATCTGATTGAAGAGATCAGGAATAAGTGGGAGCGAATACGGCTCTCGGACAGTAATCCGATTAAGCTCACGGAAATCCAAGCAAGGGCGTAGGCCTCCATCTTTTTTCTTCACAAAGAAGAACCCCGCGGCCACTGGGGAAGATGAAGGTCTAATATGCCCCTTGGCCAGACTTTCCGAAATATAATCCTTCATAGCCTGCCTCTCAGGACCAGAAAGGTTATATAACCTAGATTTAGGTAACTTAGCATCAGGAAGCAATTTTATTGAACAGTCATACGCGCGATGAGGAGGTAATTCTTGAAACCCCTCCTCAGAGAACACATCCTCAAAGTCCTCCAGAAAAGGAGGCAAAGTTCTAGGCACGACCGCACTGATGACCGTGTTCATGCAGTTACTCTTGCAAAATTCACTCCACTGGCTTATCTCTCTGGATTGCCAATTAATCACTGGGTTATGTTTAGCCAACCAAGGAAGTCCCAACACAATAGGAGTAGGAAGACCTTCCAACACATAACAAGACAATCGTTCTTTATGTAATGCCCCTACTCGAAGGTCTATGTTATGAACAGCTTGTACAAAGCTACCTTGACCGAGAGGCCTGGCGTCAATAGAGAAAATAGGGATCGGTTTGGCCAATACACTCAGTTGCATACCTTGCACCTGGGCAAACCGAGCGTCCACCAGATTAGCCCCGGACCCACTATCAAGAAGAACAGAAATCCTCTCAGCTCTCGTACCTACCACCACCTCCGCTGGTACGAGAAACTGAGACGGACCTGGGGACGAAATACATACTCCCAGGTTGTCGTCCACCACACAACCTGGGATTAACAGTTTTCCGGCGACTTCTTGCTCAGCGAGGCACGGGATGGACACCCCTCAACAAAATGCCCCTCTCTCCCGCAGAAGAAACACTTTCTTGTCTTGCGGCGCACCGCCGATCCCCTCCCTCGAAAAGATGTCCCTCCCAACTGCATAGGTTCCTCAGAACAGACCAGGGGAACCTCAATATAAGGGACTTTAGTAGTGGGTGGAGTCATAACAGGGGGTGGAGTTACCTCGCACCTCTCCCGAAGCCGTCTATCAATGCGAATAGCAAGGGCCATAGCGGCCTCCAGAGACGGGGGAGAATCATACTGAGCCAACACGTCTTTTAATTTGTCAGATAACCCTTGACAAAACTGGCTCCTAAGAGCTGGGTCATTCCACTGAGTATCTGTGGTCCATCTACGGAACTCAGAAGAAAACTCCTCCGCCGGACGATCTCCCTGCTGTATCTTACGTAACTTCGTTTCAGCAAGGGAGACCCGATCCGGGTCATCATATACCAGACCCAGGGCAGTAAAAAATCGATCTACTGACTGAAGAGCCGGGGAGCCCGGAGGAAGAGAGAACGCCCAGGATTGAGGGTCCCCTTGTAAGAGCGAGATGACAATTCCCACCCTCTGCTCTTCACTCCCCGATGACCGAGGCCGTAGCCGAAAATATAACTTACATGCCTCCCGGAAGGTAAAAAATTTGTCCCGCCCACCAGTGAACCTGTCCGGGAGAGCAACTTTAGGTTCAGATCTGGATTGCTCCGGGGGGAACAAAACCTTGGACTTAATGTCCGTCAGCTCCATGGACAAACTCTGCAACTGCAGGGCAAGCTGGGCTACTGGATCCATGGTAGCTGGGGAGAATCTTTTTAGTATGGCCGGTGAAAATATCACGCTGTATAACAGTTATAGATAATGTCAGTAATCTATATCAAGTGGGACAACATTCTATATACCATATAAATAGGTTATATCAACATGAACATATAGTATTTGATAACATAGTATTACCTGACATAATATCCGAAGTACTGAGGATCTATACTGGATCTGTTTCACTCTGTCTCAGGCTAGAGGTGGACCGGGGTCTATACTGACCCTAAACTGGGGTCCTGACTAGTCCCTCTACCTGGAGGTACTGTTAATGGTACAGAGGTCCAGGCCGCCAGCGTAACCCTATCTCCTATAAGTCCCTGACCACTGTAATCTAGTCCTTAGAAGGACCCTGATTACCACCACAGAGATATGGGCAGGTCACCGCTTAATAAACAGTAAAGACAAACGAGACAGACAGGGGATAAAGTAAATACTGTCTTGCATACAACACTTAAACACAGAGGGAACACAAAAGGTCTAGGAGATAAACTATAAGTGAGGAGAGAAGAAACCACAAAGGAGCTCTTAGCTTAAGTCTTCTCAGAACCGATCCTATCTGCTGGTCTGTATGAATGCTTTCACCAGCATCTCCCAAGCAGACTGGCAGGTATATAAAGGAAGCTAATTAGTGCATAATCAAACTGCAGCCGGGCGAGGCTGGACCTAGTCTTAGCACAGAGCTAGGTAGAATTAACTCCCTCACTGCCAAACACAAAGAAACAGCAACTCAGCTGCGAGAAGTCAGAATGTGTAATCGCGACGATCTTCGTGGCGATACACCCATGACACATAAGCTGTGGAACATATGGGGCATAATCTGGAGCATATGGGGGCATAATATGGAGCATATGGGGGTATAAACTGTGGAACATATGGGCATAATCTGGAGCATATGGGGGCATAAGCTGTGGAACATATGGGGCATAATGTAATGTATGTAGTACAGTTCATATAGCGTCTTGTGCTTGGGTGCGATGAAAATACATGAGACACAGGTTTGATATAGAAAGTCTTGTATTACTTCATACAAGTTGGCAAGTTTCAAGTTTGATGTAAAGATGATTTTGTCTTAGACGTTCCAAGACCATTCTCACATGTCCATGATGTTCCTCTGTGGAGTTAGAAAAAATTAGAATATCATCCAAATAAATTACCACGAATGTATCTAGGAGATCCCTGAAGATGTCATTCACCAAGTGTTGGAAAGTGGCTGGGGCGGTACTCAGACCAAAAGGCATAACTAGATATTCAAAGTGTCCATAGCGTGACCTGAAAGCAGTCTTCCATTCATCCCCAGGTCTAATACGGACTAAGTTATAGGCCCCACGAAGATCTAGTTTAGAGAAAATTTTGGCATGTCGCACTCTCTCCAATAACTCAGGGATTAAAGGCAATGGATAACGGTTTCTAATAGTAACCTTATTGAGTTCCCTATAGTCTACGCATGGTCTCAGAGATCCATCTTTCTTCTTTACAAAGAAGATGGGTGCACCTGCAGGAGATGAAGAGGGGCGTATGAAGCCCTTGGCTAGATTTTCGTCTATGTAATCCTTTAAAGCCTTTAGCTCGGGCCCCGCCAGGGGGTAGATCTTACCAAAAGGTATCTCTGCTCCAGGCAATAATTCAATTGGACAATCATATGGACGGTGAGGAGGAAGCTGGTCAGCGTTCTTCTTGTCACATAAATCCACATAGTCCTGGTATACAGCTGGTAGTTCAGGGACTGACATGGTTCCTTTAGGAACAGAGCAAGCTGAAACTTTTGGACTCATCTGTTTCTCTGGAAAGTGTAATTCCTTGGTCTCCCAGTTAATGGTAGGATTCTGAGCCTGCAGCCATGGTAGCCCTAGAATAATGGGAAAGTGGGGAGAAGAGATAAGCATAAAGGACAGTTTCTCTTGATGATCTTTACCCATAAGAACCCTCAAAGGCTCTGTTTCCTGATCCACTGGTCCATAGGTCAGCAGGGAGCCATCCACAGTTTCCATCTGTACTGGAGTAGCCTTCTTCACTGAACGTATCCCCTGTTTCAGAGCAAAGTAGGCATCCATAAAATTTCCACTTGCCCCTGAGTCGATCATAGCAGAGCTAGACACGCAAGCTGAGTCAACCCAGAGTTTGATGGAAAGAAAGCAATGAGAATTGTTTTTCTTACAACTCAGCTGGGACACCGCTGAGGAAACTTGAAAAATGGCAGCGTTTACACAGTCAACGTCCTCAGAGGTAACGGAGTTTAAGTCCGAGAAATCAAGATCTGTTGCTGCAGATCTCTCTGGAGCCTGAGGCTCGGACCTGACAGATCCCCTCTCGCAACACTCACAATGAATGACTGCTGCAGTAGTCTTACGAGAACGGCTGGGGCAGTTTATAATGAAGTGCCCTGACTTACCACAATAGAAACATAGATTCTCCTTAAAACGATGTTCCTTGCGTGCATCACTAACCCGTCGTTGTAAAGAGTCTACCTGCATGGGTTCAGGTTCAGGTTCCCGTGTAATCCTACTCAAAGGTTCCTTAGCTGGAGAGGAAGGTAGGAAAAGGTTAGTGCGATTGCTTTCGAACCATCTCTCTTGCCTGTGTTCAGTCAGACGAGTATCAATACGGATGCAGTAGTTAATAAAGTCACCTAACGCAGTGGGAGGGTCGGCACGAGCAAGTTCATCCTTAATCAGTGGAGATAACCCTTTTCGAAAAATAGATTTTTTGGCGGAACTGTCCCAGGTGGTATCAAGGGCCCATCTCCTGAAATCCAAGGCATATTCAGCTACCGAGTGCTTACCTTGGCGCAAAGCTAACATGGCTGCTTCAGCTGTTGCACCTCGATTGGGGTCATCAAACACCTGCCCCATGGCTGAAATAAAAGCATCAAGGTGATTCAAACAATCATCCTCAGTCTCAATCAGAGGGTTTGCCCACATCAAAGCCTTGTTGGTAAGCAACATAATTATAGTAAGCACCTTAGATCGTTCAGTGGGAAATTGTGAAGCATGTGCAGAAAAAAAAAAGATTGCATCGATTAATAAATCCCCTGAATTTCTCACGTTCACCGCCAAAACGAAAAGGGGGCAACTTGGGAATCCCAGAACTCGGGGCTACGGCAGGAGCCTGGACTCGCTCTTCTAGAACCTCAATCCTGGCTCGCAAATCCTGGGCAGTCTGTCCAAACACTTGCAAATTGTGATTAGTGAGGTCCTGTAGGCTTGAAAAACGGGTCTTTATATTCTGCAAATCTGCAAGGATATTATCAGTCACTCCGCAAAGTTCCTTTATGCGGGCCTCCATTTTCCAGATCTTTTAAGACAGGAGTACTGGAAGAAGAGGAGAGGAGAAAAAAAAAAAACAATAGTGTTTACCTGTGGTAACACTGCAGAGAGAAAAAAAAATTAAGGGAACTGCTCACCTGGAATGGTTGTGAGAAGTCACAACCACTATCATCACAGAAAGTTCACCCGGACATCTGATATCCACAGTTACAGCAGACAAAAAAGAAGAAAAGAAAAAAAAAACAATAGTGTTTACCTGTGGTAACACTGCAGAAAAAAAAACACTTAAGGGAATTGCTCACCTGGAATGGTTGTGAGAAGTCACAACCACTGTCATCACAGAAAGTACAACCGGACATCTGATATCCACAGTTACAGCAGACACAGCCTTTCCAGACCCAGCAGACACTAACGTTTTGGCTTCAGAATCTTGTAATGTATGTAGTACAGTTCATATAGCGTCTTGTGCTTGGGTGCGATGAAAATACATGAGACACAGGTTTGATATAGAAAGTCTTGTATTACTTCATACAAGTTGGCAAAAATAGTCACACAGTTTGCAGACACAGAAGCAGGAGACACAGCAGGCCAGAGTAATCTAAGCTCAGCAATCACTCTCCACAACAGGTTCAGGATCTTCTTCTCTGTTACCGTAAGTCCATGCAAACGTGGGTCTTTCAAAGAGCAGGGTTCCAGAGTCCACAAGTGCTTCAGAGTTCCTCAGTAGGAATAGCTGGAGTACAAGGTCCAAGGCTTTAGGAGTCAGGTCACAGGTTCACTGCAGGCTAGGTTCTGAAGCACTGATTGCTCAGCTGTGGCTGCTTAAGAAGCAAAAGGAGAGAATCAGGGCGGGAACATGCAAGCTGGAAACTCCATTTTGACTGAGGGCAAGATAGCTGCAGCAAGACAGAAAGTAAAATGGCTGACGAACAACTGAGTTTCAGGAACATGTACACAGAACCTTACACATAATCTGGAGCATATGGGGCATAATATGGAGCATATGGGGGCATAATCTGTGGATCATACGGGGGCATAATCTGTGGAATATATGGGGGCATAATCTGGAGCATATGGGGGCACAATCTGTGGAGCATATTGGGCATAATCTGTGGAGCATATGGGGGCATAATCTGTGGAGCATCATATGGGGGCATAATCATTTTTCACCCTAGGCTTATACACGAGTCAATAAGTTTTCCCAGTTTTTTGTGGCAAAATTAGGGGGTCGGCTTATACGCGGGTCGGCTTATACATGAGTATATACGGTAAATAAAAACATGAGAATTAGTCAATTTCTGAATTCTCACAGTGCGCACTGCTTGCTGTCAGGATTCTCTCGTGCCGGTGATTTCCATACATGCGGTCACATGCTGACTAGACATGTGTGGCCTCACTCAATGAAAATGAATGGAGCGAGGCCGGGCACATCTAGTCGGAATGTGGCCAGAAGTATATAAATCACATGCTTGTGCTGACATGACCGTGTACTCTCGCCACCGGTAAGGGAGAATCCTAAAAGTGTGCAGTGCATTCGTTGTGAGAATTCAGAAGCTGCAATGTCAGGATTCAGCTCTGCAGGTTCCAGCAGTCATCACATGGACACTTCACTCATGCCATTTTCATACTTATGGTCCTGTGACAACGAGCTTCTCCTCCTGCTTCTCTCAGTTTTTCACTGAACATTGAGAGCATTAGGGAGAGCAGCTCGTCGGTACATGACTAAGTGTGCAAATCGCATGTGTGCGGGGGGGGGGGGGGGGGCGCCAAAACGAATTCTTGCCCCGGGTGCCAGAAAGCCTAGATACGTCTCTGGCCGCAACACACCGCCAGCCCCAGCCCCCGCGGACTGATCTCTGCAGTGCGGCGATTGGGTAGCGGCGCGCCGCGGCCATCTTCAGTCACGAGGAGGAGCTGAAGAGAGAGGAGAGAGCAGAGGCTGCGAGGCAGAGCTGCAGAGTCTCTGAGGTACTGTGTGTGTGAGCAGCTGCCTGAGCTGCGGTGCTGCCTGGGGCTGGCCTGGCCTGGAGACTATTTGGGCAGTATGTGCTAAGTTCTATTTGGGCAGTGAGTGTAGTATGTCACTGTATTATTTGGGGCTGGGCAGTGGGCCCTCAGCACTGTATGACAGTGTGAGCAGCTGCCTGAGCTGCGGTGCTGCCTGGGGCTGGCCTGGCCTGGAGACTATTTGGGCAGTATGTGCTATTTGGGCAGTATGTCACTGTATTATTTGGGGCTGGGCAGTGGGCCCTCAGCACTGTATGACAGTGTGAGCAGCTGCCTGAGCTGCGGCGCTGCCTGGGGCTGGCCTGGCCTGGAGACTATTTGGGCAGTATGTCACTGTATTATTTGGGGCTGGGCCGTGGGCCCTCAGCACTGTATGACAGTGTGAGCAGCTGCCTGAGCTGCGGCGCTGCCTGGGGCTGGCCTGGCCTGGAGACTATTTGAGCAGTATGTGCTAAGTTCTATTTGGGCAGTGAGTGTAGTATGTCACTGTATTATTTGGGGCTGGGCCCTCAGCACTGTATGACAGTGTGAGCAGCTGCCTGAGCTGCGGCGCTACCTGGGGCTGGCCTGGCCTGGAGACTATTTGGGCAGTATGTCACTGTATTATTTGGGGCTGGGCAGTGGGCCCTCAGCACTGTATGACAGTGTGAGCAGCTGCCTGAGCTGTGGCGCTGCCTGGGGCTGGCCTGGCCTGGAGACTATTTGGGCAGTATGTCACTGTATTATTTGGGGCTGGGCAGTGGGCCCTCAGCACTGTATGACAGTGTGAGCAGCTGCCTGAGCTGCGGCGCTGCCTGGGGCTGGCCTGGCCTGGAGACTATTTGGGCAGTATGTGCTATTTGGGCAGTATGTCACTGTATTATTTGGGCACTGTATGAGGTATTATATGAGCACTATGTGATGATATTATTTGCGCACTGTATTGTTTGAGCATTATGTGACGGTATTATTTGGGCACTCTGTGACTGTATTATTTGGGCATTGTATTATTTAGGCACATTCAGTGCCAGGAGCCCTTCCTTCTTGACTGCGTCTCCTTAGCTGCTGCAGAACCTCATTTTAAAGAGGGAAGGGAAGGAGAGTGGAGTGGTTTTTGTGAAGCTATGAGGGGCTGCTGAGTCGCACTTAGTACCAGGGCAATGGGGTACTCGGCACAGAGCCCATGAAAGTCTATAGGATTTGTCACTGGCAGCAGGACTCGGTCCGTGGCCCTGGGCGCTCATACAATGGGGGATATTTATAGGGGATTATTAGGATAGGTAGTTCGTGACGCCACCTGTGGTATCTGGTCAATTGTACCAGCGCTGCTGTAAGGGTCTTCACAGGGGATGTTATGGGGCAGCTAGATGGTGGGTATCCCACAGGTGAGACTGGTCCCTGGAAGTCTATGGTGATGATACAGGGTGTAGATAATAATTCAGTCGCACACAATGCAGCTTCTTTTCATACCTTTTACTGGTAGATGGTTCAAGCAGATCCCGGGGAGCTGGTCGGGGTGGAGAGTGCACATTCGGGTAACAGCTGAGCAGGTTAGAGGCCTCCTTAACTTCAATATGTATCTGAGTCCAAACTTGCGTGAAGCGAAGTTAACTCCTTCAATATTAACTACGCCCGGCCGACATAGTGGTAGAGCCTTTTCAGTGGTAGAACTAAGTCTATTTCTGCAGCGTCCCGCTAGACTCCTGTTCTCCTGACTCCAGTTACGTATCGACACATTGAGCTGCCTTCTGCGACCTGTAGTCCAGAAAGCCTCCGGTTTTCTTATCACTAAGCATGAAGCTCTAGCAATGCCTTGGACTCCGGTGTCCGGTAAATTAGTGCAGGTAATCTGGTACCTGAAGCACTTCTCTGTCCTTCTCCACTGCGCCCTTCGCCCTGCTCTCGCTCTTAGCATAAGCACTTGTAGCTTTCGATGGAAAAGTCAGATTTCTCCAGAGCTCGCTGAGCAGCTCTCAGTATCCTCCTTGTTTCAGCTTCTGCTGAGGTACTGATAAAGGGTAGCTCTGACTAGGCTAGGATGATGCACTTCACCCGTACTAGCCTCCACTTCTTTGTCAGGTGAGCTACGCTAGCTCTGCGAGGATTCAGTCCTCTCTCCTCTCCAAGTCCAGACTGAACTGGCACTGAACTGCACTGTCTGAAGACAGGAAACTGACTGACTCTGAGCTCTTCTCAGACAGGAAACTTGAATGGTCTGTACTGTCCTAAGACAGGAAGCTTGAATGAGCTCTGCTACGTGTCACTACCTCCTATACCCCTAGTGGGTGTGTCTGAAAGTGTGAGTGAAGTGCATGAATAGCAAGCTTTTGTGATTACCTTCCTGTGCATTCTCCTGGATTTTATGTGTGCCTGCATAGCTGGGCCACACATCCCCCCCTTGGTTAAACACAGCACTCCCGGGCTGTAAAAGAGAAAAAGAAAAACATTTTCGTTTTGCATTAAACATAAACATTTTAACTCATCCCATCCGGGAGGTACGACTTCTTGAACGTTACAATTTGTACATTAAAAGAATACAAAAGTATCAAAATATCAAGACATGCTCATAAATACAGGATACTTGTGGAGGACCCGCACCAAAAACCTCCCACGTGGGTCCTGGGTGGGCTGCAGGACTTCTGACTGCAGACCTCACTCTAGGCCCACCATACGGGTTTTTCTTCAGAGGTAGATTACTAGTAGTGGTTTTGTGTAAAACCAAGATAATGCACCGAAGATAAGTTCTTGGGCCGGCACAGCCTCTCAGTCCATGAAGGGTTAAATACATATATACATTTCAAGTATTCACATTATTACTCAACTGAATTTAACTGGATTTACCCAACCGGGGTATTCTATGCAACTATGCAATCAACACAGTACTTTTTAACTCTTCAAATTCTTTTCCTTGTACCCAGCCGGGTATTCTATTTTAAATATGTAAACTATGTAACATTCTCGTACATAAAGGACCATAAAGTGCAATTGGCAATTTTCTCTTATTAAACTTTATACATTTCTTGGTTGCGGTAAACCCCTGTCTGGGTCCTACCGGTCTTCACTTTTACAAACTTTCAATGACGTCTTCCGCTCCTGGGGCTGGAACGACGCGATGTTCTTTGGACCTCATAACAAATAAGTCATGGCCCGATATCAGTGTTTGCGTGGCCACAGTCCTTGTGCGAACCACTTGGGACGCAACGGGTGTCTCAGGCAAATATTGACTTCTCATCAAAGATGCAGGCTTAGGCTGCGATTTAACTGTGGTCGCATCATCCGGTTGCGATACAAAATGAGTCGCAGGTTTCGTTGCGGGATACGTTGCTGATTGTGATGTAGAGCAGGTCGCTGTTTATCATGCAGGGGGCGATGCCGGGGCACGGCCTGGTGCGGTGGGTGCTCGGGACTGAGACGCCTCGGCACCGGCGTCGGGGACGGGGTCACTGACGATGGAGACGTTCAGGGCATACCACCCCTTCATACCCCAGTGACGGGTGTAGCTCACAATGTCCCCATTAATCAGGTCCCTCCCTGGATGACCGATGGGCAGGTGGGATTCTGCGTCCCTGCGGCTTACAAAGACCCCTGGATAGAGGCCTGGCTCGCGGATGAAGCCCCAGCCCTTGCGGAGCTGGAACTCGGTGACGCACCCCTGCCGCCGCGGTTCCCGTCGGGTACCTTTTTCTCGGCGTACGCTTTCCTTGTCAGCTATGAACTCCTCATGCTGCTTCTGTCGGGACCGCTGGATGTCTCTTTCTTCCTCCTGCTGTTGGCGTCGCTGCTCCTCTTCACGACGGCGCCACTCACTTTCCCACTGAACGGCATAGGTGACGTCATCTAATCGCTCCATCTCGTCCCAGTCGACTTCCGGCAACGATGGCTGGGACCCCTCCGGTGACCTTACCGGGGAGCGGTGCTCTGCTATGGCCTCCTGGCCTGACTGTCACTCCGGACCGGGCAAGACCTCCTCAGCCTCCTTCTCCTCCACCTCCGCATCGGTGGGATCAGGTACAGCACTTTCGGCGGTAACCTCCGGTCGTCCCTCAGCCTTCCTCAGCAGCGATCTTGGGAAATCAGGAGACGGCGTTATGCTTGTGGGAGAGAACACTGCGTCCCACAGCAGCCGCTGTGTCTGGCGCGCCAGCGTCTCTCCGCTCCTGTAGATCAGCACGACTCTGGAGCTTCCTTCTTAGCTCCTCATTCTCCTTCGCAGCTCCATCATGGCGGGGTCGGTGTCCCTATCTGGGGACAGTCCGGCACAGGTAGAAAATCTTCGGTCCTCGGCACAGATCTCCTGTCCTTCCGCCATCTCGTCCCAGGCCAGAGTGTAGTTTCCATCAGGAACAATCTGGTCTCTTCCGTGGAGGCGGGATTTGCGTCTCCTCCTCTTCGCATAGAGGATGAAGAGGCGGCGGATTTCTTTAGCAGTGGGGCAGGACTGCACATTATAGTAGCATTTGGAGAGGGCGGCCATAACTTTCGCGCCTCAGGGGGGTACACGCCCACCAATGCACGCCCACCTTCTTCACCAGCGCTCAGGGCGCCAATATGGCGGTAAAATGGCGGAATTTGGCGCCAAATGCAGCAAACAGTCTTTTCACCAAACAGTTCAATATAGGCACACAGGACTCACAATTGCAAGTTTCGCATCCTGTTCGTGACGCCAAAATGAGTCGCACTTAGTACCAGGGCAATGGGTACTCGGCACGAGCCATGAAAGTCTATGGATTTGTCACTGGCAGCAGGACCGGTCCGTGGCCCTGGGCGCTCATACAATGGGGATATTTATAGGGGATTATTAGGATAGGTAGTTCGTGACGCCACTGTGGTATCTGGTCAATTGTACCAGCGCTGCTGTAAGGGTCTTCACAGGGGATGTTATGGGGCAGCTAGATGGTGGTCTCCCACAGGTGAGACTGGTCCTGGAAGTCTATGGTGATGATACAGGGTGTAGATAATAATTCAGTCGACACAATGCAGCTTCTTTTCATACCTTTTACTGGTAGATGGTTCAAGCAGATCCGGGAGCTGGTCGGGTGGAGAGTGCACATTCGGGTAACAGCTGAGCAGGTTAGAGCCTCCTTAACTTCAATATGTATCTGAGTCCAAACTTGCGTGAAGCGAAGTTAACTCCTTCAATATTAACTACGCCCGGCCGACATAGTGGTAGAGCCTTTTCAGTGTAGAACTAAGTCTATTTCTGCACGTCCCGCTAGACTCCTGTTCTCTGACTCCAGTTACGAATCGACACATTGAGCTGCCTTCTGCGACCTGTAGTCCAAAAGCCTCCGGTTTTCTTATCACTAAGCATGAAGCTCTAGCAATTCCTCGGACTCCGGTGTCGGTAAATTAGTGCAGGTAATCTGGTACCTGAAGCACTTCTCTGTCCTTCTCCACTGCGCCCTTCGCCTGCTCTCGCTCTTAGCATAAGCACTTGTAGCTTTCGATGGAAAAGTCAGATTTCCCAGAGCTCGCTGAGCAGCTCTCAGTATGCTCCTTGTTTCAGCTTCTGCTGAGGTACTGATTAAGGTAGCTCTGACTAGGCTAGGATGATGCACTTCACCCGTATAGCCTCACTTCTTTGTCAGGTGAGCTACGCTAGCTCTGCGAGGATTCAGTCCTCTCTCCTCTCCAAGTCCAGACTGAACTGGCACTGAACTGCACTGTCTGAAGACAGGAAACTGACTGACTCTGAGCTCTTCTCAGACAGGAAACTTGAATGGTCTGTACTGTCCTAAGACAGGAAGCTTGAATGAGCTCTGCTACGTGTCACTACCTCCTATACCCTAGTGGTGTGTCTGAAGTGTGAGTGAAGTGCATGAATAGCAAGCTTTTGCGATTACCTTCCTGTGCATTCTCCTGGATTTTATGTGTGCCTGCATAGCTGGGCCACACACTGCCTTGCTTCTGCAGAACCTGTTTTTGCCTAAAACCTTTTATGTGGAAAAATTAATCACACCTGGATCCTGCAGTTCCTCCAGGACTACAAGTCCCAGCAGAACGTGGGAAGCAGTGATGTAATCCTTCAGCCTCTGACTAGCTATACCTCCCCCCTTCTTTAAAAAGAGGTTCTGCAGCTGCGGAGGGAACATATATGTATGAATCACAACCAGCTGCTGCAGAACCTCTTGAGGAATCCCATTCCGCAGCTTCGGGGGTGTGGCTTCAAAATGGTATGGCTTAAAAAGGGTGTGGCTTAAATGGGTGTGGTTTACGACGCACAAACACAGAACTGTTGTTAAAAATTTGAATCCACCCTGGGGCACACATACACATTACTACTTCTTCTGACACATTCTTGACACACTAGCATGGCCGGCTGCCGCGGAGCGGTACTTCACATCATCACGTGATGTACCGTCCGGGCGAGAGCAGCGGCGTGCGGCGAGAACAGCAGCCAGCGCAGGAGTATTCTCCTGCTGTGTTTCGCCGCTCGCGATTGGCTGACAGGCGAGCGGCAAGATGCAGGAAAGACTTCTGCATCTCCGCTCGTCATTGGCTAACGGGCAGCGCGGGAGTCCGGCCCCCCTCCCATGAACACGCAGCAGCCAGCAGCAGAGGAGCCGAGCGTGTGCTGGCTGCGCAGCGTTGTGAGAGAGTGAGCAGAGGGCGAGGCTGAGGCATTGTGGGTGGGGCTGAGGTGTAGTGGGCGGGACTGTGGCGCATGGATGAGAGGGGGGCCCCCAAAATTTTACCCGTCTAGGGGCCTCCATTACCTTAATCCGGCACTGTGCGCACACACAAGATGAAGCAGAGCTGGTGAAGTTAAAGCAAGCAAAAATGTATCTAAAATGTGCATCTTTGAACATGAAAACAGCAATATACAGCAAAAAAGAGGAAAAAAGCATTCAAATAATGCTTGGAAAACAACATAACCTGCATTGATTTCAATTCAATCTGTTTTTTGGAAACCGGATCAGAGAAGGAGTGCACTGTTCCCAGAAATACTGCAATACTGGGTCAATGCGTGGAGTGGACAGAGCAAGCTCTTTTTCCATCTCCCTGTTCTAAAAATCCATTTAATATATGGTCCCCAGATAGGGGACGTATCAGATATTAAACTGATAAGAACAGATATTTTTTACACAAATACTCACTTCCTCATTCATCCTGTTGTGCCAACACCTCAGGATGTTAAGGAAGGAGGGGGAAGAAAAATGCCAAAAACCAGCAGCTGTCTACCCCTCAGCTATGCTGATTTAGCGTAGGACTACCTCTGTATTGGGTAGTAACAGTGTGCTATAATAGGTAGACATGAGATACTTCAATTTAAACAGCGGCGGCGACGACGACGGATGCAAAAGCAAATATCTATATCTCTTAAACAAGGTATATAGCAGCAGCATTTTAGGAACAGAAGCCTCTTCTGAAGAGATTTTTTTTCACACTTTTACTTCCAGCCCTTCTCTATTGCCCACTTGCATTACAGAGTCTTCAGCAGTTTGTCAACTATCAAAATACTTCTGTGAATATTTGCTAATTTATTCAGAATATTTTTGCATAGCTAAGATTTCATTTACGCTTTTACCCATTTCTTTTTCGCTGCGTCAACCAAACAATAATTCTCCCTGTAAGTGAAGTAGACTGTGCTGAGAAGGGAATCAGCATGTACGCTCCCTATCACTGGTGTTGGTAGTTGACTCATTTTGGAGTTGTTGCAGTTTGATGGTTTTTTGATTTGTGATTGATTTCTAGTAAATGTCTTTATAAACTGAGATCTCATATTGAAGTTGATGTTAATGAAACCAGTATAATCGCACTTGCTGTAAATCATGGAATGTGAAGAGTGGACAGAGTTTTGTGCAGTCACTAATTTTTGGCCTTTCAGAAGTGTTAAGGTGAGTTTCCATGATCAGTATTCCATCAGGAATTGCTGCGTGCTTGGCGCTGTGCGTTGGCGCAGCGCCAAACACGCAGCGTCCAGATGTTACAGCATAGTGGAGGGGATTTCAAGAAATCCCGTCTCCACTATGCTTCAAAACACGCAGGCGGAAGACCTGCGTTTCCGGACATGCTGCGCGTCTTTTCAGACCGCAGCATGTCCTAGCGTATTGCGGCGACGCTACGTCGCCGCAATGGAATTTAACACAGGGCTATGTAGCCCTGCGTTCTTTCCGGAGGTGTTCCGGAGGCGTCCTGAACACCTCCGGAAAGAACGCGCGTCAGAAAGGGGGCGGGGCTTAGGACGGAGCGGAGTTTCCGCTCCGTCAAATGCGCTGTGTTTCCTGACCATGGAAACACAGCCTAAGTGGCTCTCACTGTGGAGCCACAAACAACCCATCACTACTTATCACCTATGTATTGGTTCGTTGTTATTTCATCTAATAATTATTTGTCTTTGGTTTGTAATATTATTACATGGTATGTTTTTGCTTCAATAATAGTACATTAACCCATTAACCCCTTAATCCCATTGGACGTAATATTCCGTCCATGTGACCTGGTACTTAATTCCCATGGACGGAATATTACGTCCAAGGCGATCAGCTGCGCTCCCGAGGGGAGCGCAGCTGATCGCCGCCGGGTGTCAGCTGATTATCACAGCTGACACCCGGCACTATGTGTCAGGAGTGGTCACGGACTGCTCCCGGCACATTAACCCCTGACACACCGCGATCAAACATGATCGCGGTTTACCCGGAGCACAGGGGAGGATCGCGCCGGGTGGGGGCTCCCTGCGCGCTCCCCTGTGACCCTCAGAGCAGCGCGATGTTTCGCGCTGTTCCGAGGGTCCGTCCTCCCTCCAGGTCCCCTGAGAGCAGGTGCTGAGGAAGCCTGCAGCGATGCCAGAGCGATCGCTGGTGTGACAGAGTGCTGTGCACACTGTCACACCAGCGATCTGATAAAATACAGTGATGTCCCACCCTGGGACAAAGTAAAAAAGTAAAAAAATAAAAATAAAAAGTGGTAAAAAAAATCATAAAAAAAAAAAAATATTCCCCAATAAATTCATTTCTTCCTGTAAATAAAAAAAACAAAACAATAAAAGTACACATATTTGGTATCGCCGCGTCCGTAACGACACCCCCTATAAAACTGTCCCACTAGTTAATCCCTTTAGTGAACCCCTTAAGTAAAAAAAAAAACTAAGCAAAAAATCAATGCTTTATCATCATACCGCCAAACAAAAAGTGGAATAACACGCGATCAAAATGACCGATATAAATAAACATGGTATCGCTGAAAACATCATCTTGTCCCGCAAAAAACGAGCCGCCAACAGCATCATCAGCGAAAAAATAAAAAAGTTATAGCTCGCAGAATAAAGCGATGCAAAAATAATGATTTTTTATATAAAATTGTTTTTATTCTATAAAAGCGCCAAAACATAAAAAAATGATATAAATGAGGTATCACTGTAATCGTACTAACCCGAAGAATAAAACTGCTTTATCAATTTTACCACACGCGGAACAGTATAAACGCCTCCCCCAAAAGAATTCATGAATTGCTGATATTTGTTCATTCTAACCTCCCAAAAATCGAAATAAAAAGCGATCAAAAAATGTCACGTGCTCAAAAATGGTACCAATAAAAGCGTCACCTCGTCCCGCAAAAAATAAGACCTCACATGACTCTGTGGGCCAAAATATGCAAAAATTATAGCTCTCAAAATGTGATGATGCAAAAAAATACTTTTTGCAATAAAAAGTGTCTTTTAGCGTGACAGCTGCCAATCACAAAAACCCGCTATAAATAGTAAATCAAACCCCCCTTTATCACCCCCTTAGGGAAAAATAATAAAATTAAAAAAAAGTATTTATTTCCATTTTCCCGTTAGGGTTAGGGTTGCAGCTAAAGTTAGGGTTAGAGTTGGCGCTAACGTTAGGATTAGGGTTGGAATTAGGGTTAGGGGTGTGTTAGGGTTAGGTTTGTGGTTAGGGTTGGGACTAGGTTAGGGGTGTGTTGGGGTTAGGGTTGGAGTTAGAATTGGGGGTTTATGCTGTTTAGGCACATCAGGGGCTCTCCAAATGTGACATGGCGTCTGATCTCAATTCCAGCCAATTCTGCGTTGAAAAAGTCAAACGGTGCTCCTTCACTTCTGAGCTCTGCCATGCGCCCAAACAGTAGTTTACCCCGCATATGGGGTATCAGCGTACTCTGGACCCCAAGAGTTATTGTGCCATTTGTCCTATCCTTTTCTTCTGTACTGGAAATATTTAAAACTGGGCGATTAAAACATTTTTGTAAAAAAAAAAATGAGTTTTTTTGTTTTTTCAAACGGCTGATGTTTCAAATTTTTGTGAAGCACTTGGGGCTTCAAGCGCTCACGCCACTCTAGACAGTTCCATTGCAGGTCTATTTCCAAAAGGTCACTTGAGGGTTTCCACTGTAGCCTCAGGGGCTCTCCAATGCGACATGACGCCCCTAGACCTTCCACAAAGTCTGCAACCAAACGGGCACTACTTCCTTCCGGGCACCCAACTTTTTCGTCCATAACACTTGGAAAATGATTTAAACTCCCAATTGGGGGCGAAAAAATCATTTTTGTAAAAAAAAAAAAGATTTTTTATTTTACGGCTGTACGTTATAAACTTTAGTGAAGCACTTGGGTTCAAAGTGCTTACCACACATCTAGATAAGTTCCTTGGGGGTCTATTTCCAAAATGGGTCATTTGTGGGGGGTTTCCACTGTTTAGGCAGATCAGGGCTCTCCAAACGACATGCATCCAGCCAATTCTGCTGAATCAAACGCGCTCTTCCCTTCCAACCGCCATGACCCAAACAGTAGTTTACCCCACATATGGGTATCAGCGTACTCAGGACAAATTGCACAATAACTTTTGGATTCTTGCTACCCTTGGAAAATAAAAATTGGGGATGAAAAATAAAAAAAAAATGATTTTTTATTTTACGGCTGTACGTTATAAACTTGTGTGAAGCACTTGGGGTTCAAAGTGCTCACCAACAGATCTAGATAAGTTCCTTGAGGGGTCTAGTTTCCAAAATGGGTCACTTGTGGGGGTTTCCACTGTTTAGGCAATCAGGAGCTCTCCAAAAGCACATGGCAATCCATCCAATTTGCGTTGGAAAAAGTCAAACGGGCTCCTTCCATTCCAAACTCTGCATGCACCCAAACAGTGGTTACCCCCCACATATGGGGTATCAGCGTACTCAGGACAAATTGCACAATAACTTTTGTGGAAGTCTTGTACCTTGGGAAAATAAAAATTGGGTGGAAAAGATAATTTTGTGGAAAAAAATGATTTTTTAATTTTACGGCCTACATTATAAACTTGTGTGAAGCACTTGGGGGTTCAAATTGCTCACCAAAGATCTAGATAAGTTCCTTAGGGGGTCTAGTTCCAAATGGGGTCACTTGTGGGGGATTTCCACTGTTTAGGCACATCAGGGACTCTCCAAATGCAACATGCTCCATCTCATCAGCCAATTTTGGTTGGCAAAAAGTCATATGCTCCTTCCATTCCAAGCTCGCCTGCGCCCAAACAGTGGTTCCCCCCCACATATGGGGTATCAGCGTACTCAGGACAAATTGGACAACAACTTTTGGGTCCAATTTCCCTTTACCTATGGGAAAAAAAAAATTAGTGACTAAGAGATAATTTTTGTGGAAAAAATAGTTTTTTTTTTCATGCCCGGCATTATAAACTTTGTGAACACTTGGGGTTCAAAGTGCTCACCAAAGATCTAGATAAGTTCCTTAGGGGGTCTAGCTTCCAAAATGGGTCACTTGTGGGGGGTTTCCACTGTTTAGGCTCATCTGGGGCACTACAAACAACATGACCCCCACAATGTTTGCAAAAAGTACTCTTCCTTTCCAAGCCCTGCCGTGCCCCAAACAGTTTCCCCCCCACATATGGGGTATCAGCGTACTCAGGACAAATTGAAAACAACTTTTTGTAGTCCATTTTCCTTGGAAATAATAAAAATTTGGACTAAAAAATCATTTTTGTGGAAAATTGTTTTTTTTTTTTCACACCCAGGCATTATAAACTTTTGTGAAACACTTTGGGTTCAAAGTGCTCACAACAGATCTAGATAAGTTCCTTAGGGGGTCTAGTTTCCAAAATGGTGTCACTTGTGGGGGGTTTCCACTGTTTAGGCGCATCAGGGGCTCTCCAAACACGATATGGAGTTCCAATCTCAACTCCAGCCAATTTTAGTTTGAAAAAGTCAAACGGCGCTCCTTCCCTTACGAGCTCTGCTGTGTGCCCAAACAGTGGTTTCCCCCCACATATAGGGTATTGGCGTACTCAGGAGAAATTGCACAACAACTTTATCTGCCCATTTTCTCCTTTTACCCTTGTGAAAATAAAAAAAAAGTTTCTAAAAGATCATTTTTGTGGCTAAAAAGTTAAATATTAATTTTTTCCTTCCACGTTGCTTCAGCTCCTGTGAAACACCTGAAGGGTTATTAAACTTCTTGAATGTGGTTTTGAGTACCTTGAGGGGTGCAGTTTTTAGAATGGTGTCACTTTTTGGTATTTTCTGCTATATAGACCCGTCAAAGTGACTTCAAATGTGAGGTGGTCCCTAAAAAAATGGCTTTGTAAATTTTGTTGTAAAATGAGAAATCACTGGTCAACTTTTAACCCTTATAATTTCCTAACAAAAAAAAATTTTGGTTCCAAAATTGTGCTGATGTAAAGTAGATATGTGGGAAATGTTATTTATTAACTATTTTGTGTGACATATTTCTCTGTTTTAAAGGAAAAAAATTCAAAGTTTGAAAATTGCAAAATTTTCAAAATTTTCGCCATACTTGCGTTTTTTCTAAAAAATAAACGCAAGGTATATCGAAGAAATTTTACCACTGTCATGAAGTACAATATGTCACGAGAAAACATTCTCAGAATCGCGAAGATCCGTTGAAGCGTTCCAGAGTTATAACCTCATAAAGAGACAGTGGTCAGAATTGTAAAAATTGGCCCGGTCATTAACGTGCAAACCACTCTTGGGGGTTAAGGGGTTAACTATCAGGAGTGTAAGGCTGTGGTTCCACGGTCCGGAACCACAGCGCATTTGATGGAGCGGAAATTCCGCTCTGTCTAAGCCCCGCCCCTTTTCTGACGCGCGCTCTTTCCGGAGGTGTTCAGGACACCTCCGGAACACCTCCGGAAAGAACGCAGGGCTACATAGCCCTGTGTTAAATTCTGTGTTAAATTCCTGTGTTAAATTCTGAAAAGACGCGCCACATGTCCAGATATGCAGGTCTTCCGCCTGCGTGTTGTTACGCATAGTGGAGACGGGATTTCTTGAAATCCCCTCCACTATGCTGTAACATCTGGACGCTGCTCGTTTGGCGCTGCGCCAACGCGCAGCGCCAAACATGCAGCGTTTCCTGACCGTGGAAACATACCCTTATAGTTTTTGAAATTCTATTTTTTACTCCCCTTGTTCCCATAGACAAAAGTGTTTTTTTTACTTTGAGTCAATATGGCCATGTGAGGCCTTGTTTTTTGTACTTTTGCACAACACCATTAGTGTTGTTTTCTGGAACACAGGAAAAAAAATAACAAGTATGATCAAATTTAAATAAAAAGCCGGTTACATTTTTTACATTGTTTTTTTACATACTCACTAAAGGAAAAACTGACCTGCCATTATGATTCTACAGGTCATTACGAGGTAACGGACACCAAACATGTGTAGATTCTTTTCAGGTTAAAATAAAAATTTGGCTTTATTTTAAACCACCTGTAGAATATACATTCTGCGTGATCTGATGTCATTGGATGAGGTTTTTTTAACAAGCTTTTTTATTGAATACCATTGAAGTGCAGATACGTTCTTTTCATCTTCTTTTGATTGTTATTGCATTTTATTGCAATGTAGTGGCGACAATAAACCAGCATTCGGCCATATATTTTTTTTTAAGTTCTCCAATTTAGTCATCAAGTTAATTCTTTTTTCAGATTCATAGATCAGCCCATTATGAATGCAGCAATACCAAAAATCGCAGGATTTGCCTTTTTGGATTCTTTTATTTTTGAATGGGCCTAAAGAGGGTTAATTTCAAATTTTATATTTTTAAAACATTTGAAATTTAAAACAACATTTTTGGGCCATTCTTCAATAGTCTCCATGGGAGAGTAGAAGCTGCAGTGCTCTGATCATTTTTGCTACATACAGGCGATTATCATAGAGGTCTGCTGCAGACCTCTGGTTGTCAGGCCGACCCATGAAGCGCGATCATGTGACGGGGTCACCGATAGGCAGGATTAGCAGCGCACTGCCGGTTTCCGCAAGTTAAATGCTGCTCTTCGAGATAAACAGCAGCATTTCAATAGTTGACAGCTGTGAGGTGGATTGCAATTCCACCCTCGGATGTTGGGCGCACATGTAAGCTGTATAGATCAGGGGTCATGTGAATGGAAAGGTGCGGCCTCAGCTGCGGAGCCCGCAACAAACAGAGGAGTCTAAAATGTGCGTACTATTACAACCAACATCGGAAATGGGTTCATGTTACTGTGTAGAATGAAATTCAGATTAATGGACCAGTGAGCACAATAATCACCACATTGATGAACATGGAGTGAAAACCTTATAACAACTATGTAATAACCATATTAATACAAATATTAATCTGTCACGTCACATGCGTTCAACCTTTTAAAAAGGACAGAGTTACACATGGTTAGCTACATCTTTTGGGATAGGTGCAGGGGAATACAGGAGATTAATATAACTAATAAATTATATATATATATATATATATATATATATATATATATATATATATATATACCGTATTTTTGGGATTATGAGATGAACTTTCATAATCACCAAAATTTGGGTGAAAAAAGAGGTGCATCTTATAAACCAAATACTGCTCTTACCGACGTGTCAATGCTGCGGGCCTGGAGCTGGGGGTGTTGTTGTGGTGGTGCTGGTGGTGGGGTGACAAGCGGTGGTTCTGCAGTGGCATATGGCGGCTGCCATCATTCTTCTTCTGGCATCCAGCTTCTCACTCGTCGCAGGCACTGACGAGCTCTCCATCCGCACATGCCTCTATGCAATGTCTCCAGGTAAATGGCAGTGGATGCACTGCAGGCAACAAGATTTCCATGCGCCTCCCCGGCAGCCATTTTCACGGTGTCCACCGCATAGTAAACAGTGGGCTTTGAGCTTTCACAAAATGTCAGCGGAGCCCCTGCACAATGAACACAAGCAGCTCCACTCTTAGCTCCTCCAGCAGCGAACCTGGGGACCCTGCTACACTGCGGTCTGCAACCCCTGAAAAACCACAGCGTTGCACATCTGTTCTGTGACATCTGAGCACGTGGACTTTGGGAACACTTGCCATGAATTTATGTGTGCCCAGCCAGTCTGTACCACCAACCACTAGGGGCACTACTGGTGACGAACCGCAATTGTATCAAGTACTGGTGAACAGGTGCTGAACAGAGGCTCTACTGGACATTGGGAGTAAAGTGACTCTGGTCCTTAGGTCCCTTGTGCCGGCGACAATCCCAAAGAACGGAAAGTGGAGGTGATGGGTATCCATGGGCAAATCCGGGAGTACCCGACCTCTGAGGTCAATATTTCTATATCATCTGGGGACATTACACATGTGGTGGGACTGGCGAAGACCCTTCCAATATGGGACTGATTTGAGAGAGAGACTTGCCCCTGTTTTGGTCCCTGTGGGAAACCAGGGTCAACCCTCTCATGGTAAAGGTTAGGCCGAACATAGGAACCGCAAATGACGAGCTAGAGATACCTGCCATAGGGGTCGCCAACCTAGGGACAAAGTATAATCCTGATAGGTTCCCCCCTAGAGGTATTTGCAGGAGAAGTGAAAAATGTGGTTTCGGGTGTGGAACACGAAGATGGTGAGATATTTGCCACAAGGGTCGGTCACCAAAGTAGGAACAGAGTGTAACCCCGATAGGCTCCCCCTACAGGTTGTGGCAGTAGAGGACATGGAGACTACACTGAACCCCGAATGTCCCCTGGTAAGTTCAGGACAGCTCCGTTCCAGATTTCCATGCAGAGAAACTGGCGTAAAAAATGCAGGTTTAAAAAGAATGCCGGGAAGAAACGGGAGTGTGTAGTCGTGGAGGTGACTGGGTACATAAGCACGGGGAACCCTCTGGCACGGGCCAACGATGTGGTCAGGGGTCAGGTTTTAATGGATAGAGCGCTCGGGAGACAGCAATGTTGGGAGGCTCAGGTTCGGGTGAGACGTACTTTGGATTTATGCTCGCCGTTACCAGGGTGGACCACGGCGTTTCAGCATGATATAGTCACCAAGGCACGGGTAAAGGTACATACACAGGAAACTGTACCAGGGCCCCGAAGGCAGGTATTAGGTGACAGAATGAGCTGTGGGGTTACTGAACCCAAAATAAAGAAGGTCAAGACCATCAAAAAAAATGACCCAAATCTACGGTTAAATGTGAAAGTGAGCATGACGTCTGCAACGGAGAACGGGGAGGTGGGTGGACCCCGTAATAAAGTATGGAGAAGAAACGCAAAGGGGAGGGACGCATACGCCGTTCGATAGTTCAGATCACTATTTTGGTTTCATAGTGAAGTGTAGGGTGCGGATGTCACATGGTGGGGTGACAAGTGTTCAACCCCACAGGTTTAAACAGGGGTGGGGAATATGTGAGCTAGTGACCCGTGTCACAGGTAGGGGGCACTGTTTTTTCTCCCCAGAATGACAACGGAAGTGCATGAAGACCATAGGAGTGCATGGCAGTCACAGGTGTAGCTGTGAAAGCAATGGTGAAGCAGTGACCGATGTCACAGGTAGGGGGCACTGTGTGTTCTCACCAGGTTGCACACGGAGGCGTATGAAGCCCATAGGAGTGCAAGCTAGTCACGAGCGTAGCTGTGACTGCAATGCAGACTAAAAATAATAAAAATAAGTGCAAGTCTTGGACATGCTTGTGTCCAAGCCAGATGTAGGGAAAACCTGCTCTGGAATGTGTGTTTTGAAACTGACTGCAGTATGTTAGTGGTGCCGTCCATTTATTTTCCTGCCTGGGTTTTGCATGTGGCAGGAGGCCACAGGTTTCTCTGTTAAAAGTCCTCTAGTATAGGGTATGGGTGTGTCAGGGCCAGAGGGAGTTGGTGCTTGCAACTGTGCAAAGCAGTTGGTGGTGCCATCCACAGTGATTGCATACCTCCCAACTTTTGAAGATGGGAAAGAGGGACAAATTTTAGGCCACGCCCCTGACCACACCCATTTCACAACTAATCACACCCATGTCCACGCCCCAACTACACCCATTTAGCCCTGCTGATCACACTGACTGGTACTGAGGGCACAGTGGCTGGCATTATGGGATCAGTGGCTGGTACTGTGCGCACACTGACTGGTACTGAGGAAAAGAAAGAAAGAGCAGAGTTTTAAAGTGCTCCTTGGGGCTCCGCCGTGTACTCCTGTGTCCACGGGGAAAGTAAGCTGCCAGCCGGGACAGCGGGGCAGACCCTCTCTCAAAATCGGGACTGTTGGGAGGTATGAATGCTCCCCACCATACACCTTGTACATGCACGGCTCCGCACACCTCATACACACACGGTTCCCCTCTGTACACCTCGCGCGCACACGGCTCCGCTCCGTACACGGCTCCACTCCGTACACCTCGCGCACACATGGCTCCACTCAGTACACACACGGCTTCACTCCGTAAACCTCGTACATACGCAGCCACGCTCCGTAAACCTTGTACACATGTGGCTTTGCACCATACACCTCGTATACATGCAGTTCCGCTCCGTACACCTCGTACACGTACGTTTCCGCTCCGTACACCTCGTACACACGCGGTAACGCTCCATACACACG
This sequence comes from Oophaga sylvatica, assembly GCA_033576555.1. Classification (NCBI taxonomy): domain Eukaryota; kingdom Metazoa; phylum Chordata; class Amphibia; order Anura; family Dendrobatidae; genus Oophaga; species Oophaga sylvatica. Next base: position 175,908 of record JARQOD010000137.1, read on the forward strand.
CGGCTGCACTTCTCTACACCCCGTACACACACGGCTCTGCTCCGCTCCGTACACACACGGCTCAAGCACGGAGCTCTGTGTGTACGGAGATGAGCGGCTCAGCTCCGTGCACACACTGTACTGCTACAGCCACCTCGTACACACACAGCTCCGCTCCATACACCTCGCACACACGCGGTTCCGCTCCGTACACCTCTTACACACGCGGTTCCGCTCCGTACACCTCTTACACACGCGGTTCCGCTCCGTACACCTCGTACACACGCGGTTCCGCTCCGTACACCTCTTACACACGCGGCTCCACTTCTCTACACCCCGTACACACACGGTTCTGCTCCGTACACACACGGCTCAAGCACGGAGCCCTGTGTGTATGGAGATGAGCGGCTCAGCTCCGTACACACACTGTACTGCTACAGCCACCTCGTACACACACAGCTCCGCTCCATACACCTCGCACACATGCGGTTCCGCTCCGTACACCTCGTACACACGCGGCTCCACTTCTCTACACCCCGTACACACACGGTTCTGCTCCGTACACACACGGCTCAAGTACAGAGCCCTGTGTGTACAGAGATGAGCGGCTCCGCTCCGTACACACACTGCACTGCTACAGCCACCTCGTACACACACAGCTCTGCTCCATACACCTCATACACACACGGCTCCGCTCCGTACACGGCTCCACTCCGTACACCTCGCGCACACATGGCTCCACTCAGTACACACACGGCTTCACTCCGTAAATCTCGTACACACGCAGCCACGCTCCGTAAACCTTGTACACATGTGGCTTTGCAACATACACCTCGTATACATGCAGTTCCGCTCCGTACACCTCGTACACATGCGTTTCCGCTCCGTACACCTCGTACACATGCGGTAACGCTCCATACACACGCGGCTGCACTTCTCTACACCCCGTACACACACGGCTCTGCTCCGCTCCGTACACACACGACTCAAGCACGGAGCCCTGTGTGTATGGAAATGGGCGGCTCAGCTCCGTGCACACACTGTACTGCTACAGCCACCTCGTACACACACAGCTCCGCTCCATACACCTCGCACACATGCGGTTCCGCTCCGTACACCTCGTACACACGCGGTTCCGCTCCATACACCTCGTACACACGCGGCTCCACTTCTCTACACCCCGTACACACACGGTTCTGCTCCATACACACACGGCTCAAGCACGGAGCCCTGTGTGTATGGAGATGAGCGGCTCAGCTCCGTACACACACTGTACTGCTACAGCCACCTCGTACACACACAGCTCCGCTCCATACACCTCACACACATGCGGTTCCGCTCCGTACACCTCGTACACACGCGGCTCCACTTCTCTACACCCCGTACACACACGGTTCTGCTCCGTACACACACGGCTCAAGTACAGAGCCCTGTGTGTACAGAGATGAGCGGCTCAGCTCCGTACACACACTGCACTGCTACAGCCACCTCGTACACACACAGCTCTGCTCCATACACCTCATACACACACGGCTCCGCTCCGTACACGGCTCCACTCCGTACACCTCGCGCACACATGGCTCCACTCAGTACACACACGGCTTCACTCCGTAAATCTCGTACATACGCAGCCACGCTCCGTAAACCTTGTACACATGTGGCTTTGCAACATACACCTCGTATACATGCAGTTCCGCTCCGTACACCTCGTACACATGCGTTTCCGCTCCGTACACCTCGTACACATGCGGTAACGCTCCATACACACGCGGCTGCACTTCTCTACACCCCGTACACACACGGCTCTGCTCCGCTCCGTACACACACGACTCAAGCACGGAGCCCTGTGTGTATGGAAATGGGCGGCTCAGCTCCGTGCACACACTGTACTGCTACAGCCACCTCGTACACACACAGCTCCGCTCCATACACCTCGCACACATGCGGTTCCGCTCCGTACACCTCGTACACACGCGGTTCCGCTCCATACACCTCGTACACACGCGGCTCCACTTCTCTACACCCCGTACACACACGGTTCTGCTCCATACACACACGGCTCAAGCACGGAGCCCTGTGTGTATGGAGATGAGCGGCTCAGCTCCGTACACACACTGTACTGCTACAGCCACCTCGTACACACACAGCTCCGCTCCATACACCTCACACACATGCGGTTCCGCTCCGTACACCTCGTACACACGCGGCTCCACTTCTCTACACCCCGTACACACACGGTTCTGCTCCGTACACACACGGCTCAAGTACAGAGCCCTGTGTGTACAGAGATGAGTGGCTCAGCTCCGTACACACACTGCACTGCTACAGCCACCTCGTACACACACAGCTCTGCTCCATACACCTCATACACACACGGCTCCGCTCCGTACACCTCGTACACACACGGCTCCGCTCCGTACACCTCGTACACACACGGCTACGCTCCATACACTTTTCACACACGACTCCGCTCTATACACCTCGTACACACACGACTCTGCGACATCCACACTGTAAATCCCTCCTGACCCCTCACATAAACTTACCCTCAGCCACTGCAGCCAGCACCCATGACAAGCACACAGCAGACTTGTACAGGAGCCTGGCCATGTGACACCCAACTCCTCCCCTCCTGTGACCTCATCACAGGTCCTGTGTGCACAGAGGAAATCTCAGCAGGTCATTGCTCTGCTGTGAGAAGCTAAAGTGCAGCGCTGGAAGGCAACTATAGGGTGTATGGGGGGCGTGGCGGCTCAGCTCACTGCGGGACACATAGTGTCTCGCCGGGACAGCGGGAGGAGGGGGTCAGAATCGGGACTGTCCCGGCCAAATCGGGACGGTTGGGAGGTATGGTGATTGGTCTCAGATCTGGATGTCTTGTGTCCAGAGGTGAACCAGAGGTAGACACTTCCTGTGCCCGAAGGAGGACTGACATGAGTAACGGATGCAAACAGGTGGATATGGTGCCCGGCTGCGATCAAGAGGATATCAAGTACTGTGGACGGATGTGTGCATGAGTAAAGAGACATTGACACAGCGAGTCACCCGTGGAACTGTTCAGAGGAGGACTGGCATGTGTAGTGACTGCAAACTAATGAAGTAAAAGCTGTGTGACTAAGGAAACTTTGATACGGCGTGCAGTCACCCACGGAAACTAGACACAGGGAAGTCCAGCGTGTTTAGGGACTATGATTTCAAGCCATGCTCTATGTAGTGCTATGGACTGCTGTGACCTGAACACTAATGAGATGCACGTGTGTGAATTTGAACTTTAATGCTGGGAAGATGACATATTAACCCCTTAAGGACAGAGCCATTTTGCAGCTTAATGACCGGGCCAATTTTTACAATTCTGACCACTGTCACTTTATGAGGTTATAACTCTGGAACGCTTTAACGAATCCCGCTGATTCTGAGATTGTTTTTTCGTGACATATTGTACTTCACGTTAGTGGTAAAATTTCTTTGATATGACTTGTGTTTATTTATGAAAAAAACGGAAATATGGCGAAAATTTTGAAAATTTAACAATTTTCAAACTTTAAATTTTTATGCCCTTAAATCAGAGAGATATGTCACACAAATTTCTTAATAAATAACATTTCCCACATGTCTACTTTACATCAGCACAATTTTGGGACCAAAATTTTTTTTTGTTACGAAGTTATAAGGGTTAAAAGTTGACCAGCGATTTCTCATTTTTACAACACCATTTTTTTTTAGGGACCACATCACATTTGAAGTCACTTTGAGGGGTCTATATGATAGAAAATACCCAAAAGTGACACCATTCTAAAAACTGCACCCCTCAAGGTACTCAAAACCACATTCAAGAAGTTTATTAACCCTTCAGGTGCTTCACAGGAGCTGAAGCAATGTGGAAGGAAAAAATTGACATTTAACTTTTTTTGCAAAAGCTTTACTTCGGAACCAAGTTTTTTATTTTCACAAGTGTTAAAAGAAAAAATGAACCACAAAATTTGTTGTGCAATTTCTTCTGAATACTTCGATACCCCATATGTGGGGGTAAACCACTTTTTGGGCGCGTGGCAGAGGTCGCAAGGGAAGGAGCACCGTTTCACTTTTTCAACGCAGAATTGGCTGAATGCCATGTCGCGTTTAGATAGCCCCTGATGTGCCTAAACAGTGGAAACACACCACAAGTGACCCCATTTTGGATACAAGACCCCTTAAGGAACTTATCTAGATGTGTGGTGAGAACTTTGAACCTCCAAGTGCTTCACACAAGTTTATAACCTAGAGCCGTGAAAAAAAAAAAAAAATTTTTTTCCACAAAAATGATCTTTTCACCCCAATTTTTAATTTCCCAAGGGTAATAAGACCGCAAAAGTTTTTGTGCAATTTGTCCTGAGCATGCTGATACCCCATATGTGGGGGTAAACCACTTTTTGGGCAACGGCAGAGGTCGCAAGGGAAGGAGCGCTGTTTGACTTTTTCAACGCAGAATTGGCTGGATGCCATGTCGCGTTTAGAGAGCCCCTGATGTACCTAAACAGTGGAAACCCCCAACAAGTGACCCCATTTTGGAAACTAGACCCCCTAAGGAACTTATCTAGATGTGTGGTGAGCACTTTGAACCTCCAAGTGATTCACACAAGTTTATAACGTAGAGCCGTGAAAATAAAAAATCATATTTTTTTCCACAAAAATGATCTTTTCACCCCAATTTTTATTTTCCCAAGGGTAACAAGACCCCAAAAGTTTTTGTGCAATTTGTCCTGAGCATGCCGATACCCCATATGTTGGGGTAAACCACTTTTTGGGCGCACGGCAGAGGTCGCAAGGGAAGGAGCTCCGTTTGACTTTTTCAACGCGGAATTGGCTGGACGCCATGTCGCATTTGTAGAGGCCCTGATGTGTCTAAACAGTGGAAACCCCCCACAAGTGACCCCATTTTGGAAACTAGACCCCCTAAGGAACTTATCTAGATGTGTGGTGAGCACTTTGAAGCCCCAAGTGCTTCACAGAAGTTTATAACGCCCGGGCGTGAAAATAAAAAATCATATTTTTTCCACAAACCTGATCGTTTAGTCCCCAATTTTTTATTTTCACAAGGGTAACAGGAGAAATTGGACAACAAAAGTTGTTGTACAATTTGTCCTGAGTATGCTGATACCCCATATATGGGGGGGGACCACTGTTTGGGCGCACGGCAGGGCTTGGAATGGAAGCAGCACCGTTTGACTTTTTCAAACCAAAATTGGCTGGAATTGAGATTGGACACCATGTCGCGTTTGGAGAGCCCCTGATGCGCCTAAACAGTGGAAACCCCCCACAAGTAACACCATTTTGGAAACTAGACCACCTATGGAACTTATCTAGATCCGCTGTGAGCACTTTGAACCCCCAAGTGTTTCACAAAAGTTTATAATGCCTGGGTGTGAAAAAAAAAAAAAAAACAATTTTCCACAAAAATGATTTTTTAGTCCCAAATTTTTGATTTTTCACAAGGAAATTGGACCCCAAAAGTTGTTGTCCAATTTGTCCTGAGTACGCTGATACCAAATATGTGGGGGGGGGAAACTGTTTTGGCGCACAGCAGGGCTTGGAAAGGAAGTAATAACGTTTTGGAATGCAGACGTTGGTGGGGGTCATGTTCCGTTTGCAGTGCCCCAGATGAGCCTAAACAGTGGAAAACCCCCACAAGTGACCCCATTTTGGAAACTAGACCCCATAAGGAACTTATCTAGATCTGTGGTGAGCACTTTGAACCTCCAAGTGTTTCACAAAAGTTTATAATGCCTGGGTGTGAAAAAAAAAAATCAATTTTCCACAAAAATGATTTTTTAGTCCCAAATTTTTGATTTTTCACAAGGAAATTGGACCCCAAAAGTTGTTGTCCAATTTGTCCTGAGTACGCTGATACCAAATATGTGGGGTGGGAAACTGTTTTGGCGCACAGCAGGGCTTGGAAAGGAAGTAATAACGTTTTGGAATGCAGACGTTGGTGGGGGTCATGTTCCGTTTGCAGTGCCCCAGATGAGCCTAAACAGTGGAAACCCCCCACAAGTGACCCCATTTTGGAAACTAGACCCCTTAAGGAGCTTATCTAGATGTGTGGTGAGCACTTTGAACCCCCTAGTGCTTCACAGAAATTTATAAACGCAGAGCCGTGAAAATGAAAAATCATTTTTTTTCTCAAAAATGATTTTTTTAGCCAGCTATTTTTTATTTTCCCAAGGGTAATCGGAGAAATTAGAATCCCAAAATTGGTGTGCAATTTGTCCTGAGTACGCTGATACCCCATATGTTGGGGTAAACCACTGTTTGGGCGCACGGCAGGGCTCGGAAGGGAGGGAGCGCCATTTGACTTTTTGAACGCCACATCGTGTTTGGAGACCCCCTGATGTGCCTAAATAGTGGAAATCCCTCAATTCTAGCTCCAACCCTAATCCCAACACACCCCTAACCCTAATCCCAACCCTAATCCTAACCTAAATCCCAACCCTAATTGTAACCCTAACCTTAATTATACCTTAATTATAACCCTAACCCTAATTGTAACCCTAACCCTAATTATAACCCTAATTATAACCCTAACCCTAAAGGTACTGCCACACTAAGCTATCCCGCTAGCGATCTCGTTAGCGTTGCATACTAATGAGATCGCTAGCGGGATTGTTTCTATATCGCTAAATGCGGTCACATTTAGCGATATAGTTAACGACGCTATCGCCATTAGCGATCTTCTTAACGACTTTAGCGGTACAAAAGTACCGCTAAATCGCTAAGAAAAGGTGCCACACAGTGATTAGATACTTACCCAGCGGGAGCGCCGACGAGATAATAGGGTCCGGAACGATTCCAGCGACGAGCGAGATCACAGCAGGAAGCTCGTCGCTGGAAGCTGCCGCACTGAACAATATCGCTAACGGGATCGCTAAATAGTGACGTTTTTTAGCGATCCCGTTAGCGATATTGTTTAGTGTGGCATACCCTTAAGGCTAGGTTCATTTTGCGTTTTACCAGCCCGTTCAACACATAGCGTTGACGGGCTGGTAATGGTATAGCATAACGCGATCGCATTATGCTATACCCGCTAGCGCAGAGGAATCAGCAGATGATTCATCTGCGCTAGCGGTGACGGAGCCCAAACGCTGCAGCCCGCGTCCGAGGCTCCGTCACTGAATGATGGCACGTCGCAAAGCATGCCGCTTTACGGCATGCGTCGCGATGCGCCCTCAAATGGGGGTGAATGGCAGCGTTAACGGACTGCCATAACGCAGTATGAACCCAGCTAACCCTAACACGCTAATTATAACCCTTACCCTAAGGCTGCTTTCACACTTCCGGCGGGCGCCTGTTGGCGCCCCCGGCATTTTGCCGCAGCGCCGCATCAGAAAACCTGATGCGCCGCCGGCGGCCGCATGCGGTTTTTTGCCGGATGGTTTCTGATGCCCGGAGACATCAGAAACCATCCGGCAAAAACAAAAAACGTTACATGCAGCGTTTTGTCCGGCCGCCGCAATGTACATTTGCGCCGCATCCGGACAAAACCGCATGCAACGCGATTGACATGCGGCGCCATCCGGCGCTAATGCAAGTCAATGCAAAAAAAACGCATGCGGCGCATCAGATTTTCTGATGCGGCGCTGCGGCTAAATGCCGGGGGCGCCGTCAGGCGCACACCGGATGTGTGAAACCAGCCTAATGCTAACCCTAACCCTAATTATAACCTTAACCCTAATTATAACCCTAACCCTAATTATAACCCTAACCCTAACAGAAAAATTAAATTAAATATAATTTCTACTTTTTATTATATGTCCCTAACTAAGGGGGTGATAAATGGGGGGGTTATGTACTGTTTTTTTTATTTTGATCACTGTGATAGTTTATCACAGTGATCAAAATGTACTTTTATGAGAATGAATGAAAAAAAATTTGAATCTGCCGCCAAAGCAGATCGGCGGGCGCACTGCGCATGCGCCCGCCATTTTTTTTTTGCAGGGAGAAGAAGCCGGGATCCTGGGGCCTGCGGGAGGACGGAGGACACCGGTAAGTATATGGGGGGGCTATCGGGGGACCGGGGGACCCTCATTTTCTCCCCTCTGATGTGCGATCACATCAGAGGGGAGAGAAATCATTTTTTTTTTTGCGATCGCGGCTATGCTTGCATAGCCGCGATCGCAACACCGGGATCGGTGAATACCGACCGGATCATGTTCTCTGGGGTCTCGGCTACCCCCGGTAGCCGAGACCCCAGAGAATATTTGCCCATCCCCCCCACCAGCACAGCGGCACATAGCGGCGGGCGCACTGGGCATGCGCCCGCCATTGTCTTAACGGCGCCGGCACCGGGGGACACCGGAGGGCCCGGGGGCCACATGGATCTTATTGGGGGCCACATGGGGGTCCTGGGGACCCTTTTTCTCTGTCCTCTGATGTCCGATGACATCAGAGGACAGAGAAATTAAATGGCACAACTTTTTTTTTTTTTTGCGGTCGCCGTTATAGGGTTAATAACGGCGATCGCAACATCGGTGTCGGTAAAAACCGACCCGATTCATGTTCTCTGGGGTCTCGGCTACCCCCGGTAGCCGAGACCCCAGAGAAAATGCGCCTCTGGGGGGCGCTATTCACTTTTTCCACAGCGCCGTTAATTAACGGCGCTGTGGTTTAAGTACCCTTAATGACCGCTGTTAAAAGGCGTATCGGCGGTCGTTAAGGGGTTAAAGAGACTTGTGTTTGAATTTTGTGGGTAACTGACTCTTCACTGCGTAATGATGCTACCACTGCACTAAAATATATATATATATATATATATATATATATATATATATAGCCACACACACATACAAGTATATATTACATAGTCTCCTTTATTATGTATATTGCCATCCCTTATTATACAGTGCCCTTTCTTGTTATGTTCAGCACAATCCCTTGCATATTGGATTATATAGAGCCCTGATTTTTATTACATACATACATGCAACACATACATACATACATACATACATACAGTGTAGTCTTGTTAGCTGTATAATACAATGATGGATGATGGAGCATGGGAAAGCTTCTTTTTCCATGGAGGAGCTGATGGACTGATCGTCTGGTCACCAGCTCCTCCATCAGCAGTCATTTTATATCTTAAAAGAAAAGGGACTATGTAATAAAAGCGGGCGGTGTGAATAACAAAATAAATTAACAAGAATGCACTATGTAAGAGACAGCACTGTACATAACAGCAGAGGAAGCTATATAATAAGGGATGGCACTATACATAACTAGAGAGGATGGTACGTAATAAGGGACGATGTTATACATAATAAAAGAGGAAACTATGTAACTAAGGATGGTGTTATACAGAATTAGTGAGTACACTATATACTAAGGGACTGTGTTATACATAGTTAGTGAATACACTATATACTAAGGGACTGTGTTAGACATAATAAGTGAGTACAGTATATACTAAGATAAGAGACTGTACTATACATAATAAGTGAGTAAACTATATACTAAGGAACTGTGTAATACATAAAAAATGACTACACTATATACTGAGGGATGACGCTATACATAATAAACGAGTACACGATATACTAAGGGACTGTGCTATACATAATTGAGTATACTATATACTAAGAGACTGTGTTAGACATAGTTAGCTATAATAATGTCTTCCTCCACCTCCCCCTGTTCCTAAGTACATTTTTAAGTCCACCTTAATCCCAGCCCAATCCCCCACACCCCTCATTGTCCTCCTCCCCCACATACCATTATTGTCCTCCACCAGCCCATCATTACCCTCTTCACCGCCTCCATCATTGCCTTCTTCCCACCACTATCAATGCTTTCTCCCCATCACCCCATCATTGCCCATTCTATCACCTCCATCATTTCCTCCTCCCCACCATTTCTTCATTATCCTTTCCACTACCATCATCATTGCCTTTTCCCCCACCATTGCCATCATTGCCAATTTCACCACCTCCTTCATTTCCTCCTCACCACCATCCCCATCATTGCCCATTCCACCACTATCATTGCCCTTTCCACCACCTCCATAATTTCTTTCTCCTCCACCACCTCCATCATTGCCTTCTACACCACCATCCCATCATTGCACTTTCCACCACCTCCATCATTTCCTCATCCTCCTCCTCACCATCCCCATCATTGCCCTTTCCACCACCCACCTCTATAATTTCTTTCTCCACCACCTCCATCATTGCCTCATTTCCCACCACTCCCATCATTGTCCTTCCACTACCACCAACATTTCCTTCACCACCTCCATCATTGCCTTCTCCCCATCATTGACCTTTCCACCACCTCATTTCCTCCTCCCCACCATTGCCCATTCCACCACTATCATTGCCCTTTCCACCACATCCTTGCCCATTCCACCATCTCCATCATTTCCTCCTCCCCACCATCCCCATCATTGTCCACTCCATCACCCCATGATTGCCCTCTCCTCCCCCTACACACAGGCACACACACAGCACCATTCAACCTCTCTGCACGTGACCCCCGCAGCACTACGCATGCATGCACACATCACCACTCATCTCCACACACACATACATACACACCAAAAACACACACAGCATCCCTCACCTCTCAGCACGCTCTCCTGCAGCCGCCGCTGTTAGAACCCTCTTGTTAGGTTTTGTTTCAGTTTGCTGGTCACATGACTTTTTTCCCTATTTAGTCTGGCTCCGCCCTTCTGGCTTTGCTGGACTTCATTGTATTATCTACTCTTAAGCTAGCCGGGTGCTTAGGTGCCTTAGGCCTCTTTCACACTTCCGGCGGGCGCCTAACGGCGCCCCCGGCATTTTGCCGCAGCGCCGCATCAGAAAACCTGATGCGCCGCATGCGGCTTTTTTCGCATTGACATGCATTAGCGCCGGATGGCGCCACATGTCAATGCGTTGCATGCGGTTTTGTCCGGATGCGGCGCAAATGTACATTGCGGCGGCCGGACAAAACGCAGCATGTAACGTTTTTTGTTTTTGCCGATGTTTGATGTCTCGGGCATCAGAAACCATCCGGCAAAAAACCGCATGCGGCCGCCGGCGGCGCATCAGGTTTTCTGATGCGGCCTGCGGCAAAATGCCGGGGGCGCCCTCAGGCGCCCGCCGGAAGTGTGAAAGAGGCCTTACTCAGTCAGTTTTGCTTGATCTTTGGATCTCTAAGTAATTTGTTTTCTGTTTAATTTTTCCCTGCTACAATTTCTGTTAGGAGGTGTCCACCTTTTCTCCCAGTCCCTAGATCTTGTAGGGATTCCTCCCTCGCAACTATAGGTCTTCGTTCAGACTAGCTGAGGACTTTAGCGGGTCTGGTCGCAGGATCAGGTTCCCCGTTACATCGTAGGGATCCAGCTTAGTTCTATTGTAGGGACAGAATTCCCATCTTTCCTTAGTGCTTGTAGCAGATCATAACAGTAAGTCCAGCCCAAAAAAAAAAAAAAAAATCTCTAAGGAAAGATTTTCTGTTTCCATCATGGTGTCGGTTCAGGATTTGGCTCAACGCCTACAGGGACTCTTCTGGAGTGGCTGAGATCCAGCAACACGTGAGTAGTTCTGGAGCACATTTCGTGGAGCCAAAGGTACGTTTGCCTGATTTATTTTTTGGTGAACAACAAGATTTTTTTTCTTTTAAAAATGCTTGCTTGTTGTATTTCCGTTTGAGACCCAGATCCTCTGGTGATGAATCACAGCGCATAGGGTTCATAATGTCACTTTTGCGCAAAGAACCTCAGGACTGGGCCTTTTCTCTGCAGCCTAGTGATCCATGCTTTAGATCAGTGGATAGTTTTTTTTCTGCTTTGGGGTTATTGTATGACGATCCTGATCGTGTTTCTTCAGCTGAGACAGAATTGAGACGTTTGAGACAGGGATCAGGTAATGTGGAAAAATATTGTACTCACTTCCGAAGGTGGTCCACTCAGGTGGGGTGGAACGATTCAGCTTTGAAAAGTTTATTTCTTGCAGGGTTAAGTGAAAGGGTTAAAGATTTGCTGATTGCTTATCCTATACCTGGTAACTTGCAAGAGGCTATGCAATTAGCCATACGGGTGGATAGGAGACTGCGTGCAAGGGTTAATGAGAGTAAATCTGCCTTGTCAGCTCGAAGTCTGGAAAGGGACTGTACTGACATTGGAGAGCCGATGGAAATTGGAGCAATGGCACCTCACTCTCGGGAAAAAGACCGTAGATTTGCTGAAGGTTTGTGTTTCTATTGTGGCAAGTCTGAGCATTTTATTAAGAACTGTGCGCTTCGTATGAACAAAGAGAAAAAAAATGAGGTCAGTTTCGCCCGTATAGCTTGTTTAAACAATAAAGGTGTCTTTCTTTCTGCTACCACTGCTGTTGAGGAGGAATTAGTGGAGTTTCGGGTATTTGTGGATTGTGGCTCAACTCTCAATGTGATTGATGGGAAATTTTTGGAAAAACTAAAATTAAAACCCAAACTTCTGTCTTCTCCTATTAATGTCGTTTCTGTGGATGGCTCTCCCTTGAAAAATGTTACTCACCATATCTGTGAATTTCCTCTTACTATTAATGGTGTTCATCAAGAGAATTTGGATTTGGTAGTTTTGAATAATTGTTGCCCTCAACCGGTTGATTTTGGAGGTTACCTTTCGGTTAATAATTTTTTTCTGATAAGGAATTGCAGGTATTGCCTCCTCATAGAGATTATGATTGTGCAATTGAATTTGTCCCTGGAGCGACTCTTCCTAAAAGTCGCTTATTTAATTTGACTATTCGTGAGAGAAAGGCTTTGGAGGAATACATACAGACAAGCTTGGCCGCCGGTCACATTAGGCCTTCCAAGTCTCCTGTGGCGGTTGGATTTTTTTTTTGTTAAAAAAAAGGACGGCGGTTTACGGCCTTGTCTAGACTTTCGTGAGATTAATAAGATTACTGTACGCAATCCTTACCCACTGCCATTGATTCCTGATTTGTTTAACCAGTTAGTGGGGGCCAAGTGGTTCTCGAAAATTGATCTTCGGGGGGCATACAATTTGTTGCGCATGAAGGAGGGTGACGAATGGAAGACTGCGTTTAACACTCCACTGGGTCATTTTGAGAATCTGGTTATGCCTTTTGGGCATGTTGAGCGATACTGCTCGATATCGAAAAATATCGATCGGAATGGTATCACCGATATCACTAAATATCGTCGATATCCGATTCTGATACCGGAAGTCCCATGTAAGTCTATGGGAACAAAATATCGCAACAAAAAAAAACCCTTTCTTTCATTGTAAACACAAAATATACACACATAGAATACATATATATGTATATACATGTCATTGTGACATATATATATACATATATTTATAGTTTATACACTTCTACATAGTAAAATAGACTCTGATTCAATTGCCGGGTAAAGCCGTGACATACCCCATAGAAGTCGACGGGCTCGGTGCTGAGTACCCCCAAAACCTCTGGCTCTGTGCGACTCAACTTGGGCGTCACGAACAGGATTCTGTAGCTCGCTATAAGCGAGTCCTGTGTGCCTGAATTGAACTGGTTTTGTGCTTGAGAATTGCTAAAATCATCAGAGAATGTATTTGCCATTTTTCCGCCATATCTGCGTCACGACGAGGCACTGGTGAAGAAGAAGGGCGTGCTCTTCGTAGGTGTACACTCACTCAGTGGCGCGAAAACGATGGCCGACCACTGTAAATGGTACTGCAATGTAAGATCGTGCCCCACAGCTCTTGAGTTCCGCCTCCTCATCCTCCTCAGTGTGCGGAAACTAACACGAAGGTCCCGCCTCACTACAAAAGAGGGGCCCTCTCCAGATGCTAATGACACATGTGACTTGGCAGAGATGGCTAATGGACACGAGCAGAAGTGTGAAGGGATGGAGCAGTCATAGCTCTCCCCCCACGGAAGCGACCCGATCGCCACGGAACCACCGTTTGGCACCCGGCCTGGAAACCCTCCTACGCTGGAAGAAGCGGAGGATACCCTAAGAGGCCTGGCCCGGCACCGGGAGGAGGTCGCCAGGATGGAAGCCAGCTGGCGTGCCCTAAAACTAAACTTGGAGCGGCGCCAATCCCTCTTACCTGAAGTGTCTGTACCGGAAGGTGAGGCACCCGTTCTAGTAGAGGAGTCCGTGCGGGCATCCCAGCCCTTGCAATGTGATCCGGTTGACGTTGTCGCAGTGGAGGCACCCGTTCCTGCAAAAAACGCCGCACCGGCAGCACCCCAGATCCCGCTGTCTGCCCCCGTCGCTGAGACAGAAGAAGCGACACCCGTCCTCATGGAGGAGGCCGCGCAGGCACCAGAGGTCTACCTGTCTGTACCGGAGCCCCGACTGTCATCTGTTCCAGAGCCGGCTGCTTCCTCCGCAGGTGAGCGCCGCCAGGACTGTCGGGCGCCAGGAGAGCTGCCGCAAACCGGACATCGGAAGCTGCAGTTTGATGGTGGAGACATGGAGATGCTGGTGGAGGAGAATTACAACCGGCGTCAGGAGGAAGAGTGTAGACGTCGGAGAGAGGAAGCCGAGCGACAAAGGGAGCAGCGCGAATCCCAGAAGCTTCGCCAACGTCACCTCGAGAAGGACCGGGCAGATAAGGACCGGATGAGAAAAGATAAAGGAACCCTGAGGGAGCCGCGGCGTAAGGGTGCAGTACGGAGCTTTAAGTTAAAAGGTGGTTGGGGCTTCATCCAGGAGCCTGGACTTTATTTAGAAGTGTTTGTGACCCGGCGGGACGTGGAGACTCACCTCCCAGAAGGACACCCGGGGAGGGACCTGTTGCCAGGAGACTTGGTAACTTACACCCGACACTGGGGTTACAATGGATGGTATGCCCTAAATGTCACCAGGTGCGACCCCTGGTCCCCAGAGTGTCAGGAACCTGTGAGACCCTCGGAGCCTTCAGCCTCCCACATCCAGGCCTCTGCACAAGTGCCCACCCCACGCCGTAAATCTCCCCAGCCTCCCTCAGTGGTCTCCTCAGCAGCCCCAGCTATGGACATGATAATGATAGCTGGCCCGTACCCGGCGCCTGTTAGGCCCCCTGGGGTTCGTTTCGTCCGGGACATAGGATTCCAGACCCAGAGTCAGATGAAAGATGTGGCCACACAGACACAGATAGCGGGTCACGACTTGACTGTACAGGCCACACGACGTCATCAGGTCCTGGTGGTCCTTGGTGTCTCGGATGTTTGGCAAGCACCAGAAGAGTACCAGGTGGTACCTGGAAGAGGCCAGCCAAAGAAGTCTAAATAACCCGGACAGGGTCCCTGTATGTAAATAGTTTAATTGTTGATGTACCCGGACGGGTGAATGTTCATAAAAAAGTTTTTTAATTTAATAAAAAACAACACAGTTTTCATTACTTTTATTACAGTCTCATCCTGCGACGCCATCGATCTCCTGTAAAAAAATGAAAAAAAAAAACAGCAGTATACCACCTGTCCGACGCAGTCCATAGTAACGAGTGTCCCACGACGATCCAGCTCTGCAACATCAGAATGACAGGCAGAGCCTGTCATCCCGGCGCAGCACAGCTGATTACCTGCTTCCCCGGCGGTGACGTCATCGGACTGGTTTACGGCCGGGATTACCCTGCAGTCACTGCAGTTATCGCGAAAAACTGCATGTGACCGCCAGGGAGAAGATAATGGCGGCCATCAATCAGTCCAGGACGTGACCGCCGGAGATCTTCTGCCAGGTAAGTGCCGCTGACTCCTGACAGACCCGACCGACGGACACTCACAGTGACAGTGACAAATCCGATTCCGGTATCCGATATGACGAAAATATCGGTACTCGGAATCGAAAGCCCGATACAGCTAATATCGGCCGATACCGATATTTGCAGTATCGTATCGCTCAACACTACTTTTGGGCTTTCCAGTGCTCCGGCATTTTTCAGAATCTTATTAATGACATCCTTAGACCTTTGATCGGCAGAAGTGTGGTTGTGTATTTGGATGACATTTTGATTTATTCACTGGATTTGGAGTCTCATTGGAGGAGTGTGCGTGAAGTATTACAGTTACTGAGTGATAATTCACTTTTTGCCAAACTAGAAAAATGTGAGTTCGCTGTACAGAGACTTAGTTTTTTGGGCTACATTATCTCCAGCGAAGGTTTTGAGATGGACCCGGTGAAAGTGCAAGCTGTGCAGGATTGGCCTAGACTTATTGGTGTGAAATCAATGCAGAGGTTTTTGGGGTTCGCCAATTATTATAGAAAATTCATTAAAAAATTTTCTGTGATTGCCAAACCTCTGACCGATCTCACCAGGAAAGGTACTGATGCGGTTCAGTGGACTACTGAGGCCATTGAGGCTTTTGTGTTGCTAAAGGAGAAGTTCAGCTCTGCTCCCATCCTTACACAGCCTGATGTGACTAAACCATTTTTGGTTGAGGTTGATGCTTCTTCTGTGGGGGTCGGCGCGGTGTTGTCTCAGGAAAAGTTGGATGGAGTACATCCCTGTGTTTTTTTTTCAAAGAAATTTTCTGAGTCTGAACTAAATTATGATATCGGTAATCGAGAATTGTTGCCAATTAAACTCGCATTTGAACACTGGCGTCATTTTTTGGAGGGAGCGGAATTTCCCGTTCAAGTCTTCACCGATCATAAAAATCTGATCTACCTTGATGCTGCCAAACGCTTGAATGCCCGTCAGGCTAGGTGGGCACTGTTTTTCTCGCGGTTTAATTTTACCGTTACTTACATCCCAGGTACTAAAAATGTTATAGCTGATGCTTTGTCTCGCAGCTTTTCTCCTATGGTGGGTACTGAGGAGGAGGAAAACATTTTGCAAGAGGGGGTTGTTATTGCTGTTTTGGACTCTGTGTTGGAAGATGAGATTCTTAAAGCACAGGAGAATGCCCCATCTAACACTCCCCATGGGAGGTTGTTTGTGCCTGGTACCCTGAGGAGAGATTTGTTTGTTGAATGTCATGACTCTCGGTTGGCAGGTCATCCTGGAATCTCTGAGACCAAGAGACTTGTGGGTCGCAGTTTTTGGTGGCCTGGATGGCAGAAGGAAGTCATTAAGTGGGTGCGTCAATGCACGGTGTGTGCTAGATCTAAGTCTTCTCATACTCCTGCTGCGGAGTTGCTTTGCCCTCTGGAGGTCCCTAGTGCACCTTGGACACATTTGGCTATGGACTTTATTACTGACCTTCCCCCCTCTGAGGGTTTCACTGTCATCTGGGTGGTCGTGGACCGTTTTAGCAAGATGTGTCACTTGGTTCCTTTCATCAAACTGCCCTGCGCTAAGACTCTCGCTAAGGCCTTTGTCAAGGAAATTGTCAGACTACATGGCGTTCCTACTGACATTGTTTCTGATAGGGGTCCTCGGTTTGTGGCTCATTTTGGCGTGCCTTTTGTGACAGGTTGGGAGTTCATTTGTCGTTTTCATCCGGATATCATCCTGAGTCTAATGGCCAGACAGAAAGGAAAAAACAGGATGTTGAGCAGTTCTTGCGTTGTTTTGTGACTGATAATCAAGAGGGGTGTCTGAGTTTCTGCCACTTGCTGAGTTTGCTCTTAACAACCATACATCCGCTTCTGCTGGTTGTTCGCCTTTTTTTTGTTGTACTGGGAGACATCCGTCGTTTGGGTCATTTTCCAAGTTGGGATCGGCTGTACCTGAAGAGGAGAATTTTTCTGGTGTTTTGGAGAGAGTTTGGACTGATGTGCGTGGTAATCTTCAGGAGGCTAACAAAAGATCCAAAGTGTATTTTGATAGAAAACGACAAGAGGTTTTGTTTGCTATTGGTGACATGGTTTGATTTTCCTCTAAGAATCTGCGCTTGAGGATTCCGTCTAAGAAATTGGGTCCCAAGTTTGTAGGGCCCTTTAAGGTGCTTCAGGTTATTAACCAATCTGCTGTTAAGTTGGAGCTTCCTACCTCCTGGAAGATTAATCCGGTGTTTCATGTTTCTCTCTTGAAAAAAGCTGAGGTCTCAGATGGACACGTCTCGGACACTGTTCCCCTGGTGGTGGAGGACGGGCAATATGAGATTTCCCGCATCCTAAATTCTAGACGGTATAGAGGGAGTTTGCAGTATCTCGTCGCTTGGAAGGGTTATGGACCCGAGGATAACTTGTGGGTGAGGGCGGATGATGTTTCTGCGTCTAGACTTGTCAGAGCGTTTCACAAGAGGTTTCCGGATAAGCCTAAGGCCTAGGGTGTTGTGAGTGGGCTTGGGATGAGTTCTGAGCAGAGGCTCCCTCTGGTGGTTACAAGCGGTGCTGGTCTGTCCAGTGAAGATTGTGAGGATTGGGAATCAGGTGTTACTGACTGGTCTTATATAAGGGAGTCACCTTCCCATCAGGGTTGCCGGTGATCAATTGGCTAGATTTTCGTCTATGTAATCCTTTAAAGCCTTTAGCTCGGGCCCCGCCAGGGGGTAGATCTTACCAAAAGGTATCTCTGCTCCAGGCAATAATTCAATTGGACAATCATATGGACGGTGAGGAGGAAGCTGGTCAGCGTTCTTCTTGTCACATAAATCCACATAGTCCTGGTATACAGCTGGTAGTTCAGGGACTGACATGGTTCCTTTAGGAACAGAGCAAGCTGAAACTTTTGGACTCATCTGTTTTCTGGAAAGTGTAATTCCTTGGTCTCCCAGTTAATGGTAGGATTCTGAGCCTGCAGCCATGGTAGCCCTAGAATAATGGGAAAGTGGGGAGAAGAGATAAGCATAAAGGACAGTTTCTCTTGATGATCTTTACCCATAAGAACCCTCAAAGGCTCTGTTTCCTGATCCACTGGTCCAGAGGTCAGCAGGGAGCCATCCACAGTTTCCATCTGTACTGGAGTAGCCTTCTTCACTGAACGTATCCCCTGTTTCAGAGCAAAGGAGACATCCATAAAATTTCCACTTGCCCCTGAGTCGATCATAGCAGAGCTAGACACCCAAGCTGAGTCAACCCAGAGTTTGATGGAAAGAAAGCAATGAGAATTGTTTTTCTTACAACTCAGCTGGGACACCGCTGAGGAAACTTGAAAAATGGCAGCGTTTACACAGTCAACGTCCTCAGAGGTAACGGAGTTTAAGTCCGATAAATCAAGATCTGTTGCTGCAGATCTCTCTGGAGCCTGAGGCTCGGACCTGACAGATCCCCTCTCGCAACACTCACAATGAATGAGTGCTGCAGTAGTCTTACGAGAACGGCTGGGGCAGTTTATAATGAAGTGCCCTGACTTACCACAGTAGAAACATAGATTTTCCTTTAAACGATGTTCTTTGCGTGCATCACTAACCCGTCTTTGTAAAGAGTCTACCTGCATGGGTTCAGGTTCAGGTTCCCGTGTAATCCTACTCAAAGGTTCCTTAGCTGGAGAGGAAGGTAGGAAAAGGTTAGTGCGATTGCTTTCGAACCATCTCTCTTGCCTGCGTTCAGTCAGACGAGTATCAATACGGATGCAGTAGTTAATAAAGTCACCTAACGCAGTGGGAGGGTCAACACGAGCTAGTTCATCCGTAATCAGTGGAGATAACCCCTTTCGAAAAATAGATTTTTTGGCGGAACTGTCCCAGGTGGTATCAAGGGCCCATCTCCTGAAATCCAAGGCATATTCAGCTACCGAGTGCTTACCTTGGCGCAAAGCTAACATGGCTGCTTCAGCTGTTGCACCTCGATTGGGGTCATCAAACACCTGCCCCATGGCTGAAATAAAAGCATCAAGGTGATTCAAACAATCATCCTCAGTCTCAATCAGAGGGTTTGCCCACATCAAAGCCTTGTTGGTAAGCAACATAATTATAGTAAGCACCTTAGATCGTTCAGTGGGAAATTGTGAAGCATGTGCAGAAAAAAAAAGATTGCATTGGTTAATAAATCCCCTGAATTTCTCACGTTCACCGCCAAAACGAAAAGGGGGCAACTTGGGAATCCCAGAACTCGGGGTTATGGCAGGAGCCTTTGGCTCGTTCCTCTAGAACCTCAATCCTGGCTCGTAAATCCTGGGTAGTTTGTCCAAACACTTGCAAATTGTGATTAGTGAGGTCCTGTAGGTTTGCAATTCGGGTCTTTATAGTCTGTATATCTGCAAGGATTGTATCAGTCACTCCGCAAAGCTCCTTTATGCGAACCTCCATCTTCCAGATCTTTTAAGACAGGAGTACTGGAAGGAGAAGAGAAAAAAAAAACAAACAAAAAAAAAAAACAATAGTGTTTACCTGTGGTAACACTGCAGAGTAAAATTAAGGGAATGTGCTCACCTGGAATGGTTGTGAGAAGTCACAACCACTGTCATCACAGAAAGTATAACCGGACATCTGATATCCACAGTCACAGCAGACACAGCCTTCCCAGACCCAGCAGACACTAACGTTTGGCTTCAGAATCTTGTCATGTATGGTGTACAGTTCATATAGCGTCTTGTGCTTGGGTGCGAGGAAAACACATGAGACACAGGTTTGATATAGAAGGACTTGTATTACTTCATACAAGTGGCAAAAAGGGTCACACAGTTTGCAGGTACAGAAGCAGGAGACACCGCAGGCCAGAGTAACTTAAGCTCAGCAATAACTCTCCACAACAGGTTCAGGATCTCTTCTCTGTTACCGTAATTCCATGCAAACGTGGATTTATCAAATAGCAGGTTTCCAGAGTCCACAAGTGTTCCAAAGATCCTCAGTAGGAAATAGCTGGAGTACAAAGTTCAAGGTTTCCAGGAGTCAGGTCACAGGCTCACTGCAGGCTTGATTCTGAAGCACTGATTGCTCAGCTGAGGCTGCTTATAAAGCAAGAGGGAGAGAATCAGGGCGGGAACATGAAGCTGGAAACTCCATATTGACTGAGGGCAAGATAGCTGCAGCAAGACAGAAAGCAAAATGGCCGACGGAAAAACTGAGTTTCAAGAAACATGTACAAAGAACCTTACACTCTGATTGAGACTGAGGATGATTGTTTGAATCACCTTGATGCTTTTATTTCAGCCATGGGGCAGGTGTTTGATGACCCCAATCGAGGTGCAACAGCTGAAGCAGCCATGTTAACTTTGCGCCAAGGTAAGCGTTCAGTAGCCGAATATGCCTTGGATTTTAGGAGATGGGCTCTTGATACCACTTGGGACACTTCCGCCAAAAAATCTATTTTTCGGAAAGGGTTGTCTCCACTGATTAAGGATGAACTTGCTCGTGCCGACCCTCCCACTGCGTTAGGTGACTTTATTAACTATTGTATCCGTATTGATGCTCGTCTGACTGAACGCAGACAAGAGAGATGGTTCGAAAATAATCGCACTAACCTTTTCCTACCTCCCTCCTCAGCTAAGGAACCTTTGAGTAGGATCACAAGGGAACCAGAACCTGAACCCATGCAGGTGGACTCTTTACAAAGACGGGTTAGTGATGCACGCAAAGAACATCGTATAAAGGAAAATCTATGTTTTTACTGTGGTAAGTCAGGGCACTTCATTATAAACTGCCCCAGCCGTTCTCGTAAGACTACTGCAGCAGTTATTCACTGTGAGTGTTGCGAGAGGAGCTCTGTCATGTCCGAGCCTCAGATTCCAGAGAGATCTGCTGCAAGAGATCTTGATTTCTCGGACTTAAACTCTGTTAGTTCTGGGGACGATGACGGTATAAACGCTGCAATTTTTCAAGTTTCCTCAGCGGTGTCCCAGCTGAGTTGTAAAAGAAACAATTCTCATTGCTTCCTTTCCATCAAACTCTGGGTTGACTCAGTCTGGGTGTCTAGCTCTGCTATGATCGACTCAGGAGCAAGTGGAAATTTTATGGATATCTCCTTTGCTCTGAAACAGGGGATACGTTCAGTGAAGAAGGCTACTCCAGTACAGATGGAGACTGTGGATGGCTCCCTGCTGACCTCTGGACCAGTGGATCAGGAACAGGAGCCTTTGAGGGTCCTTATGGGTAAAGATCATCAGGAGAAAATGTCTTTTATGCTTATCTCTTCTCCCCACTTTCCCATTATTCTAGGGCTACCATGGCTACAGGCGCAGAATCCTACGATTAACTGGGAGACCAAGGAATTACACTTTCCGGAGAAACAGATGAGTCAAGGAGTTTCAGCTTGCTCTGTTCCTAAAGGAACCATGTCAGTCCCTGAACTACCAGCTGTATACCAGGACTATGTGGATTTATGTGACAAGAAGAACGCTGATCAGCTTCCTCCTCACCGTCCATATGATTGTCCAATCGAATTATTGCCTGGAGCCGAGATACCTTTTGGTAAGATCTACCCCCTAGCGGGGCCCGAGCTAAAAGCTTTAAAGGACTACATAGATGAAGATCTAGCCAAAGGCTTCATACGCCCCTCTTCATCTCCCGCAGGTGCACCCATCTTCTTTGTGAAGAAGAAAGATGGATCTCTGAGACCCTGCATAGACTATAGGGAACTCAATAAGGTTACTATTAGAAACCGTTATCCATTGCCTTTAATCACGGAGTTGTTGGAGAGAGTGCGGCACGCCAAAATTTTCTCTAAACTGGATCTCCGTGGGGCCTATAACTTGGTCCGTATTAGACCTGGGGATGAATGGAAGACTGCATTCAGGTCACGCTATGGACACTTTGAATATCTAGTTATGCCTTTTGGTCTGAGTACCGCCCCAGCCACTTTCCAACACTTGGTGAATGACATCTTCAGGGATCTCCTAGATACATTTGTGGTGATTTATCTGGATGATATTCTAATTTTTTCTAACTCCACAGAGGAACATCATGGACATGTGAGAATGGTCTTAGAACGCCTAAGACAAAACCATCTCTACATCAAACTTGAAAAGTGTGAATTCCATAGGACCGAAATTCAATTTCTGGGGTATGTACTATCTACGCAAGGGATTAGTATGGATGGAAGCAAGACCCAAGCCATCAAGGATTGGCCAATTCCTAGAAATGTGAAGGAGGTGCAGCGCTTCATCGGGTTTGCCAACTTCTATAGACGTTTCATTAGGAATTTCTCTGAGGTAGTGTCACCTATCACCAAACTTACCCGGAAACAGTCTAGGTTCTCCTGGACCCCGCAAGCGCAGGAAGCATTTTCCTGTTTAAAGGATAAATTTACCACCGCACCTATCTTAGTACATCCCAACCCCGAGCTTGCCTTCATAATAGAGGTGGATGCTTCAGACTGTGCCGTTGGAGCTATACTCTCTCAGAGAACAGGTGAGAAGAATGTCTTGCATCCCTGTGCCTTCTTTTCCCAGCAGTTGTCTTCGGCTGAGAGGAACTACGATGTGGGCAATAGAGAATTGTTGGCCATTATTGCCGCCTTCAAGGAATGGAGACACCTTCTTCAGGGAGCTGCACAGCAAATAGTCGTCCTGACAGACCATCGTAACCTTGAATTTATCAGGTCGGCTAAGTGCCTGACTCCTCGCCAGGCTCGCTGGAATCTTTTCCTAAACCAATTTAATTTTGTAATTTCTTATAGACCAGGATCGCGCAATGGAAAGGCTGATGCACTCTCTAGGATTCATTCAGCAGAGACACGTCCACTTACTCCTCCTAAGACTATTCTTCCTGACTCTAGATTCCTGGGAGTGATTCATAATCAAGACCTACTTAAGGACATCAAGGAAGCATACCATGCGGATTCTTTGTTGGCTCAACCCCCAAGGGACGTAAGTCTTGTTTTTAAGAATGGTGTGTGGATTCAGGGACAACGTCTGTATATACCTGAAACAGTCAGATTGAGAGTATTGCAACTCATCCACGATTCCAAGATAGCCGGGCATAGGGGAATTCTAAAGACACAAGAATTTTTTCTCGTTTCTTTTGGTGGCCCACTTACAGGAAAGATGTTTTAAACTATGTCACTTCATGTGAAGTCTGTGCAAGATGCAAAACACCTCGCTCCTCACCAACTGGTCTGTTACAACCTCTTCCCACCCCGTCCCGCCCGTGGGGATCCATTTCTATGGACTTCATTGTGGAGTTACCAACCTCTCAAGGGAAGAACACCATTCTAGTGGTGGTTGATCGTCTAACAAAGGCAGCTCATTTTATCCCTTGTGTCGGTTTACCCACTGCAAAACAGACATCAGACTTAATGATTAAGAATGTGTTTCGCTTACATGGAGTACCGGATGAGGTCATTTCGGATCGAGGGGTGCAATTCACTTCAAGGTTTTGGCAAAATTTCTGTGCCGCATTGGAGATTAAAGTAAACCTTTCTTCTGCTTTTCATCCCCAGACTAATGGACAGACAGAACGAACCAATCAGACCCTGGAGCAGTATCTCCGCTGCTTTATCTGCCACCTACAAGATGATTGGGTGGATCTACTTCCACTGGCTGAGTTCTCTTTAACAACTCTCAGAGCGCCTCCACTAAGCAGTCTCCTTTTTACTCCAATCTAGGTTATCATCCTAACATTCTTCCTCGATTTCCCATAGATACGCCCTTGCCGGCAGTGGCTGAAAGAATCACTTCTTTACAAAAGAATATGGATCTTCTAAAGGAAAATCTAGAATTGGCTCAGGAAAGGTACAAGAAAGCAGCAGATAAATTTCGTAAACCTGCACCAGCTTTCAAGGTAGGAGATTTGGTCTAGCTGTCAACCAGAAATCTTAAAATAAAGATTCCATCGTCTAAATTGGGACATAAGTACATTGGACCTTATAAGATCAGTAAGATTATAAGTGCTGTTGCTTGTCGTCTTCAACTGCCCAGAACTATGAGAATCCACCCTGTCTTTCATGTATCCCTACTAAAGGCTGCAACACCCAATACGTTTCCTGGACGTTCTTCTCCTTGCCCTGACCCAGTGCTGGTCGATGGTCAGGAAGAATTTATGGTGGAAAGGATTCTAGATTCCAGGTTGTACAGAAATCAGTTGCAATATTTGATTAAATGGCAGGGCTACCCAGTGGAGGACAACTCATGGGAGCCAGTCAATAATGTAAATGCTCCTCGCCTGCTCCGCCAGTTTCATCAGAGGTACCCTGACAAGCCTGGTGTAAGGTCATCCGGAGGTTGTCCCTAAGGGGGGAGTAATGTAAGGTTCTTTGTCTCTTTTGACATGTTCCTTGAAACTCAGTTTTCCGTCGGCCATTTTGCTTTCTGTCTTGCTGCAGCTATCTTGCCCTCAGTTAATATGGAGGTTCCAGCTTTCATGTTCCGCCCTGATTCTCTCCTCTTGCTTCTTAAGCAGCCTCAGCTGAACAATCAGTGCTCCTGAATCAAGCTTCAGTCAGCCTGTGACCTGACTCCTGGAAACCTAGGATTTTGGACTCCAGCTATTTCCTACTGAGGAACTTTGGAACACTTTTGGACTCTGGAAACCTGCTGTCTGGTGAATCCATGTTTGCAGAGGAATTACGGTACAGAGAAGAGATCCTGAACCTGCTTTGGAGAGTTATTGTAGAGCTTGAAGTTACTCTGGCCTGCTGTGTTCTCCTGCCTCTGTTCCTGCAAACTGTGTGACCTTTTCTGCATGCTTGTATGAAGTAATACAAGTCATTTCATATCAACCTGTGTCTCATGTGTTTTCCTCGCACCCAAGCACAAGACGCTATAGGAACTGTACACTATACATGACACCTACTTCATTAAAGGCTCTTCAAAGATTTTTGGGTTTTGCCAATTTTTATCGTAAATTTATTGGTAATTTCTCGGTTATTGTTAAACCATTAACTGATTTGACCAAAAAGGGTTCTGATGTGGTGAATTGGCCTCCTGAGGCAGTCTCTGCATTTCAGGATCTTAAGCAGAGATTCACTTCTGCTCCTGTTCTACAGCAGCCTGATGTTTCTCTGCCATTTCAGGTGGAGGTTGATGCCTCTGAAATTGGGGCAGGTGCTGTTTTGTCCCAAAAAGATCCAAGACCTCTAAAAGTAACCCTTGTGCCTTTTTCTCTCGAAAATTTTCTCCTACTGAACGTAATTATGACGTGGGTAATCGGGAGTTATTGGCCATGAAGTGGGCTTTTGAAGAGTGGAGACATTGGCTGGAGGGAGCCAAACATCAGGTGGTGGTCCTTACTGACCATAAGAATCTGGTTTATCTGGAATCTGCCAAGCGACTCAATCCTAGACAGGCCAGGTGGGCCTTGTTTTTCACACGTTTTAATTTTGTGGTTTCCTTTCTTCCTGGCACTAAGAATGTTAAGGCGGATGCCCTCTCGAGGAGCTTCCTTGCGGACTCTCCTGAGTTATCTGATCCTTCTGTTATTTTGAAAGAGGGTGTAGTTCTTTCCGCCATCTCACCTAATTTGAGACTTGCTCTGGAGGGGTGTCAGGAGGATAGGCCCGAGCGCTGCCCTGTTGGAAAATTGTTTGTCCCGGACCAGTGGAAAAAGAGCGTGATGTCTGAGATTCATTGTTCCGCGTTGGCTGGGCATCCCGGAATTTTTGGTACCAGAGACTTGGTTAGTCGGTCCTTTTGGTGGCCTACCTTGTCTCGTGATGTCAGGGAATTTGTGCAGTCCTGCGGGACTTGCTCTCGCTCCAAGCCTTGCTCTCGCTCTAGTGGTTTGTTGATGCCATTGCCTGTGCCCAAGAGACCATGGACCCATATCTCTATGGATTTCATTTCCGACCTTCCTGTTTCTTAGAGAATGACCGCCATCTGGGTGATTTGTGATAGGTTTTCCAAGATGATACATCTTGTGCCATTACCTAAATTGCCTTCCTCCTCTGAATTGGTGCCGTTGTTCTTTCAGCACGTGGTTCGTTTACACGGCATTCCTGAGAACATAGTGTCTGACAGAGGAGTCCAGTTTGTTTCCAGATTTTGGAGGACTTTTTGTTCTAAACTGGGTGTTCAATTGTCTTTCTCCTCGGCTTTCATCCTCAGACCAATGGTCAAACTGAGAGAACAAACCAGACATTGGAGACTTATCTAAGATGCTTTGTGTCTGCTGATCAGGATGACTGGGTCTCTTTTTTGCCTTTGGCTGAGTTTGCTCTTAATAATAGGGCTAGCTCTGCCACTTTGATGTCTCCGTTTTTCTGTAATTCTGGGTTTCACCCTCGATTTTCTTCAGGACAGACGGAGGCTTCTGTCTGTCCAGGTGTTGACTCTGTTGTGGAGCGTATGCAACAGATTTGGGACCAGGTAGTGGAGAGGTTGTCCCTCTCTCAGGAGAGGGCCCAGCGGTTTGCTAACCGGCATAGGACTGATGGTCCTCGTTTAAAGTAGGGGACTTGGTCTGGTTGTCCTCAAAAAATATTCCTATGAGAGTAGATCTCCTAAATTTAAGCCTAGGTTCATTGGACCTTATAAGATCATGGAGATTCTTAATCCTGTTTCTTTTCGTTTGCTTCTTCCAGGGACATTTAAGATCCATAACGTGTTCCACAAGTCCTTGTTGAAGAGGTTTGTTGAGCCAGTGGTTCCTGCTGCTGTGCCTCCTGACCCTGTTTTGGTTGAGGGCAATCTGGAGTATGTGGTTGAGAAAATATTAGATTCTCGTTTTTCTAGACGGAAACTCCAGTATTTGGTTAAGTGGAGAGGTTATGGTCAGGAAGACAATTCTTGGGTGTTTGCTTCGGACATCCATGCTAGGAGACTATCCGTGCGTATCATAGAACTCATCCTGACCGACCTGGTTGCTCAAATGAGGGTTCGGTGACCCCTCCTCAAGGGGGGGGTACTGTTGTGAGTGGGCTTGGGATGAGTTCTGAGCAGAGGCTCCCTCTGGTGGTTACAAGCGGTGCTGGTCTGTCCAGTGAAGATTGTGAAGATTGTGAGGATTGGGAATCAGGTGTTACTGTGTAATTTATGTAGTACAGTTCATATAGCGTCTTGTGCTTGGGTGCGATGAAAACACAGGAGTCACAGGTTTGATATAGAAAAGTCCTGTATTACTTCATACAAGTTGGCAGAAATAGTCACACAGTTTGCAGACACAGAAACAGGAGACACAGCAGGCCAGAGTAATCCAAGCTCAGCAATCACTCTCCAATACAGATTCAGGATCTTCTTCTCTGTTACCGTAAGTCCATGCAAACGTGGGTCTTTCAAAGAGCAGGGTTCAGAGTCCACAAGTACTTCAGAGTTCCTCAGTAGGAATAGCTGGAGTACAAGGTCCAAGGCTTACAGGAGTCAAGTCACAGGTTCACTGCAGGCTAGATTCTGAAGCACTGATTGCTCAGCTGTGGCTGCTTAAGAAGCAAAGGAGAGAATCAGGGCGGGAACATGCAAGCTGGAAACTCCATTTTGACTGAGGGCAAGATAGCTGCAGCAAGACAGAAAGTAAAATGGCTGACGAACAAACTGAGTTTCAGGAATATATACATAGAACCTTACATTACTCCCCCTTAAGGACAACCTCCGGATGACCTCAGACCAGGCTTGTGTGGGTACCTCTGATGAAACTGACGGAGCAAGCGAGGAGCATTAACGTTATTGACCGGTTCCCATGAGTTGTCCTCCACTGGGTAGCCCTGCCATTTAATCAGATATTGTAACTGATTTCTATACAACCTGGAATCTAAAATCCTTTCCACCACAAATTCTTCCTGACCATCGACCAGCACTGGGTCAGGGCAAGGAGAGGAACGTCCAGGAAACGTATTGGGTGTCGCAGCCTTTAGTAGGGATACATGAAAGACAGGGTGGATTCTCATAGTTCTGGGCAGTTGAAGACGACAAGCAACGGCACTTATAATTTTACTGATTTTATAGGGTCCAATGTACTTATGTCCCAACTTAGACGATGGAATCCTTAACTTAAGATTTCTGGTTGACAGCCAGACCAAGTCTCCTACCTTGAAAGCTGTTGCAGGTTTACGAAATTTATCTGCTGCTTTCTTGTACCTTTCTTGAGCCGATTCCAGATTTTCCTTTAGAAGATCCATATTCTTCTGTAAAGACGTGATTCTTTCAGCCACTGCTGGTAAAGGCGTTTCTATGGGAAATCGTGGTAGAATGTTAGGATGATAACCTAGATTAGAGTAAAAAGGAGACTGTTTAGTGGAGGCACTCTGAGAGTTGTTATACGAGAACTCAGCTAATGGAAGTAGATCCACCCAATCATCCTGTAGGTGGCAGATAAAGCAGCGGAGATACTGCTCAGGGTTTGATTGGTTCGTTCGGTCTGTCCATTAGTCTGGGGATGAAAAGCAGAAGAAAGGTTTACTTTAATGTCCAATGCTGCACAGAAATTTTGCCAAAACCTAGAAGTGAATTGCACCCTACGATCCGAAATAACCTCATCCGGTACTCCATGTAAGCGAAACACATCTTTAATCATCAAATCTGATGTCTGTTTTGCAGTGGGTAAGCCGACACAAGGGATAAAATGAGCTGCCTTTGTTAGACGGTCAACCACCACTAGAATGGTGTTCTTCCCCTGAGAGGTTGGTAACTCCACAATGAAGTCCATAGAAATGGATCCCCACGGGCGGGACGGGGTGGGAAGAGGCTGTAACAGACCAGTTGGTGAGGAGCGAGGTGTTTTGCATCTTGCACAGACCTCACATGAAGTGACATAATTCAAAACATCCTTCCTGCAAGTGGGCCACCAAAAGAAACGAGAGAGAAATTCCTGTGTCTTTAGAATTCCTCTATGCCCAGCTATCTTGGAATCGTGAATGAGTTGCAATACTCTCAAT
Organism: Oophaga sylvatica; assembly: GCA_033576555.1. Lineage (NCBI taxonomy): Eukaryota > Metazoa > Chordata > Amphibia > Anura > Dendrobatidae > Oophaga > Oophaga sylvatica. The sequence goes on from JARQOD010000137.1 coordinate 205,389, forward strand.
CTGACTGTCTCAGGAATATACAGACGTTGTCCCTGAATCCACACACCATTCTTAAAGACAAGACTTACGTCCCTTGGGGGTTGTGCCAAAAAGGAATCCGCATGGTATGCTTCCTTGATGTCCTTAAGTAGGTCTTGATTATGAATTACTCCTAGGAATCTAGAGTCAGGAAGAATAGTCTTAGGAGGAGTAATTGGACGTGTCTCTGCTGAGTAAATCCTAGAGAGTGCATCAGCCTTTCCATTGCGCGATCCTGGTCTATAAGAGATGATAAAATTAAATTGGTTTAAGAAAAGATTCCAGCGAGCCTGGCGAGGAGTCAGGCACTTAGCCGACCTGATAAACTCAAGGTTACGATGGTCTGTCAGGACGACTATTTGCTGTGCAGCTCCCTGAAGAAGGTGTCTCCATTCTTTGAAGGCGGCAATAATGGCCAACAACTCTCTATTGCCCACATCGTAGTTCCTTCAGCCGAAGACGACTGCTGGGAAAAGAAGGCACAGGGATGCAAGACATTCTTCTCACCTGTTCTCTGAGAGAGTATAGCTCCAACGGCACAGTCTGAAGCATCCACCTCTATTATGAAGGCAAGCTCGGGGTTAGGATGTACTAGGATAGGTGCAGTGGTAAATTTATCTTTTAGACGGGAAAATGCTTCCTGGGCTTGGGGAGTCCAGGAAAACCTAGACTCTTTCCGGGTAAGTTGAGTGATAGGTGACACTACCTCAGAGAAATTTCTAATGAAACGTCTATAGAAGTTGGCAAACCCGATGAAGCGCTGTACCTCCTTCACATTTCTAGGACTTGGCCAATCCTTGATGGCTTGGGTTTTGCTTCCATCCATACTAATTCCTTGTGTAGACAGTACATACCCCAGAAATTGAATTTCGGTCCTATGGAATTCACACTTTTCAAGTTTGATGTAAAGATGATTTTGTCTTAGACGTTCCAAGACCATTCTCACATGTCCATGATGTTCCTCTGTGAAGTTAGAAAAAATTAGAATATCATCCAAATAAATTACCACGAATGTATCTAGGAGATCCCTGAAGATGTCATTCACCAAGTGTTGGAAAGTGGCTGGGGCGGTACTCAGACCAAAAGGCATAACTAGATATTCAAAGTGTCCATAGCGTGACCTGAATGCAGTCTTCCATTCATCCCCAGGTCTAATACGGACTAAGTTATAGGCCCCACGAAGATCTAGTTTAGAAAAAATTTTGGCATGTCGCACTCTCTCCAATAACTCAGGGATTAAAGGCAATGGATAACGGTTTCTAATAGTAACCTTATTGAGTTCCCTATAGTCTACGCATGGTCTCAGAGATCCATCTTTCTTCTTTACAAAGAAGATGGGTGCACCTGCAGGAGATGAAGAGGGGCGTATGAAGCCCTTGGCTAGATTTTCATCTATGTAATCCTTTAAAGCCTTTAGCTCGGGCCCCGCCAGGGGGTAGATCTTACCAAAAGGTATCTCTGCTCCAGGCAATAATTCAATTGGACAATCATATGGACGGTGAGGAGGAAGCTGGTCAGCGTTCTTCTTGTCACATAAATCCACATAGTCCTGGTATACAGCTGGTAGTTCAGGGACTGACATGATTCCTTTAGGAACAGAGCAAGCTGAAACTTTTGGACTCATCTGTTTCTCTGGAAAGTGTAATTCCTTGGTCTCCCAGTTAATGGTAGGATTCTGAGCCTGCAGCCATGGTAGCCCTAGAATAATGGGAAAGTGGGGAGAAGAGATAAGCATAAAGGACAGTTTCTCTTGATGATCTTTACCCATAAGAACCCTCAAAGGCTCTGTTTCCTGATCCACTGGTCCAGAGGTCAGCAGGGAGCCATCCACAGTTTCCATCTGTACTGGAGTAGCCTTCTTCACTGAACGTATTCCCTGTTTCAGAGCAAAGGAGACATCCATAAAATTTCCACTTGCCCCTGAGTCGATCATAGCAGAGCTAGACACCCAAGCTGAGTCAACCCAGAGTTTGATGGAAAGAAAGCAATGAGAATTGTTTTTCTTACAACTCAGCTGGGACACCGCTGAGGAAACTTGAAAAATGGCAGCGTTTACACAGTCAAGTCCTCAGAGGTAACGGAGTTTAAGTCCGAGTAAATCAAGATCTGTTGCTGCAGATCTCTCTGGAGCCTGAGGCTCGGACCTGACAGATCCCCTCTCGCAACACTCACAATGAATGAGTGCTGCAGTAGTCTTACGAGAACGGCTGGGGCAGTTTATAATGAAGTGCCCTGACTTACCACAATAGAAACATAGATTCTCCTTAAAACGATGTTCCTTGCGTGCATCACTAACCCGTCGTTGTAAAGAGTCTACCTGCATGGGTTCAGGTTCAGGTTCCCGTGTAATCCTACTCAAAGGTTCCTTAGCTGGAGAGGAAGGTAGGAAAAGGTTAGTACGATTGCTTTCGAACCATCTCTCTTGCCTGCGTTCAGTCAGACGAGTATCAATACGGATGCAGTAGTTAATAAAGTCACCTAACGCAGTGGGAGGGTCGGCACGAGCAAGTTCATCCTTAATCAGTGGAGATAACCCCTTTCGAAAAATAGATTTTTTGGCGGAACTGTCCCAGGTGGTATCAAGGGCCCATCTCCTGAAATCCAAGGCATATTCAGCTACCGAGTGCTTACCTTGGCGCAAAGCTAACATGGCTGCTTCAGCTGTTGCACCTCGATTGGGGTCATCAAACACCTGCCCCATGGCTGAAATAAAATCATCAAGGTGATTCAAACAATCATCCTCAGTCTCAATCAGAGGGTTTGCCCACATTAAAGCCTTGTTGGTAAGCAACATAATTATAGTAAGCACCTTAGATCGTTCAGTGGGAAATTGTGAAGCATGTGCAGAAAAAAAAAGATTGCATTGATTAATAAATCCCCTGAATTTCTCACGTTCACCGCCAAAACGAAAAGGGGGCAACTTGGGAATCCCAGCACTCGGGGCTACGGCAGGAGCCTGGACTCGCCCCTCTAGAACCTCAATCCTGGCTCGCAAATCCTGGGTAGTCTGTCCAACCACTTGCAAATTGTGATTATTGAGGTCCTGTAGATTTGTAAAACGGGTCTTTATATTCTGCAAATCTGCAAGGATATTATCAGTCACTCCGCAAAGTTCCTTTATGCGGGCCTCCATTTTCCAGATCTTTTAAGACAGGATTACTGGAAGAAGAGGAGAGAAAAAAAAACAATAGTGTTCACCTGTGGCAACACTGCAGAGAGAAAAAAAAAATTAAGGGAACTGCTCACCTGGAATGGTTGTGAGAAGTCACAACCACTATCATCACAGAAAGTTTCAACCAGACATCTGATATCCAGAGTTACAGCAGACAAAAAAGAGAAAAGAAAGGAGAAAAAAAAAAACAATAGTGTTTACCTGTGGTAACACTGCAAAAAGAAAAAAACTAAGGGAATTGCTCACCTGGAATGGTTGTGGAAGTCACAACCACTGTCATCACAGAAAGTACAACCGGACGTCTGATATCCACAGTACAGCAGACACAGCCTTCCAGACCCAGCAGACACTAACGTTTTGGCTTCAGAATCTTGTAATGTATGTAGTACAGTTCATATAGCGTCTTGTGCTTGGGTGCGATGAAAACACAGGAGTCACAGGTTTGATATAGAAAAGTCCTGTATTACTTCATACAAGTTGGCAGAAATAGTCACACAGTTTGCAGACACAGAAACAGGAGACACAGCAGGCCAGAGTAATCCAAGCTCAGCAATCACTCTCCAATACAGATTCAGGATCTTCTTCTCTGTTACCGTAAGTCCATGCAAAC
>JARQOD010000138.1:0-208598 GCA_033576555.1 Oophaga sylvatica
CATTTTCTTCTTTTTGTTTTTGTGCTTGATTTTTGCATTTTGTCCTGCACTTCTGTGGGGACCTTCAGGGTCCCCTCTGGGGGCTTTTGCCCTCTCAGTTTAGTTCAGCTACTGATGTTTGTACTTTTGCTTTTTACAGTTTTTTCAGTGGCTGCTGTTTTGATTTGGTTACACCAGAGAACTAATTTAGGTGGTAGAGGTCGTGTGATCTCAGGTGTTTTTGAAATTAGTAGAGTTGGTGCTTTTCAGGGTTTTCTGGGATTGCAGTAAGTACCCTTCCTATCCTTTTCTATTTAGTTAGTTTGGGCCCCAGCGTTTGCTCATACTATTTTCTGTCTGTGTCAGTATTTCTTCTTGTCTAACCGCCATTACATGTTTGGGGGCTTTCTATTATCTTTGGGGTTCTGCTCCGGGGCAGATAGCTTTCCTATTTCTATCTTTAGGTGTAGTTAGTTTCTCAGGCTGTGACGAGGCGTCTAGGACCAACGTAGGAACGCTCCACGGCTGCCTCTAGTTGTGGTGGTTAGTCAGGGTACTGCAATCTCATAGATTCCAACTGCTCTGGTGTATTGCCTTTTTACCTGCACTCCTCAGTTACCGAAACATAACAGTATCACCGGCCCAAAATTTAATATTGTATGGTACTCACAGAAGGAAAAATATTGTGAAAGAAAAACCGGTTGTCAGAGTTGTCAGAGATATTTTTCTGTTTGTTGCATTTTTTTTTTTCCCTCTGTATTTCTGGGTGCTGAGGAGGATCTTTTCTCTCAATGGAGTTTGCACAGTTGTCTGGCCGTGTGGATCAGCTTGCCACTGAGGTTCAGAGTATTGCTGCATATCTTGCTAGGTTGCCTGTTGTGGAACCTAGGATCCCCATGCCAGATTTGTTTTTGGGGATCGAGCTAAGTTTCAGAATTTCAAAAATAATTGTAAATTGTTTTTTGCCTTAAAATCTAAGTCCTCAGGGAACGCAGCGCAGCAGGTTCAAATTGTCATCTCTCTCCTGCGCGGCGATCCTCAGGATTGGACTTTTTCCCTGACACCTGGGGATCCTGTTTTGAGTGATGTTGATGCATTTTTTCAGGCTTTGGGGTTATTGTACGATGAGCCTAATGTCACTGATCAAGCTGAAAAAGCCTTGTTGGCATTAAATCAGGGGCTTGATGACGCTGATTTATACTGTCAGAGATTCCGTAGGTGGGCAGTCCTGACCAAGTGGAATGACGACGCTTTGGCGGCCCTTTTCCGGAAGGGTCTGTCAGATAATGTAAAGGATGTTATAGTGGGATTCCCTGTCCCCTCTGGTCTCAATGATTCTATGTCATTAGCGATTCAAATTGACAGACGTTTGCGTGAGCGGAGAAGTATGCGTGGAATAGTGTTGCCTTGTGAACCTGCTTCTGAATCCATGCAGTGTGATAGAGTGGTATCTGGGGCACAGCGTCATGAGTTTCGAAAGCGCAATGGGTTATGTTTCTACTGTGGTGATGCCTCTCATGCTATTTCAGTCTGCCCTAAGCGGGGAAGACGTTTTGCACCGCTCAGTTGTCTTGGGTAGTGTTCAGACTAAGTTTTTATTAACTGTTACTCTGATATGCTCTCTGTCCTCATTTTCTGCTCAGGCTTTCGTTGATTCTGGAGCAGCTATTAACCTGATAATTATGATTTTGCTAAACGTTGTGGGTTTCCCTTGATACCCTACAAAAGTCTATTCCCCTACTGGGGATCGATTCTACCCCTTTGGCTGAGAATAAACCTCACTTCTCTACTCAGGTGATAATGAGGGTTGAACCTGATCACCAGGAGTGCTGCAAATTTTTGGTTCTGTATAATCTGCATGATATTGTCGTACTGGGTTTCCCTTGGTTACAGTCTCATAATCCTGTTTTGGATTGGAAATCTGTGTCTGTAACCAGTTGGGGCTGCCAATGTGTTAATACCAACACTCCTGTTTTTTCTGCCTCCCCCCAGGCTCAGGATGTTCCTGACTTTTTGATTGATTTTTCTGATGTGTTTAGCGAAAGTAAATCTGCATCCTTGCCTCCCCATAGGAGCTATGACTGCGCTATTGAATTAGTGCCGGGTAGTAAATTCCCTAAAGGTCGCCTTTTTAACTTGTCTGTGCCTGAACATGACGCTATGCGGTCTTATATCAAGGAATCATTGGAGAAGGGTCATATCAGAACCATCCTCTTCACCCTTGGGTGCCGGTTTTTTCTTTGTGGCCAAAAAGGATGGTTCATTAAGGCCGTGTATTGATTATCGTCTTTTGAACAATATTACTGTGAAATATCAATACCCGTTACCCTTGATTTCTGACCTGTTTTCCAGGGTGAAAAACGCTACTTGGTTTACCAAGCTTGACCTCAGGGGGGCGTATAACCTTTATCGCATTAAGCACGGGGATGAATGGAAGACGGCATTCAATACCCCTGAAGGGCATTTTGAGTATCTAGTGATGCCCTTTGGGCTCACTAATGCTCCTTCTGTCTTCCAGTCCTTCATGAATGACATTTTCAGGGATTTTGTGGACAAATTTCTGATTGTTTATTTGGATGATATCTTGATTTTTTCTAATGACTGGGACTCTCATGTGAAACATGTTCGAACTGTATTCCAGATTTTGAGAGAGAATGCTCTGTATGTGAAGGGATCAAAGTGTCTTTTTGGCGTACAGAGGATCTCATTTCTGGGATTCATTTTGTCCCCATCTGTTATTGAAATGGACCCGGTCAAGGTTCAGGCCATCTGTGATTGGGTCCAACCTACTTCATTAAAGGCTCTTCAAAGATTTTTGGGTTTTGCCAATTTTTATCGTAAATTTATTGGTAATTTCTCGGTTATTGTTAAACCATTAACTGATTTGACCAAAAAGGGTTCCGATGTGGTGAATTGATCTCCTGAGGCAGTCTCTGCATTTCAGGAACTTAAGCAAAGATTCACTTCTGCTCCTGTTCTACGGCAGCCTGATGTTTCTCTGCCATTTCAGGTGGAGGTTGATGCCTCTGAAATTGGGGCAGGTGCCGTTTTGTCCCAAAAAGATCCAGAGACCTCTAAAAGTAACCCTTGTGCCTTTTTCTCTCGAAAATTTTCTCCTACTGAACGTAATTATGACGTGGGTAATCGGGAGTTATTGGCCATGAAGTGGGCTTTTGAAGAGTGGAGACATTGGCTGGAGGGAGCCAAACATCAGGTGGTGGTCCTTACGGACCATAAGAATCTGGTCTATCTGGAATCTGCCAAGCGACTCAATCCTAGGCAGGCCAGGTGGGCCTTGTTTTTCACACGTTTTAATTTTGTGGTTTCCTTTCTTCCTGGCACTAAGAATGTTAAGGCGAATGCCCTCTTGAGGAGTTTCCTTGCGGACTCTCCTGAGTTAACTGATCCTTCTGTTATTTTGAAAGAGGGTGTAGTTCTTTCCGCCATCTCGCCCAATTTGAGACTTGCTCTGGAGGGGTGTCAGGAGGATAGGCCCGAGCGCTGCCCTGTTGGAAAATTGTTTGTCCCGGGCCAGTGGAAAAAGAGTGTGATGTCTGAGATTCATTGTTCCGCATTGGCTGGGCATCCCGGAATTTTTGGTACCAGAGACTTGGTTAGTCGGTCCTTTTGGTGGCCTACCTTGTCTTGTGATGTCAGGGAATTTGTGCAGTCCTGCGGGACTTGCTCTCGCTCCAAGCCTTGCTCTCGCTCTAGTGGTTTGTTGATGCCATTGCCTGTGCCCAAGAGACCATGGACCCATATCTCTATGGATTTCATTTCCGACCTTCCTGTTTCTCAGAGAATGACCGCCATCTGGGTAATTTGTGATAGGTTTTCCAAAATGATACATCTTGTGCCATTACCTAAGTTGCCTTCCTCCTCTGAATTGGTGCCGTTGTTCCTTCAGCACATGGTTCGTTTACACGGCATTCCTGAGAACATTGTGTCTGACAGAGGAGTCCAGTTTGTTTCCAGATTTTGGAGGACTTTTTGTTCTAAACTGGGTGTTCAATTGTCTTTCTCCTCGGCATTTCATCCTCAGACCAATGGTCAAACTGAGAGAACAAACCAGACATTGGAGACTTATCTAAGATGCTTTGTGTCTGCTGATCAGGATGACTGGGTCTCTTTTTTGCCTTTGGCTGAGTTTGCTCTTAATAATAGGGCTAGCTCTGCCACTTTGATGTCTCCGTTTTTCTGTAATTCTGGGTTTCACCCTCGATTCTCTTCGGACAGACGGAGGCTTCTGTCTGTCCAGGTGTTGACTCTGTTGTGGAGCGTATGCAACAGATTTGGGACCAGGTAGTGGAGAGGTTGTCCCTCTCTCAGGAGAAGGCCCAGCGGTTTGCTAACCGGCATAGGACTGATGGTCCTCTGTTTAAAGTAGGGGACTTGGTCTGGTTGTCCTCAAAAAATATTCCTATGAGAGTAGCATCTCCTAAATTTAAGCCTAGGTTCATTGGACCTTATAAGATCATGGATATTATTAATCCTGTTTCTTTTCGTTTGCTTCTTCCAGGGACATTTAAGATCCATAACGTGTTCCACAAGTCCTTGTTGAAGAGGTTTGTTGAGCCAGTGGTTCCTGCTGCTGTGCCTCCTGACCCTGTTTTGGTTGAGGGCAATCTGGAGTATGTGGTTGAGAAAATATTAGATTCTCGTTTTTCTAGACGGAAACTCCAGTATTTGGTTAAGTGGAGAGGTTATGGTCAGGAAGACAATTCTTGGGTGTTTGCTTCGGACATCTATGCTAGGAGGCTTATCCGTGCGTATCATAGAACTCATCCTGACCGACCTGGTTGCTCAAGTGAGGGTTCGGTGACCCCTCCTCAAGGGGGGGGTACTGTTGTGAATGGGCTTGAGATGAGTTCTGAGCAGAGGCTCCCTCTGGTGGTTACAAGCGGTGCTGGTCTGTCCAGTGGAGATTGTGAGGATTGGGAGTCAGGTGTTACTGACTGGTCTTATATAAGGGAGTCACCTTCCCATCAGGGTTGCCGGTGATCAATTGTTCTGGTCTCAATCCTTGATTCCTGTTTCCCTTGTAGCCTGCTGTGTCGTGTCTGCATCTCCTGCTATCAGATAAGACATTTTCTTCTTTTTGTTTTTGTGCTTGATTTTTGCATTTTGTCCTGCACTTCTGTGGGGGCCTTCAGGGTTCCCTCTGTGGGCTTTTGCCCTCTCAGTTTAGTTCAGCTACTGATGTTTGTACTTTTGCTTTTTACAGTTTTTTCAGTGGCTGCTGTTTTGATTTGGTTACACCAGAGAACTAATTTAGGTGGTAGAGGTCGTGTGATCTCAGGTGTTTTTGAAATTAGTAGAGTTGGTGCTTTTCAGGGTTTTCTGGGATTGCAGTAAGTACCCTTCCTATCCTTTTCTATTTAGTTAGTTTGGGCCCCAGCGTTTGCTCATACTATTTTCTGTCTGTGTCAGTATTTCTTCTTGTCTAACCGCCATTACATGTTTGGGGGCTTTCTATTATCTTTGGGGTTCTGCTCCGGGGCAGATAGCTTTCCTATTTCTATCTTTAGGTGTAGTTAGTTTCTCAGGCTGTGACAAGGCGTCTAGGACCAACGTGGGAACGCTCCACGGCTGCCTCTAGTTGTGGTGGTTAGTCAGGGTACTGCAATCTCATAGATTCCAACTGCTCTGGTGTATTGCCTTTTTACCTGCACTCCTCAGTTACCGAAACATAACACAACCCTAATTGTATACCTAACCCTAATTGTATCCTTAACCCTAATTGTATCCCTAACCCTCATTGTAACCCTAACCCTGATTGTAACACTAACCCTAATTCCAACCCTAACCCTAATTGTAACCCTAATTATAACCCTAACCCTAATTATAACCCTAACCCTAATGGAAAAGTGAAAATAAATACAATTTTTTTATTTTATATGTCCCTAACTAAGGGGGTGATAAAGGGGGGTGTAACGGGTCTGGGAGGCGGAACCTCTGAGCTTTATTATACAAGGAGGCTTTCCTTGTAAAGGACGGGTGGCCAGGGTCGGATTAAGAACATGATGGGCCTGGAGCTGAAGGGGCGGGGCAAGGGGTGGGGCCAAACACGGCAATTCACAAAGGCCAAAATGTAACGTAAAAGATATAAACAAAGTAAATATATGATACATGCCTAATATAAATACAGTGGATATAGAAAGTCTGTTATGGTTATCACGCTGATAGTAACTTATGAGGCAAATAAACAGGGTTATTCACTGAACACAAAACTGTGTTTTATCGTAAATAAATCAAACTGGTAGAAGAAAATTAAACTACACATTCACTTTTCGTGCTTTTTTGCTTGCAAATTCCTCAATTGTAGAATCAAGATTAAGCTCATTGAGCAATCTATTTTCAATACATAACAGAGAGAGGGCATTTAAACGCTCCTGGCCCATTCTAGTATATGGTGCAGCATTGAATGTCCCATAGTAATATAGGGCAACATTGAGAGGCCCATTCTAGTATATAGCGCAGCATTGAATGGCCCATAGTATATATAGCGCAGCATTGAATGGCCCATAAGTATATATAATTGGCCAAAAGTTTTGAGAATGACACAAATATTATATTTTCACATGAGCTGCTGCCCTCTGGTTTTTATGTGTGTGTTTGACAGATGTTTTTATCACAGACAGAAATATAATAATTGCAAACATGAGTAACAAGAGCTTATATTGACAGTTAGAATGAGTTAATGCAGCAAGTCAATATTTGCAGTGTTGACCCTTCTTCTTCAGGACCTCTGCAATTCTCCCTGGCATGCTCTCAATCAACTTCTGGACCAAATCCTGACTGATAGCAGTCCATTCTTGCACAATCAATGCTTTCATTTTGTCAGAATTTTTAGGTTTTTGTTTGTCCACCCGTCTCTTGATGATTGACCACAAGTTCTCAATGGGATTAAGATCTGGGGAGTTTCCAGGCCATGGACCCAAAATCTCTATGTTTTGTTCCCTGAGCCATTTAGTTATCACCTTTGCTTTATGGCAAGGTGCTCCATCATGCTGGAAAAGGCATTGTTGATCGCCAAACTGCTCTTGGAGGGTTGGGAGAAGTTGCTCTTGGAGGACATTCTGGTACCATTCTTTATTCATGGCTGTGTTTTTAGGCAAGACTGTGAGAGAGCCGATTCCCTTGGCTGAGAAGCAACCCCACACATGAATGGTTTCAGGATGCTTAACAGTTGGCATGAGACAAGACTGGTGGTAGCGCTCACCTTGTCTTCTCCGAATGAGGCGTTTTCCTGATGTCCCAAACAATCGAAAAGGGGATTCATCAGAGAAAATAACTTTACCCCAGTCCTCAGCAGTCCACTGCCTGTACCTTTTGCAGAATATCAGTCTGTCCATGATGTTTTTTTCTGGGGAGAAGTGGCTTCTTTGCTGCCCTCCTTAAGACCAGGCCTTGCTCCAAGAGTCTCCACCTCACAGTGCGTGCAGATGCACTCACACCTGCCTGCTGCCATTCCTGAGCAAGCTCTGCACTGCTGGTAGCCCGATCCCGCAGCTGAAACACTTTTAAGAGACGGTCCTGGTGCTTGCTGGTCTTTCTTGGGCGCCCTGAAGCCTTTTTGGCAACAATGGAACCTCTCTCCTTGAAGTTCTTGATGATGCGATAGATTGTTGACTGAGGTGCAATCTTTCTAGCTGCGATACTCTTCCCTGTTAGGCCATTTTTGTGCATTGCAATGATGACTGCACGTGTTTCTTTAGAGATAACCATGGTTAACAGAAGAGAAACAATGATGCCAAGCACCAGCCTCCTTTTAAAGTGTCCAGTGGTGTCATTCTTACTTAATCATGACAGATTGATCTCCAGCCATGTCCTCATCAACACCCACACCTGTGTTAATGGAGCAATCACTGAAAAGAGGTTAGCTGGTCCTTTTAAGGCAGGGCTGCAATGATGTTGAAATTTGTTTTGGGTGATAAAGTTCATTTTCTAGCCAAATATTGACTTTGCAAGTAATTGCTGTTAAGCTGATCACTCTTTTTAACATTCTGGAGTATATGCAAATTGCCATTAGAAAAAGTGAAGCAGTAGACTTTGTAAAAATTAATATTTGTGCCATTCTCAAAACTTTTGGCCATGACTGTATATAGCGCAGCATTGAATGGCCCATAGTATATATAATGCAGCATTGAGAGGCCCATATAGCGCAGCATTGCATGGCCCATAGTATATATAGCGCAGCATTGAATGGCCCATAGTTGCGCAGCATTGAATGGCCCATAGTATATATAATGCAGCATTGAGGCCCATATAGCGCAGCATTGCATGGCCCATAGTATATATAGCGCAGCATTGAATGGCCCATAGTTGCACAGCATTGAATGGCCCATAGTATATATAATGCAGCATTGAGAGGCCCATATAGCGCAGCATCGAATGGCCCATAGTATATATAGCGCAGCATTGCATGGCCCATAGTATATATAGCGCAGCATTGAATGGCCCATAGTTGCACAGCATTGAATGGCCCATAGTATATATAATGCAGCATTGAGAGGCCCATATAGCGCAGCATTGCATGGCCCATAGTATATATAGCGCAGCATTGAATGGCCCGTAGTTGCGCAGCATCGAATGGCCCATAGTATATATAGTGCAGCATTGAGAGGGCCTCTCAATGCTGCCCTATATATACTATGGGCCATTCAATGCTGCGCTATATACTAGAATGGGCCTCTCAATGCTGCCCTATATTACTATGGGCCATTCAATGCTACTGATGGAATTTGTCAGAAACCACACACTTTACAAAACAAACCTGTGCAGAGACTTCAGGATTCTCCATCTGCTTTCACTGTAATATGGCTGGGATTCTTGTAACAGCACACACACCTCTGCCTGCCTGTCTCTAACTCTCTCCTCCAGACAGGGACCGTCACTACAACACACTGAACACAGGGCAGGATGCCAATAGGCAAAGCTGTAAGAAGACAGTGCATGGATGAGGACAAGTGAAACTTGAGCTGTGACTGGCTGCTCTGTGGTCACATGTTCTGCCTTCATTTACATCCTGCTTCTGTATTGGGTGAATGAGATAACACTGTGCTGCTGCCGACTCCTCTCCTACAGTACTTTCAGCGGCAGCTTTCCTCTCTCCCCCTCCAGCACACAGTCTCTCCTGGCTCCTCCCGTCCCCCTCCACCACCAGGCTGACGTCAGCAGCACAGGGAAGGGAGGAGAGCAGAGAGCCACTAGATAACAAGCGGCTGGCTGGGCCGCGGATGGGCCTATCTCTAACAAGGGGCCTGGAGCTGCAGCTCCATCAGCCCCTATGTTAATCCGGCCCTGCGGGTGGCGCCCGGGGAGACGGACAGGAAGTCACTGCAAGTGACGGGGGCAGTCTCTGGACAGACAGGTGGGAGGTCACGGCAAGTGACCGGGGCAGTCTCTGGATAAACAGGCGGGTGGTCACGGCAAGTGACCGGGGCAGTCTCTGGGTAGACAGGCAGGTAGTCACGGCAAGTGACCGGGGCAGTCTCTGGACAAACAGACGGGTAGTCACGGCAAGTGACCGGGGCAGTCTCTGGGTAGACAGGCAGGTAGTCACAGCAAGTGACCGGGGCAGTCTCTGGGTAGACAGGCAGGTAGTCACGGCAAGTGACCGGGGCAGTCTCTGGATAAACAGGCAGGCAAGGGACCGGGGCAGTCTCTGAATGGACAGGTATATACGACCTGAGATGGTGGAGCCTCCCGGTAGGCTAGCAGGCAGATGACAGATGAGCGCCCCCAAGTGAGCAGGCGAGAGTCTCTGGAATAGCCGATGGACACCGCAGGTGATGGCCGAACCTCCAGGTAGGCTTGCAGGCAGATGGCAGATGAGCGCCCCCAAGTGAGCAGGCGAGAGTCTCTGGAATAGCCGATGGACACCGCAGGTGATGGCCGAACCTCCAGTTAGGCTTGCAGGCAGATGGCAGATGAGCGCCCCCAAGTGAGCAGGCGAGAGTCTCTGGAATTGCCGATGGTCACCCATGACTGCGCTATTGAATTAGTGCCGGGTAGTAAATTCCCTAAAGGTCGCCTTTTTAACTTGTCTGTGCCTGAACATGACGCTATGCGGTCTTATATCAAGGAATCATTGGAGAAGGGTCATATCAGACCATCCTCTTCACCCTTGGGTGCCGGTTTTTTCTTTGTGGCCAAAAAGGATGGTTCATTAAGGCCATGTATTGATTATCGTCTTTTGAACAATATTACTGTGAAATATCAATACCCGTTACCCTTGATTTCTGACCTGTTTTCCAGGGTGAAAAACGCTACTTGGTTTACCAAGCTTGACCTCAGGGGGGCGTATAACCTTATTCGCATTAAGCACGGGGATGAATGGAAGACGGCATTCAATACCCCTGAAGGGCATTTTGAGTACCTAGTGATGCCCTTTGGGCTCACTAATGCTCCTTCTGTCTTCCAGTCCTTCATGAATGACATTTTCAGGGATTTTGTGGACAAATTTCTGATTGTTTATTTGGATGATATCTTGATTTTTTCTAATGACTGGGACTCTCATGTGAAACATGTTCGAACTGTATTCCAGATTTTGAGAGAGAATGCTCTGTATGTGAAGGGATCAAAGTGTCTTTTTGGCGTACAGAGGATCTCATTTCTGGGATTCATTTTGTCCCCATCTGTTATTGAAATGGACCCGGTCAAGGTTCAGGCCATCTGTGATTGGGTCCAACCTACTTCATTAAAGGCTCTTCAAAGATTTTTGGGTTTTGCCAATTTTTATCGTAAATTTATTGGTAATTTCTCGGTTATTGTTAAACCATTAACTGATTTGACCAAAAAGGGTTCCGATGTGGTGAATTGGCCTCCTGAGGCAGTCTCTGCATTTCAGGAACTTAAGCAAAGATTCACTTCTGCTCCTGTTCTACGGCAGCCTGATGTTTCTCTGCCATTTCAGGTGGAGGTTGATGCCTCTGAAATTGGGGCAGGTGCCGTTTTGTCCCAAAAAGATCCAGAGACCTCTAAAAGTAACCCTTGTGCCTTTTTCTCTCGAAAATTTTCTCCTACTGAACGTAATTATGACGTGGGTAATCGGGAGTTATTGGCCATGAAGTGGGCTTTTGAAGAGTGGAGACATTGGCTGGAGGGAGCCAAACATCAGGTGGTGGTCCTTACGGACCATAAGAATCTGGTCTATCTGGAATCTGCCAAGCGACTCAATCCTAGGCAGGCCAGGTGGGCCTTGTTTTTCACACGTTTTAATTTTGTGGTTTCCTTTCTTCCTGGCACTAAGAATGTTAAGGCGAATGCCCTCTTGAGGAGTTTCCTTGCGGACTCTCCTGAGTTATCTGATCCTTCTGTTATTTTGAAAGAGGGTGTAGTTCTTTCCGCCATCTCGCCCAATTTGAGACTTGCTCTGGAGGGGTGTCAGGAGGATAGGCCCGAGCGCTGCCCTGTTGGAAAATTGTTTGTCCCGGGCCAGTGGAAAAAGAGTGTGATGTCTGAGATTCATTGTTCCGCATTGGCTGGGCATCCCGGAATTTTTGGTACCAGAGACTTGGTTAGTCGGTCCTTTTGGTGGCCTACCTTGTCTTGTGATGTCAGGGAATTTGTGCAGTCCTGCGGGACTTGCTCTCGCTCCAAGCCTTGCTCTCGCTCTAGTGGTTTGTTGATGCCATTGCCTGTGCCCAAGAGACCATGGACCCATATCTCTATGGATTTCATTTCCGACCTTCCTGTTTCTCAGAGAATGACCGCCATCTGGGTAATTTGTGATAGGTTTTCCAAAATGATACATCTTGTGCCATTACCTAAGTTGCCTTCCTCCTCTGAATTGGTGCCGTTGTTCCTTCAGCACATGGTTCGTTTACACGGCATTCCTGAGAACATTGTGTCTGACAGAGGAGTCCAGTTTGTTTCCAGATTTTGGAGGACTTTTTGTTCTAAACTGGGTGTTCAATTGTCTTTCTCCTCGGCATTTCATCCTCAGACCAATGGTCAAACTGAGAGAACAAACCAGACATTGGAGACTTATCTAAGATGCTTTGTGTCTGCTGATCAGGATGACTGGGTCTCTTTTTTGCCTTTGGCTGAGTTTGCTCTTAATAATAGGGCTAGCTCTGCCACTTTGATGTCTCCGTTTTTCTGTAATTCTGGGTTTCACCCTCGATTCTCTTCGGGACAGACGGAGGCTTCTGTCTGTCCAGGTGTTGACTCTGTTGTGGAGCGTATGCAACAGATTTGGGACCAGGTAGTGGAGAGGTTGTCCCTCTCTCAGGAGAAGGCCCAGCGGTTTGCTAACCGGCATAGGACTGATGGTCCTCTGTTTAAAGTAGGGGACTTGGTCTGGTTGTCCTCAAAAAATATTCCTATGAGAGTAGCATCTCCTAAATTTAAGCCTAGGTTCATTGGACCTTATAAGATCATGGATATTATTAATCCTGTTTCTTTTCGTTTGCTTCTTCCAGGGACATTTAAGATCCATAACGTGTTCCACAAGTCCTTGTTGAAGAGGTTTGTTGAGCCAGTGGTTCCTGCTGCTGTGCCTCCTGACCCTGTTTTGGTTGAGGGCAATCTGGAGTATGTGGTTGAGAAAATATTAGATTCTCGTTTTTCTAGACGGAAACTCCAGTATTTGGTTAAGTGGAGAGGTTATGGTCAGGAAGACAATTCTTGGGTGTTTGCTTCGGACATCTATGCTAGGAGGCTTATCCGTGCGTATCATAGAACTCATCCTGACCGACCTGGTTGCTCAAGTGAGGGTTCGGTGACCCCTCCTCAAGGGGGGGTACTGTTGTGAATGGGCTTGAGATGAGTTCTGAGCAGAGGCTCCCTCTGGTGGTTACAAGCGGTGCTGGTCTGTCCAGTGGAGATTGTGAGGATTGGGAGTCAGGTGTTACTGACTGGTCTTATATAAGGGAGTCACCTTCCCATCAGGGTTGCCGGTGATCAATTGTTCTGGTCTCAATCCTTGATTCCTGTTTCCCTTGTAGCCTGCTGTGTCGTGTCTGCATCTCCTGCTATCAGATAAGACATTTTCTTCTTTTGTTTTTGTGCTTGATTTTTGCATTTTGTCCTGCACTTCTGTGGGGGCCTTCAGGGTTCCCTCTGTGGGCTTTTGCCCTCTCAGTTTAGTTCAGCTACTGATGTTTGTACTTTTGCTTTTTACAGTTTTTTCAGTGGCTGCTGTTTTGATTTGGTTACACCAGAGAACTAATTTAGGTGGTAGAGGTCGTGTGATCTCAGGTGTTTTTGAAATTAGTAGAGTTGGTGCTTTTCAGGGTTTTCTGGGATTGCAGTAAGTACCCTTCCTATCCTTTTCTATTTAGTTAGTTTGGGCCCCAGCGTTTGCTCATACTATTTTCTGTCTGTGTCAGTATTTCTTCTTGTCTAACCGCCATTACATGTTTGGGGGCTTTCTATTATCTTTGGGGTTCTGCTCCGGGGCAGATAGCTTTCCTATTTCTATCTTTAGGTGTAGTTAGTTTCTCAGGCTGTGACAAGGCGTCTAGGACCAACGTGGGAACGCTCCACGGCTGCCTCTAGTTGTGGTGGTTAGTCAGGGTACTGCAATCTCATAGATTCCAACTGCTCTGGTGTATTGCCTTTTTACCTGCACTCCTCAGTTACCGAAACATAACACAACCCTAATTGTATACCTAACCCTAATTGTATCCTTAACCCTAATTGTATCCCTAACCCTCATTGTAACCCTAACCCTGATTGTAACACTAACCCTAATTCCAACCCTAACCCTAATTGTAACCCTAATTATAACCCTAACCCTAATTATAACCCTAACCCTAATGGAAAAGTGAAAATAAATACAATTTTTTTATTTTATATGTCCCTAACTAAGGGGGTGATAAAGGGGGGTGTAACGGGTCTGGGAGGCGGAACCTCTGAGCTTTATTATACAAGGAGGCTTTCCTTGTAAAGGACGGGTGGCCAGGGTCGGATTAAGAACATGATGGGCCTGGAGCTGAAGGGGCGGGGCAAGGGGTGGGGCCAAACACGGCAATTCACAAAGGCCAAAATGTAACGTAAAAGATATAAACAAAGTAAATATATGATACATGCCTAATATAAATACAGTGGATATAGAAAGTCTGTTATGGTTATCACGCTGATAGTAACTTATGAGGCAAATAAACAGGGTTATTCACTGAACACAAAACTGTGTTTTATCGTAAATAAATCAAACTGGTAGAAGAAAATTAAACTACACATTCACTTTTCGTGCTTTTTTGCTTGCAAATTCCTCAATTGTAGAATCAAGATTAAGCTCATTGAGCAATCTATTTTCAATACATAACAGAGAGAGGGCATTTAAACGCTCCTGGCCCATTCTAGTATATGGTGCAGCATTGAATGTCCCATAGTAATATAGGGCAACATTGAGAGGCCCATTCTAGTATATAGCGCAGCATTGAATGGCCCATAGTATATATAGCGCAGCATTGAATGGCCCATAAGTATATATAATTGGCCAAAAGTTTTGAGAATGACACAAATATTATATTTTCACATGAGCTGCTGCCCTCTGGTTTTTATGTGTGTGTTTGACAGATGTTTTTATCACAGACAGAAATATAATAATTGCAAACATGAGTAACAAGAGCTTATATTGACAGTTAGAATGAGTTAATGCAGCAAGTCAATATTTGCAGTGTTGACCCTTCTTCTTCAGGACCTCTGCAATTCTCCCTGGCATGCTCTCAATCAACTTCTGGACCAAATCCTGACTGATAGCAGTCCATTCTTGCACAATCAATGCTTTCATTTTGTCAGAATTTTTAGGTTTTTGTTTGTCCACCCGTCTCTTGATGATTGACCACAAGTTCTCAATGGGATTAAGATCTGGGGAGTTTCCAGGCCATGGACCCAAAATCTCTATGTTTTGTTCCCTGAGCCATTTAGTTATCACCTTTGCTTTATGGCAAGGTGCTCCATCATGCTGGAAAAGGCATTGTTGATCGCCAAACTGCTCTTGGAGGGTTGGGAGAAGTTGCTCTTGGAGGACATTCTGGTACCATTCTTTATTCATGGCTGTGTTTTTAGGCAAGACTGTGAGAGAGCCGATTCCCTTGGCTGAGAAGCAACCCCACACATGAATGGTTTCAGGATGCTTAACAGTTGGCATGAGACAAGACTGGTGGTAGCGCTCACCTTGTCTTCTCCGAATGAGGCGTTTTCCTGATGTCCCAAACAATCGAAAAGGGGATTCATCAGAGAAAATAACTTTACCCCAGTCCTCAGCAGTCCACTGCCTGTACCTTTTGCAGAATATCAGTCTGTCCATGATGTTTTTTCTGGGGAGAAGTGGCTTCTTTGCTGCCCTCCTTAAGACCAGGCCTTGCTCCAAGAGTCTCCACCTCACAGTGCGTGCAGATGCACTCACACCTGCCTGCTGCCATTCCTGAGCAAGCTCTGCACTGCTGGTAGCCCGATCCCGCAGCTGAAACACTTTTAAGAGACGGTCCTGGTGCTTGCTGGTCTTTCTTGGGCGCCCTGAAGCCTTTTTGGCAACAATGGAACCTCTCTCCTTGAAGTTCTTGATGATGCGATAGATTGTTGACTGAGGTGCAATCTTTCTAGCTGCGATACTCTTCCCTGTTAGGCCATTTTTGTGCATTGCAATGATGACTGCACGTGTTTCTTTAGAGATAACCATGGTTAACAGAAGAGAAACAATGATGCCAAGCACCAGCCTCCTTTTAAAGTGTCCAGTGGTGTCATTCTTACTTAATCATGACAGATTGATCTCCAGCCATGTCCTCATCAACACCCACACCTGTGTTAATGGAGCAATCACTGAAAAGAGGTTAGCTGGTCCTTTTAAGGCAGGGCTGCAATGATGTTGAAATTTGTTTTGGGTGATAAAGTTCATTTTCTAGCCAAATATTGACTTTGCAAGTAATTGCTGTTAAGCTGATCACTCTTTTTAACATTCTGGAGTATATGCAAATTGCCATTAGAAAAAGTGAAGCAGTAGACTTTGTAAAAATTAATATTTGTGCCATTCTCAAAACTTTTGGCCATGACTGTATATAGCGCAGCATTGAATGGCCCATAGTATATATAATGCAGCATTGAGAGGCCCATATAGCGCAGCATTGCATGGCCCATAGTATATATAGCGCAGCATTGAATGGCCCATAGTTGCGCAGCATTGAATGGCCCATAGTATATATAATGCAGCATTGAGGCCCATATAGCGCAGCATTGCATGGCCCATAGTATATATAGCGCAGCATTGAATGGCCCATAGTTGCACAGCATTGAATGGCCCATAGTATATATAATGCAGCATTGAGAGGCCCATATAGCGCAGCATCGAATGGCCCATAGTATATATAGCGCAGCATTGCATGGCCCATAGTATATATAGCGCAGCATTGAATGGCCCATAGTTGCACAGCATTGAATGGCCCATAGTATATATAATGCAGCATTGAGAGGCCCATATAGCGCAGCATTGCATGGCCCATAGTATATATAGCGCAGCATTGAATGGCCCATAGTTGCGCAGCATCGAATGGCCCATAGTATATATAGTGCAGCATTGAGAGGGCCTCTCAATGCTGCCCTATATATACTATGGGCCATTCAATGCTGCGCTATATACTAGAATGGGCCTCTCAATGCTGCCCTATATTACTATGGGCCATTCAATGCTACTGATGGAATTTGTCAGAAACCACACACTTTACAACACAAACCTGTGCAGAGACTTCAGGATTCTCCATCTGCTTTCACTGTAATATGGCTGGGATTCTTGTAACAGCACACACACCTCTGCCTGCCTGTCTCTAACTCTCTCCTCCAGACAGGGACCGTCACTACAACACACTGAACACAGGGCAGGATGCCAATAGGCAAAGCTGTAAGAAGACAGTGCATGGATGAGGACAAGTGAAACTTGAGCTGTGACTGGCTGCTCTGTGGTCACATGTTCTGCCTTCATTTACATCCTGCTTCTGTATTGGGTGAATGAGATAACACTGTGCTGCTGCCGACTCCTCTCCTACAGTACTTTCAGCGGCAGCTTTCCTCTCTCCCCCTCCAGCACACAGTCTCTCCTGGCTCCTCCCTCCCCCTCCACCACCAGGCTGACGTCAGCAGCACAGGGAAGGGAGGAGAGCAGAGAGCCACTAGATAACAAGCGGCTGGCTGGGCCGGCGGATGGCCTATCTCTAACAAGGGGCCTGGAGCTGCAGCTCCATCAGCCCCTATGTTAATCCGGCCCTGCGGGTGGCGCCCGGGGAGACGGACAGGAAGTCACTGCAAGTGACGGGGGCAGTCTCTGGACAGACAGGTGGGAGTCACGGCAAGTGACCGGGGCAGTCTCTGGATAAACAGGCGGGTGGTCACGGCAAGTGACCGGGGCAGTCTCTGGGTAGACAGGCAGGTAGTCACGGCAAGTGACCGGGGCAGTCTCTGACAAACAGACGGGTAGTCACGGCAAGTGACCGGGGCAGTCTCTGGGTAGACAGGCAGGTAGTCACAGCAAGTGACCGGGGCAGTCTCTGGTAGACAGGCAGGTAGTCACGGCAAGTGACCGGGGCAGTCTCTGGATAAACAGGCAGGCAAGGGACCGGGGCAGTCTCTGAATGGACAGGTATATACGACCTGAGATGGTGGAGCCTCCCGGTAGGCTAGCAGGCAGATGACAGATGAGCGCCCCCAAGTGAGCAGGCGAGAGTCTCTGGAATAGCCGATGGACACCGCAGGTGATGGCCGAACCTCCAGGTAGGCTTGCAGGCAGATGGCAGATGAGCGCCCCCAAGTGAGCAGGCGAGAGTCTCTGGAATAGCCGATGGACACCGCAGGTGATGGCCGAACCTCCAGTTAGGCTTGCAGGCAGATGGCAGATGAGCGCCCCCAAGTGAGCAGGCGAGAGTCTCTGGAATTGCCGATGGTCACCGCATGTGACGGCCGAACCTCCAGGCAGGCTTGCGGGCAGGTAGCAGACAGGAAACTGGCAGGAAACAGGCAGGTAACTGGTAACGGACCCTGAGGGCTGAAGCAGAGTTAAACAGTGCAACAACAACATTGCTCGGGCACCTCCATTAAGGAGGAGGTGCTTTATATAAGGTGGAGTCCACCGGCATTGGCCGGGGACCTTTTTTGAAAGATGCGCGCGGCCCCTTTAAGAGCGGGGGCGTGCACGCGCGCGCGACCTAAGCCCAGTGGCAGGGAAGGAGCGCGCAGCCCCAGCAGGGCGGAAGGAGGACGCTGTGTGAGGGTAAAGGGAGCGACGTCCCTGCCTGGCAGAGGACGCTGGCGCAGGGGAACAGCGTCCCTGCCTGGCAGAGGACGCCGGCGCTACAGTACCCCCCCCTTTAGGCCCCCCCTTTTTTAGGCCAGAAAGAAATTTAGCTAGGATGAGAGGGGCATGGATGTTCTCCCGAGGCTCCCACGTTCTCTCCTCAGGACCAAACCCCTTCCAATCCACCAGAAAGTAGGTCTTTCTTCCTACCCTTTTGGTGGCCAGAATGTTCTCTACCTCAAATTCGTCTTCAGCAGACACTGGAGCGGGAGTGTACCTGTAGATTTAACAAAAGAGTTAAGTACCACCGGTTTGAGGAGAGATACATGGAAGGAGTTAGGAATCCGCAAATTGGCCGGGAGTTTCAATTTATAGGACACCGGGTTGATCTGACTGATGATCTCAAAAGGGCCGATGAACCGAGGGCCTAACTTGTAGGAAGGAATCTTGAGCCGGACATACTTGGACGAAAGCCAGACCTTATCCCCAGGATGGAATTGAGGAGGATCCAGACGTTTTTTGTCAGCATGTTTCTTCATGCGCTCGGAATGACAGAATGAGTGCGGACCGGGTACTCTCCCATATGGAGGAAAATTCGTTAACCAGAGATTCCGCAGCTGGATTGTCCACAGAGATGGAGACAGGAACAGGGATCCGAGGGTGTTGACCGAAGACTACAAAAAACGGAGATTTGGAGGAAGATTCGCTCTCGTGATTGTTGTAAGAGAATTCGGCCCAAGGCAGGAGATCCACCCAGTCAGAATGGTGGGCATTAACGAAGTGCCGGAGATAACTGGTCAGATTCTGATTGATTCGCTCGACTTGTCCATTGGACTGCGGGTGGTAAGCGGAGGAGAAATCCAAGGTGACGTCTAGCAACTTACAAGTGGCTCTCCAGAAACGTGAGGTGAACTGTACCCCACGATCCGACACAATGTGACGAGGCAGACCATGAAGACGGAAGATGTGGCGGATAAAGTCTTTAGCCAACTCGGGTGCAGACGGAAGCCCTGGCAGGGGAATGAAGTGAGCCATCTTGGAAAATCGGTCAACAACCACCCAAATGACCGTACAACCGGCAGAGACGGGCAGATCTGTTATGAAGTCCATGGCTATATGCTGCCAGGGGGCAGCGGGTACAGGAAGCGGAAGAAGACGGCCGGCAGGCAGGTGTCTCGGAACTTTGTTGCGGGCACAGGAGACACAGGCAGAAACAAAGTCTATTACGTCCTTGTGCAGGGTAGGCCACCAGTAATGCCGAGTAATGAGCTGGAGGGTCTTTCTCTGACCAGCATGGCCAGCTAGTTTAGACGAATGACCCCAGTGTAGGATTCTCTTCCGATCGGTTACTGATACGAACGTCTTACCAGGAGGGAGACGATTTAGACTCACGGGAGCCACCTGCATCACTCTGGCGGGATCGATGATATGTTTAGGTTCCTCCTCGAGATCCGACACCAGGAAGGACCGGGACAAGGCGTCCGCCTTGATGTTCTTGTCAGCCGGGCGAAAATGTAAAAGAAAATCAAAGCGGGCAAAAAACAAGGACCACCGGGCTTGGCGAGGGTTAAGTCTCTGGGCATGCTGGAGGTAAGCCAGATTTTTGTGGTCAGTGTAAATGATTACCGGATGAAGAGCCCCCTCGAGTAGGTAACGCCACTCCTCCAATGCCAGCTTGATGGCCAATAACTCTCGGTCTCCTATGGAGTAATTGCGTTCAGAAGAGGAGAAGAGTTTGGAGAAGAAGCCGCAAGATACCATCCTCCCGGATGAAGATTTTTGAGTAAGTACCGCTCCGGCTCCAGAAGAAGAAGCGTCCACCTCCAGGAAGAACTGCTTGTTGCCGTCCGGACGATGCAGCACTGGAGCGGAAGAGAAGGCCTGTTTTAACGAAAGAAAGGCCTCCTCTGCTTCGGGCGTCCACTGTTTGGAATTAGCATCCTTGCGGGTGAGCGCGGAGATTGGAGCAGTCCGGGAAGAGAAGTGCGGTATGAAAAGGCGGTAATAATTGGCGAATCCCAGGAACCGCTGAATGGCCTTCAACCCCTCCGGTCGGGGCCATTTCTCGATGGCAGACAGTTTCTCCGGATCCATTCGTAGGCCTGTCTGAGAAATGATGTAGCCCAAAAACGGAAGCGAGGTCTGCTCAAATAGACACTTCTCATATTTGGCGAAGAGGTGATTCTGCCTGAGCCTGAGCAGAACCTGACGAACATCCCTCCGATGAGACTGGAGATCCGGAGAGAAGACCAAGATGTCGTCTAGGTACACCACAACGCAGGAGTAGAGAAGGTCCCGAAAAATGTCATTGACCAACTCCTGAAAGACTGCTGGAGCATTACAGAGACCAAAGGGCATCACCAAATACTCGTAGTGGCCGTCCCGGGTGTTGAATGCCGTCTTCCATTCATCTCCCCGACGGATACGGACTAGGTTATATGCCCCACGAAGATCCAGTTTGGTGAAGATTCTAGCCCCCCTCAGACGATCAAACAATTCTGGAATGAGCGGAAGAGGGTACTTATTCTTCACCGTGATCAAATTTAGGCCTCTGTAGTCAATACAGGGACGGAGAGAGCCGTCTTTCTTTTTTACGAAGAAGAAACCTGCTCCCGCTGGGGAGGTGGATTTCCGGATGAATCCCTTGGCCAAATTCTCCTCGATATATTCGGACATCGACCTGGTCTCAGCAGCGGACAATGGGTAAATACGCCCACGGGGAGGCGTAGTACCGGGTAGCAGGTCGATCGGGCAATCATACGGTCTGTGAGGGGGTAATGTCTCTGCTTCCTTTTTATTAAAGACATCAGCGAATGACCAATATGGAATCGGGAGCCCTGGTAGATTAGTTGGTGTAGGAGAAGGATGGACGGGATGAACAGGAACCAAACACGTTTTATGACAGTCCTGTCCCCAGCGAAGGATCTCTCCAGTCTGCCAGTCGAGCACGGGTGCATGCTTTTGGAGCCAAGGCAGACCTAGTAAGAAAGCGTGAGAGAGTCCAGGCAGAACATGAAACGAGATGCTCTCAGAGTGCAACATTCCCACCTGCAGGGTTATGGCTTCAGTGATAAGTTGGATGGGACGTGGTAGGAGACCCCCATCCACAGCAGCAACAGATACTGGTTCAACCAGAGGTTTGGTAGGAATGCAATATTTTTCTACTAGAGCCTGTGAAACAAGATTCCCGGCTGCTCCAGAATCAAGTTGGAATAGTTCGAAGTAACGGTTATCACCGAGGAGAATTGAGACTGACAGCAGCAGAGATGAAGAGGATTTATTTTTGTCTAGGTGGACCTCTCCGAGCGAACCTAGACACAGGCGTTTCCCGACCTCTCTGGGCAGGTACGGATCCGGTGCTCCTTACTGCCACAGTAGAAGCAACTCCCCTCGGCACGGCGTAAGTCCTGACGGGCTTTGACCATCTTGGTCTGGTCGACTTGCATAGGCTCAGAAGAGTGTACCTGAGGAGAAACGGAAGGAGTTACAGGTCTCTGAAAGAAGGAGCTAGACGAGGAAACCTTCTCTCACGGGTGACCTCCTTAGCGCGCTCCTGGAACCGTAGATCAATTCGATTGGCAAGAGTTATTAGGTCATCGAGAGAGGTTGGAATGTCCCGACCGGCAAGTTCATCTTTAATACGGCCGGACAGACCCTCCCAGAAGACAGATATCATTATCCCAAGCCAGCTCCGAGGCAAGGGTACGGAACCGTATGGCATATTGACCCACGGTGAGACTTCCCTGACGGAGACGCAGCAGAGATGATGCAGAGGAGGTCTTCCGTCCGGGTTCGTCGAATACCCTCCGGAAGGCAGAGAGAAAAGCAGACAGGTCAGACACCAGAGGATCTTCTCTCTCCCAAAGAGGATTTAGCCAGGCCAGGGCCTCTCCGGTGAGATGGGACATGATGAAGGCAATTTTGGCCCGGTCGGAGTTAAACTGGTGTGCCAGGAGTTCAAAATGCAGGGTGCACTGGTTAATGAAACCCCGAGCCAGAGCAGGGTCGCCTCCAAACCGAGGAGGAGCTGAAAGTCGAGGTCCAGGAACGGAAACCACAGAATTGGTAAGCAGCGGAACTGCCGGATTGCGAGTCATGGCGCCCGCGGTGGTTGCTGGTGAAGTAGTCAGGGTGTCCAGGCGGGAATTAACATTCCGCAGGTGACCCAGGATGGACTCCTGTTGAGACCTCTGACGAGACAGTTCATGACACAGGTCAGAGAGCGAGGGAGTTTGGGAGCCACCGGGTTCCATGGCCCGAGCAAACTGTAATGGGTCTGGGAGGCGGAACCTCTGAGCTTTATTATACAAAGAGGCTTTCCTTGTAAAGGAGCGGGTGGCGCCCGGGGAGACGGACAGGAAGTCACTGCAAGTGACGGGGGCAGTCTCTGGACAGACAGGTGGGAGGTCACGGCAAGTGACCGGGGCAGTCTCTGGATAAACAGGCGGGTGGTCACGGCAAGTGACCGGGGCAGTCTCTGGGTAGACAGGCAGGTAGTCACGGCAAGTGACCGGGGCAGTCTCTGGACAAACAGACGGGTAGTCACGGCAAGTGACCGGGGCAGTCTCTGGGTAGACAGGCAGGTAGTCACAGCAAGTGACCGGGGCAGTCTCTGGGTAGACAGGCAGGTAGTCACGGCAAGTGACCGGGGCAGTCTCTGGATAAACAGGCAGGCAAGGGACCGGGGCAGTCTCTGAATGGACAGGTATAAACGACCTGAGATGGCGGAGCCTCCCGGTAGGCTAGCAGGCAGATGACAGATGAGCGCCCCCAAGTGAGCAGGCGAGAGTCTCTGGAATAGCCGATGGACACCGCAGGTGATGGCCGAACCTCCAGGTAGGCTTGCAGGCAGATGGCAGATGAGCGCCCCCAAGTGAGCAGGCGAGAGTCTCTGGAATAGCCGATGGACACCGCAGGTGATGGCCGAACCTCCAGTTAGGCTTGCAGGCAGATGGCAGATGAGGCCCCCAAGTGAGCAGGCGAGAGTCTCTGGAATTGCCGATGGTCACCGCATGTGACGGCCGAACCTCCAGGCAGGCTTGCGGGCAGGTAGCAGACAGGAAACTGGCAGGAAACAGGAAGGTAACTGGTAACGGACCCTGAGGGCTGAAGCAGAGTTAAACAGTGCAACAACAACATTGCTCGGGCACCTCCATTAAGGAGGAGGTGCTTTATATAAGGTGGAGTCCACCGGCATTGGCCGGGGACCTTTTTTGAAAGATGCGCGCGGCCCCTTTAAGAGCGGGGCGTGCACGCGCGCGCGCCCTAAGCCCAGTGGCAGGGAAGGAGCGCGCAGCCCCAGCAGGGCGGAAGGAGGACGCTGTGTGAGGGTAAGGGAGCGACGTCCCTGCCTGGCAGAGGACGCTGGCGCAGGGGAACAGCGTCCCTGCCTGGCAGAGGACGCCGGCGCTACAGGGGGTTTATGTACTATTTTTTTTATTTGATCACTGTGATAGTTTATCACAGTGATCAAAATGTACTTTCAATCATTCTTTGAATCTTCCACTAGGCAGATTCGGCGGGCGCTCTGCGCATGAGCCCGCCATTTTGGAAGACGGTGGCGCCCATGGACCGGGCAGGAGAGACGCCGGGAGCTGCCAGAGGACGGGGGGACATTGGAAGGTACCAGGGGGGATCGGGGGTCCCGAGGACCCTATTTCTAACCCCTCTGATGTGCGATTACATCAGAGGGGAGAGAAATAACATGCAGGATCGCGACTTTTTTTTAAATTTGCGATCGCCGTTATATTGTTAATAGCGGCGATCACAAAAGCGGGGGACTGCGGGAGGGGCCCGAATTATGTTCTCCGGGGTCTCGGCTACCAGGGGACCCCGGAAAAAATCGGACATGGCAGGAGCACTGCGCAGGCGCCTGCCTTTTTCTTTGCCGGGACAAGACGCGGGGAGCTCGGGAGGACAGGGGGACACCATCAGGCACGGGGGACTGATCAGGGGTCGTGGGGACCCCATTTCTCTCTCCTCTGATGTGCGATCACATCAGAGGAGAGAGAAATTAAAAGGAGAATCGCGGCTTTTTATTTTTTGCAGCCGCCGTTATAGGGTTAATAACGGAAATCGCAAAAGCGAGGTTGGTAAAAACCGACCCGAATCATGTTCTCTGGGGTCTCGGCTACCCCGATAGCCGATACCCTGGAGAAAATCCGACTCTTAATTAACGGCGCTGTGGTTTAAGTACCCTTAACTACCGCCGTTAAAAAGCGTATAGGCGGTCGTTAAGGGGTTAAGGCACTCAATTCCTCTGAATTTAAATTGGCCAATTGTGTTTTGACAGTATTTGCTAATTTTTTAAGGTCACACTGGAACCATGTTGACATTATGACACAGGGGGGGGGAAGAGTTTTTGCTCTTGGATTTAATACCTATCAATCACACTGTGTACTGTGTGCATTTTATTCCTATTATTAACCAACATAATAAAAATAACATTGTAATTTTAGTTTAGTTGAGTGATTATTTTTACCAATTTGTATTGATTAATATCAAGAAATGGTACACATTTGTGTAATAAGACTAAATATCTGTGCAGGATGGAAATAGATGGGGATAATACTGCAAATGTGAGAAGTCAAATATGTCTTTGTTGTAATCTCTGCAGATGACTTGTGGCCGGAGAAGTTGTCGTGTTAGTCTGTACCAGATGGAAAAGATGAGAAAAGTGAACAACTTCCTCAGAAAGAACGTCATCTGTAAATCACCTTCTATAATTATACTTTAATCTCCTATATGATGTACAGCACTCATATCTACCAATATATGATCACCATAAGGCAGTAATATCAGTGTTGGTCTTTGTATAGTAATTTATTTTGAATGTTAACAAAGTTACATACATAATTATGTAAAATCCAGCATCCAAGGTTTTAACTTAAACTATTGTATCATATTAAAAATGCACACATCCAAGTGCAGTAGTTCCACTTTGGTTAATTCTTTATAAAGAAATGCCACAAAACTGATAAGAATTCTTACATAAATGTATCCCAAGTCATATTGCAAGATTCGATAAAGGGTCAATAGCAACTTGTAGGATTGCTGCTTCCAACAGGTGGTGCAATAAAGATCAAGTCCTCTTCATCTCTGAAGAGGCAATTTGCATATGTAAATGTATAAAATTATTGTTCTGAATCCAGTCTGACCAACGTTTGGGATCAAAAACTAAAGTTTGCCCTTTCAGGGACGATTACAGTCAAGGCCAAAAGTTTTGAGAATAACACAAATATTATATTTTCACATGATCTGCTGCCCTCTTTTTTTATGTGTGTTTGACAGATGTTTTTATCACAGACAGAAATATAATTGCAAACATATGAGTAACAAAAGCTTATATTTACAGTTAGAATGAGTTAATGCAGCAAGTCAATATTTGCAGTGTTGACCCTTCTTCTTCAGGACCTCTGCAATTCTCCCTGGCATGCTCTCAATCAACTTCTGGACCAAATCCTGACTGATAGCAGTCCATTCTTGCACAATCAATGCTTTCATTTTGTCAGAATTTTTAGGTTTTTGTTTGTCCACCCGTCTCTTGATGATTGACCACAAGTTCTCAATGGTATTAAGATCTGGGGAGTTTCCAGGCCATGGACCCAAAATCTCTATGTTTTGTTCCCTGAGCCATTTAGTTATCACCTTTGCTTTATGGCAAGGTGCTCCATCATGCTGGAAAAGGCATTGTTGATCGCCAAACTGCTCTTGGAGGGTTGGGAGAAGTTGCTCTTGGAGGACATCCTGGTACCATTCTTTATTCATGGCTGAGTTTTTAGGCAAGACTGTGAGAGAGCCGATTCCTTTGGCTGAGAAGCAACCCCACACATGAATGGTTTCAGGATGCTTAACAGTTGGCATGACACAAGACTGGTGGTAGCGCTCACCTTGTCTTCTCCGAATGAGGCGTTTTCCTGATGTCCCAAACAATCGAAAAGGGGATTCATCAGAGAAAATAACTTTACCCCAGTCCTCAGCAGTCCACTGCCTGTACCTTTTGCAGAATATCAGTCTGTCCATGATGTTTTTTTCTGGAGAGAAGTGACTTCTTTGCTGCCCTCCTTGAGACCAGGCCTTGCTCCAAGAGTCTCCGCCTCACAGTGCGTGCAGATGCACTCACACCTGCCTGCTGCCATTCCTGAGCAAGCTCTGCACTGCTGGTAGCCCGATCCCGCAGCTGAAACACTTTTAAGAGCTGGTCCTGGCGCTTGCTGGTCTTTCTTGGGCGCCCTGGAGCCTTTTTGGCAACAATGGAACCTCTCTCCTTGAAGTTCTTGATGATGCGATAGATTTTTGACTGAGGTGCAATCTTTCTAGCTGCGATACTCTTCCCTGTTAGGCCATTTTGTGCATTGCAATGATGACTGCACATGTTTCTTTAGAGATAACCATGGTTAACAGAAGAGAAACAATGATGCCAAGCACCAGCCTCCTTTTAAAGTGTCCAGTGGTGTCATTCTTACTTAATCATGACAGATTGATCTCCAGCCATGTCCTCATCAACACCCACACCTGTGTTACTGGAGCAATCACTGAAAAGAGGTTAGCTGGTCCTTTTAAGGCAGGGCTGCAATGATGTTGAAATGTGTTTTTGGGGATAAAGTTCATTTTCTAGCCAAATATTGACTTTGCAAGTAATTGCTGTTAAGCTGATCACTCTTTATAACATTCTGGAGTATATGCAAATTGCCATTAGAAAAAGTGAAGCAGTAGACTTTGTAAAATTTAATATTTGTGCCATTCTCAAAACTTTTGTCCATGACTGTAGGTCATTCATTATGGTTTTGGCTATAACCCTTTATTTCATTCATATATTCTCCCATTCCTCAGGTGAACTTCTGGAAGCAAAACAGCTGAGTTTAGCTGTGTCACATTATAAAGCCTTCAATCAGTTTTCATAGCACTGTCAGCTCTGCTCTACCGCCCCTTCCACACCCTGCTTGATTGGAGATGAATCACACTTCAGTCTGTTATGCTGAAAGCAAGTTTTGAGCCAATATAACTGTGATTAATGACACATCTCTGGACAGGTAGTTTTGGGAAAAGGGCAGTACAGCACAACAGACAGTGCTAGGAGAGGAGAAAACCTGATTCTGGAGTGTGGAATCAGATCATTATTTTAAACTGGTTCTCTTTATTTGCTGTACAAAGCAAAGTAACTCTAGCTCAAAAAGCTTGAAAGGTAGGAAGAGGGAGTTCTCGTCCCAAATACTGTAGGTTTTCCATTTAATCAGTTACGTGTGTTGGGAGGGACGGGAGTCATTTATGATTAAATATATTTCTGAAATCTTCTCAAAGTGGTGGGGAGAGAGAATTGAGTAGTTAAAAAGAGAAAAAAAATCAAAGTTCTTTATCTGTAATAGTGATAACACTCTTGCTCAGCGAGATTAAATTTAACTTTTATAGATTTGAAAGGAGATCAGAAAGTTCTCACATTGGCATCGAATTTGCAAACCAGAACAGGTTCACGGATATTTAACCCCTTAAGGACAGAGCCATTTTGCAGCTTAATGACCGGGCCAATTTTTACAATTCTGACCACTGTCACTTTATGAGGTTATAACTCTGGAACGCTTTAACGAATCCCGCTGATTCTGAGATTGTTTTTTCGTGACATATTGTACTTCACGTTAGTGGTAAAATTTCTTTGATATGACTTGTGTTTATTTATGAAAAAAACGGAAATATGGCGAAAATTTTGAAAATTTAACAATTTTCAAACTTTAAATTTTTATGCCCTTAAATCAGAGAGATATGTCACACAAATTTCTTAATAAATAACATTTCCCACATGTCTGCTTTACATCAGCACAATTTTGGGACCAAAATTTTTTTTTGTTACGAAGTTATAAGGGTTAAAAGTTGACCAGCGATTTCTCATTTTTACAACACCATTTTTTTTTAGGGACCACATCACATTTGAAGTCACTTTGAGGGGTCTATATGATAGAAAATAACCAAAAGTGACACCATTCTAAAAACTGCACCCCTCAAGGTGCTCAAAACCACATTCAAGAAGTTTATTAACCCTTCAAGTGCTTCACAGGAGCTGAAGCAATGTGGAAGGAAAAAATTGACATTTAACTTTTTTTGCAAAAGCTTTACTTCGGAACCAAGTTTTTTTATTTTCACAAGTGTTAAAAGAAAAAATTAACCACAAAATTTGTTGTGCAATTTCTTCTGAATACTTCGATACCCCATATGTGGGGGTAAACCACTTTTTGGGCGCGTGGCAGAGGTCGCAAGGGAAGGAGCGCCGTTTGACTTTTTCAACGCAGAATTGGCTGAATGCCATGTCGCGTTTAGATAGCCCCTGATGTGCCTAAACAGTGGAAACACCCCACAAGTGACCCCATTTTGGATACAAGACCCCTTAAGGAACTTATCTAGATGTGTGGTGAGAACTTTGAACCTCCAAGTGCTTCACACAAGTTTATAACCTAGAGCCGTGAAAAAAAAAAAAAATTTTTTTTCCACAAAAATGATCTTTTCACCCCAATTTTTAATTTCCCAAGGGTAATAAGACCACAAAAGTTTTTGTGCAATTTGTCCTGAGCATGCTGATACCCCATATGTGGGGGTAAACCACTTTTTGGGCGCACGGCAGAGGTCGCAAGGGAAGGAGCGCTGTTTGACTTTTTCAACGCAGAATTGGCTGGATGCCATGTCGCGTTTAGAGAGCCCCTGATGTGCCTAAACAGTGGAAACCCCCAACAAGTGACCCCATTTTGGAAACTAGACCCCCTAAGGAACTTATCTAGATGTGTGGTGAGCACTTTGAACCTCCAAGTGATTCACACAAGTTTATAACGTAGAGCCGTGAAAATAAAAAATCATATTTTTTCCACAAAAATGATCTTTTCACCCCAATTTTTATTTTCCCAAGGGTAACAAGACCCCAAAAGTTTTTGTGCAATTTGTCCTGAGCATGCCGATACCCCATATGTTGGGGTAAACCACTTTTTGGGCGCACGGCAGAGGTCGCAAGGGAAGGAGCTCCGTTTGACTTTTTCAACGCGGAATTGGCTGGACGCCATGTCGCATTTGTAGAGGCCCTGATGTGTCTAAACAGTGGAAACCCCCCACAAGTGACCCCATTTTGGAAACTAGACCCCCTAAGGAACTTATCTAGATGTGTGGTGAGCACTTTGAAGCCCCAAGTGCTTCACAGAAGTTTATAACGCCCGGGCGTGAAATAAAAAATCATATTTTTTCCACAAACCTGATCGTTTAGTCCCCAATTTTTTATTTTCACAAGGGTAACAGGAGAAATTGGACAACAAAAGTTGTTGTACAATTTGTCCTGAGTATGCTGATACCCCATATATGGGGGGGGACCACTGTTTGGGCGCACGGCAGGGCTTGGAATGGAAGCAGCACCGTTTGACTTTTTCAAACCAAAATTGGCTGGAATTGAGATTGGACACCATGTCGCGTTTGGAGAGCCCCTGATGCGCCTAAACAGTGGAAACCCCCACACAAGTAACACCATTTTGGAAACTAGACCACCTATGGAACTTATCTAGATCCGCTGTGAGCACTTTGAACCCCAAGTGTTTCACGAAAGTTTATAATGCCTGGGTGTGAAAAAAAAAAAAAAAAAACAATTTTCCACAAAAATGATTTTTTAGTCCCAAATTTTTGATTTTTCACAAGGAAATTGGACCCCAAAAGTTGTTGTCCAATTTGTCCTGAGTACGCTGATACCAAATATGTGGGGGGGGGAACTGTTTTGGCGCACAGCAGGGCTTGGAAAGGAAGTAATAACGTTTTGGAATGCAGACGTTGGTGGGGGTCATGTTCCGTTTGCACGAGTGACCCCATTTTGGAAACTAGACCCCTTAAGGAGCTTATCTAGATGTGTGGTGAGCACTTTGAACCCCCTAGTGCTTCACAGAAATTTATAAACGCAGAGACGTGAAAATGAAAAATCATTTTTTTTCTCAAAAATGATTTTTTTAGCCAGCTATTTTTTATTTTCCCAAGGGTAATCGGAGAAATTAGAACCCCAAAATTGGTGTGCAATTTGTCCTGAGTACGCTGATACCCCATATGTTGGGGTAAACCACTGTTTGGGCGCACGGCAGGGCTCGGAAGGGAGGGAGCGCCATTTGACTTTTTGAACGCCACATCGTGTTTGGAGACCCCCTGATGTGCCTAAATAGTGGAAATCCCTCAATTCTAGCTCCAACCCTAATCCCAACACACCCCTAACCCTAATCCCAACCCTAATCCCAACCCTAATTCCAACCCTAATTGTAACCCTAACCTTAATTATAACCTTAATTATAACCCTAACCCTAATTGTAACCCTAACCCTAATTATAACCCTAACCCTAAGGCTAGGTTCATTTTGCGTTTTACCAGCCCGTTCAACACATAGCGTTTACGGGCTGGTAATGGTATAGCATAACGCGATCGCATTATGCTATACCCGCTAGCGCAGAGGAATCAGCAGATGATTCATCTGCGCTAGCGGTGACGGAGCCCAAACGCTGCAGCCCGCGTCCGAGGCTCCGTCACTGAATGATGGCACGTCGCAAACGCATGCCGCTTTACGGCATGCGTCGCGATGCGCCCTCAAATGGGGTGAATGGCAGCGTTAACGGACTGCGTTACACCGCGTTATACCGCGGTGTAACGCAGTCCGTCTAACGGACTGCCATAACGCAGTATGAACCCAGCCTAACCCTAACGCTAATTATATCCCTTACCCTAAGGCTGCTTTCACACTTCCAGCGGGCGCCTGTAGGTAAGTATTCCCAAGTAAAAAACGTTAAAGCAGCAGTATAGAGGTAGAGTACCGGGTTCAAAAAGAGCCCATAAATGAAGGGAAACTTACCAAAATAAGGGATGCTAGGGGAGTGCCCTAGGCCAGGTAGTGTCAAGCCCCCGACGCGCGTTTCGTGTGCCCAAGCAGCACCGCTTCCTCAAGGGGAGTATACTGGGTAATGCACAGAAGGATCTTAAGAGTGCATGTGACAATGTCACATGGTCGGCTGTGAGCCAATGGCGGTGGGTATGGCGGCGCATGCGCGAAGCAACTCGCAGGTCCTTGGAAGATGCAGAGACAGTGTCAGGATAGAATTGAGCACGCGCCGGAAAATGTCCTGCGCCCGCTCAGAAGACCCAAGAGACGCCCCCCGAATCCCAGGAATAGCAAGACGCTGCTGCGCATGCGCACAACACCGGCCAAAGTATCGATGAATAGAGGCCGGTATGTGATGAAAGAACCATAAAATACTGTATCAAAAGAAGAAAAATATGTACCCCAGTATCATAATTATCCACCAAACATAATGCATGACTTAGATACAATAAATGTATGACATGGCAAATGTAAAAATACAAATTGAAGCCCATAACAATAGTTATGACAATGCACATATGTCGCAGGTCACGAATCCAAGTAAGACACCCAGTAGATCAATAGACGAAGTTGGTGGAGAATTTCATAGATTGATTGAATAAAGGAGTACCTAACAGGCCAATGCGAAAGGTCCGACTGAATAAAAGATAATCAAAATATTGTGAAAAAAACACACATAATAAGAAAAAAATTAAAAACAATAAAATAAAAACAGAAACACATAGCCAGAAGGGTATCGAGGGAAGGAGTGATGGAAAATACAAGAATAAATGTTAAATCTTTGAAGAGTTTTAAATATTATATAGCACATGAATCAGGGAATTTACAAAAAAGGTGAGAAAGTAAGTGTCTCATTCAGACCCCGAGGTGTCATGGTATCAAGTACCACGATCCATCTAGCTTTGGCCTGAGCTAGCCTCTTTTTGTAGTCCCCACCCCTAATTCCAAGGTGTATCACATCAATACCTCTCACCTTGAACGATGAAGGCTCACAATTGTGATGGGTCTTGTGATGGGTCCTCTGAGCGGGCGCCGGACATTTTCCGGCGCGTGCTCAGTTCTACCCTGACGCTGTCTCTGCATCTTCCAAGGACCTACGAGTTGCTGCGCGCATGCGCCGCCATACCCACCGCCATTGGCTCACAGCCGACCATGTGACATTGTCACATGCACTCTTAAGATCCTTCTGTACATTACCCAGTATACTCCCCTTGAGGAAGCGGTGCTGTTTGGGCACGCGAAACGCGCATCGGGGGCTTGACACTACCTGGCCCAGGGTACTCCCCTAGC
Organism: Oophaga sylvatica; assembly: GCA_033576555.1. NCBI lineage: Eukaryota > Metazoa > Chordata > Amphibia > Anura > Dendrobatidae > Oophaga > Oophaga sylvatica. The sequence goes on from JARQOD010000138.1 coordinate 32,373, forward strand.
ATCCCTTATTTTGGTAAGTTTCCCTTCATTTGTGGGCTCTTTTTGAACCCGGTACTCTACCTCTATACTGCTGCTTTAGCGTTTTTTACTTGGGAATACTTACCTATTTTATGTATCTGCATATATGCACTGGCACTTTAGAGGTATTATCCTTTTCACATTGTTGAGATACATTTGGGATTGTCTGGGGGGGTTTTCTGCCCTGTGGCGCCTTGGGTTTTCCTGCATGAGTTTATCTTACTACTAATGCTTTATACACTGTTTTTCTATTCTGATAATTGATTTAATAAAATATGAATTTTATCTTTATATTGTTCACCTGATTGCTTCATTTTTCTCCTGGTATATATGTAGTCTTGAAGCGGGTGCCGTTTCTCTTTCATGTGGACACATGTCTACTCCCACTGCTGGCACTATTTCTATGCCATTATGGGGTCTTCTAATGCTCATACTAAAACTTGAAATGCATTTTTTACATTCTGAACACAAATACGGCTACTCCCGTGTGTGAGATCTCTGATGTTTTACAAGACTTGAATGCACTGCATAACATTTACCACATACTCGACATGAAAATTGCTTCTCCCCTGTGTGAGTTTTTTGATGTGTAACAAGGGTTGATTTATCTATAAAACACTTTCCACATTCTTAACATGAAAAAGGCTTCTCCCCTGTATGACTTCTGTCATGTATAACAAGATGTGATTTCCTTGCAAAACATTTCCCACATTCTAAACAGGAATATGGTTTTTCACCTGTGTGAATTCTTTCATGTGCAACAAGATGTGATTTTAGTGTAAAACATTTTCCACATTCTGTACAGGAATATGGTTTCTCCCCTGTGTGTCTTTTCTGATGATTAACAAGAGTTGATTTATCTGTAAAACACTTTCCACATTCTGAACATGAAAAAGGCTTCTCTCCTGTGTGAGTTCTCTCATGTGTAACAAGAGTTGATTTTTGTGTAAAAACTTTCCACATTCTGAACATGAAAAAGGCTTCTCCCCTGTGTGACTTCTCTCATGTTAACAAATGCTGATTTCCTTGCAAAACATTTCCCACATTCTGAACAGGAATATGGTTTCTCACCTGTGTGTCTTTTCTGATGTGTAAGAAGACTGATTTATCTGTAAAACACTTTCCACATTCTGAACATGAAAAAGGCTTCTCTCCTGTGTGAGTTCTCATTGTGTAAAAGAGTTGATTTTTGTGTAAAACACTTTCCACATTCTGAACATGAAAAAGGCTTCTCCCCTGTGTGACTTCTCGTCATGTGCAACAAGATCGATTTCTTTGCAAAACATTTCCCACATTCTGAACAGGAATATGGTTTCTCACCTGTGTGTCTTTTCTGATGATAACAAGATTGATTTAACTGTAAAACACTTTCCACATTCTGAACATGAAAAAGGTTCTCTCCTGTGTGAGTTCTCTCATGTGTAACAAGAGTTGATTTTTCTGTAAAACACTTTCCACATTCTGAACATGAAAAGGCTTCTCCCCTGTATGATTCTGTATGTCTAACAAGCTCGATTTCTTTGCAAAAATTTCCCACATTCTGAACAGGAATATGGCTTCTCACCTTGTGTCTTTTCTGATGTTAAAAGATTTGATTTATCTGTAAAACACTTTCACATTCTGAACATGAAAAAGGCTTCTCTCTGTGTGAGCTTCTCATGTGTAATAAGAGTTGATTTTTGTGTAAAAATTTTCCACATTCTGAGCATGAAAATGGCTTCTCCCTGTGTGACTTCTCTCATGTCTAACAGATCTGATTTTGTGTAAAACATTTCCACATTCTGAACAGGAATATGGTTTCTCCCTGTGTGTCTTTTCTGATGATTAACAAGATTTGATTTTTCTGTAAAACTTTCCACATTCTGAACATGAAAAAGGATTCTCTCCTGTGTGAGTTCTCTCATGTGTAACAAGAGTTGATTTTGTGTAAAACATTTTCCACATCTGAGCATGAAAATGGCTTCTCCTGTGTGACTTCTCTCATGTCTAACAAGATCTGATTTTTGTGTAAAATATTTCCACACTCGAACATGAATATGGCTTCTTTTTTGTCTGATCTCTTTGATGTTCACAATCAATTCTATTTTGTTTTCATAATAGTCTGTGATGAATCAGAAGATAGGAGCTTTTCAAAAGGATCAGATGGTAGATCTTTACTGTGAAGAGCTGAGGATAAATCTGAGATATTGTCATGTTCTTCACATGTATCCGGTGTGAAAGTATGATCATGTGCGGTCAAACCTAAAAATGTAAAACGTGCCTCCGATCTGCTGGTACAGTCATCTGCCAAGAATAAAATGGAAATTATAGCATAATATCGAAATTAGATTAATAATCATAATATTTATACTTTCTATAACATTTCATTACAAATTGTACTAAAATATTTGATGAAGGCACTGGTGGCAACAGTAGATATCCAAGCAGAGACTCAGATTATTATGTTAGACCATTAGGTTTCTGCTCCTTTCATCTTTCACTTCGCCACTTTATAGGTCCATGTTTTAGTGTACCTGTCACCAAACATTTGTCAAATATAAAATATATATTTATATTTAGTGAATTATTCAGTGAAGACTAATGGAGGTCAACCTCCCAAAAATCCTCACAACTATCCCACCACATTCACTTCCCATGTAACAAATATGAAACCAACAAAAAATGGAGAAAATGTTAATGTAACAATATACAACACTGATAACAACATCGACGTGCAGTTGAATGAAACACACAAGCGACACGTGTGCTAAATACTAAAAAGTACAGAAAACTAGTCTGAGTCCAGAGCCACAAAGGGGATAAGGTTATATATGTGTTACAAGTGTTAACAGAGCTTCTATCAGCACAATATTTTCAAAATTCAGAAATTAACCCCTTAAGAACGCAACCTATATTTGAGTTTGCATTTTCATTTTTTCCTTATCTTTATCCAAGAGCCTACATTTTAAATTTTCTCACAAAATAGACATTATTATTTTTTGTGGATTAGTTGTTTTGTATGACACCATTTACTTTACCATATCATTTACTAAAAAAGGGAAATAATAAAAGAATGAAAAATATTAAACCAGCGCTGCCACTAGTTAGGTGTATAATGCTGCACACTCAAACGCACGGGCTGCCTTTTACCTTGCTGAAATGTAATATCATGGTAAAAGAAAGAATAGCATGCGCTAAATGCACTTTTTTGCAAGTTTGCAAGGCGTGATTGATGTGAATGAATCTGACACTCCAATGGCACTTAGTTGTACCCGATTAATTATATGTGTGCATATATGGTAGTTGTCATGTAGTGAAAGCCTACTTTGTTAGATGGCTTTTCTCATGCATCAATGCTGTGCAGTCTCATTGTCTTCCTCGCGGTCAGTAGAGATGGTGTACGGGATGATTCTTCCCCAATTTGTAATTTGTCTAAATAGGGGAACCTGCGGCATTGCAATCGGTCACGCTTGTTGAGACACCATGTGAAAAACAACTGCTGCCCTGGACACACATGACTAGAGTTGAGCGAATATGTTCGGAATCGGTTGCCAAATCTGAATTTGCCATATTTGTGCCATACTGATACCTTAATCGTGCCGAATTTATGTTTGATGATCGATTCCGAACATATTCGTTCATTTCTACTCCCATTGACTTCAATGACGTTCAGCTGTGTTCGGCAAATATTGCAAAAACAATATTCTCCGCCGACTGTGGTCAGAAGCGAATTCTGAAAAATTCGCTCAACTGTACACGTGACGTCACTCGCTACGGGTTCTTACTTAGGCAAAAAATGAGAGTGGCTTGATCCTATGCATTTGGGAGAAGTCATTCTCCTTCATCAGGAATTCCATGCCCAAGGTTATGACAATTCTTTTATAGGTAAATATCAATGTTCATTGGTTGAAAAGTTTTGTATGTGATGAATTCTCTTTTAATTACCAAATGAAAAAAGTTCAATTTCGCTGTGAAGACCTGCCGGCTTTAATGTATTTAGTGCAAATATCCACTTACTCTCTACTTTTGACATCTATTGGATTTAATTTCCTCCCTGCCAATATTTCTCTACCTTTTCTATACCCCAAAAAAACTACCTTTTAAATTTCCATTATGTGCTACTTTTTAGTGTTAGGATAGATGTGTGTACTGTGAACTGTCGTTTAATGTTATAGGCACGTTCTTTCTTCCTAACTAGTGATTAGCTAAAGTGCTTGGGTGTTATCGAAATATATTGGGCGTGTTCGGATAATATGTTCGAGTCCCTGCGGTTGTTGGGACAGCCGCAACACATGCGAGGATTGCCTACAAACAGGCAATCACCGCATGTTGGCAGCAGATTACTCACGATGTTCTCCAAATGTGTGACAACAGAACTTGTTTATTCAGGAACAATCAGGAACAATATATAATAAGCTTAATCAGGAGTAAATAATTTGTGTGTCTCTATCTGTGCAGCATCTACAGCAGGCTGCTTCTTCTCTCATGCACAGACACAGGAAAAACAGGAAATACAGTCACATGCTATTCCTGTGTGAGCCTCTGGGAGTTTTTTTTTTTGTAACTTTATTGAACAGCATACAAATCTAGAAACTAAACACTCAGACAGGAATGGAGTTGTTGCACCAAACATATTCCAACACTCCCACTCAACAACTATTTATCCTGTTAGTCCCATTGCGGTTCTGAAGTCCACAAACTTGGCTCTTGATAATGGCTTTGTCATACCATCAGCTATCATCTTGTCTGACTCGCAATAAACAAACTTGTGCACACCACGTTCCACTAAGTCATGTAAGTGGTGATGTGATCAATGTAAGTGGTAATCAATGTGCTTAGTCCTTGCACTAATCTTCTCACTGCTGGCTAGTTTAATGCATCCTTGGTTATCCTCATAAATAACTGTTGGTTGAGCTAAAGGCTAAGGCTACTTTCACACATCAGTTTCTTTGTGTCAGGCATAATCCGTCGAATACCTGAAGGAACGGATCCGGGGCTGAAATGAAAAAACTGATGCAAAGTTTTTTTGCTGGATCCGACCTGAACTTTTGAACCCGGAAAAATAAGTTTTGCAGCCGGAAAATGCAGGTACGCATGTCCGGAGAGAGAGACCTTGGTTTCCAGAACCCGGATCAGTCTTTTGACGGATTGCACAAAAGACTGGTCCATACACTTGTATTATTTCCGACTGCCTGATGCGCCGCTTCAGGCACTATCAGGCGGCTCCGGAAAAAAAAAAAAAAAACATTGCAGTGACCGTTTTGTCCGGCCGGCGGAATGTACATTTCCGCTGGATCCGGACAAAAACGGATGCAACACAACATCAGGCGCGATCCGGTGCTAATGAAAGTCAATGCTAAAAAAACGCATCTGGTACCGGATTTGTTTTTTTAACAACACGCCGGATCGCGCCTGAAGTAAAAAAAACTGATGTGTGAAAGAGGCCTAACTTGAACAAGTAACCACTTAATGATTTCCAATCACTTGAATCTCCAGCCCAATCTGCATCCACATTACCTCTGAGAGTGAGATCTCCTGATGCAGATATCTTAAGATTTAGCCTTAGAGTTTCTTTAAGATGTTAAAGAATTCTCTTAATTGCATTCCAGTCTCTTTGGCGAGGCTTGCTTACACGTCAGCAGAGAATTCCGACTGTGGCTGTGATATCCGGACGAGTTGTGGTTGCTATGTACAGAAGTGCCCCCACTGCTTGTGTGTAACTCTCATTGCTGGGTAGCAGATCTTCTTCTCCTTGCATCTTTAAGTAGAACGGATCCATTGGTGTTGATGCACCTTTGGCTTCTGACATTCGAAACTGGTTTAGTAAGTGTTCTGACCATATAAGAAAGGCATCTAGCTGGGATACCTTTTGTTTAGCCTTTCTGATCTTCTGACTGGAGGTTGACTTGGTTCTTCTTTGTCTTCCTTGGTGGCTTCAGAGCTTATGCACACTTCAGTGTTTTCCTTTTCGGTGTCTGGGTTTGGTGATTGAGATTCTTGTTCTTGCTTCTTGAATAACTGGTGGAACTTCATGGAATTTGAGCAATACAGTTTTCATCAATCACTACATCTCTGCTGATTGTTACTGTGTTGGTCTCTGGGTGTAGGACTCTGTATCCCTTTTGAGTTTTGCTATAGCCCACCAGGACTCCTTGCTTTGCATGTGATTCCCACTTGGAACATTTTTCTTTGATGACATACACAAATGTTTTGCTTCCAAATATCCTGAGGTGCTTCAGGTTAGGCTTCTCGCAGTTCCATAGCTCATATGGAGTTTTATTTGTGGCTTTACCTGGCACTGTTTTGAAGATAGAAAGCTGTCATGATGGCTTCTCCCGAATACGTTGTAGGTAGATTTGCATCAAACAACATACTTCTTCCACTTTCACAGAGAGTATGGTTCTTTCTCTCTGCAGTGCCATTTTGCTCTGGGTTGTATGGAATGGTAGTCTGGAACACGATTCCATCCTTTTTCAAAATGGTTTGCACCTTACCACTTGTTTATTCGGTTCCACTGTCTGCACGCAGGGCCTTTGGCATTCTTCCAAATTTCGTAATCACTATAGCAAGATATTCTTCAAGTTTTTGTGGAACTTCATCCTTACTGTGAAGCAGATAGGTGACTGTATATCTGGAGTAGTAATACTCTTCTTGCTAGAAGTTTGAACACTCATTGGCCCACATACATCTGTATGTATCAGATCCAGTGGCTGTGCAGATCTAATGGTGCTTATTTTAGGAAAGGATTTTCTGGACATTTTCCCCTTAAGACAGCTAGTGCACTTTATCATTTAACTACACTGGTTGATTTCAATACCATTTGCAAGTTGAGCTAGCTTCCTTATTGCTGCTGGGTCTCTGTGCCCAAGACATCAGTGCCATACATGAATACAGTTCTTATGTAGATCTTGTCTAGCACTGTACACTCTTTCTTTGCTTTTTAGCTGATAAAGTTCATCTTGGATTTTTCCTTCTACAAGAGTGTGACCCTTCTTTGAGATGATGCAGCTGTTATCTTTAAAAGTAACTACATTCCCCTTTTGTGTGAGCTTCTTTACTGACAGAAGATTGCTTTCAAGGCTGGGAACATTGAGAACATCCTTTACTGGGATCTTTCTGCTTTGTGCTGAGGAAACTGGACATTGGAGGTAGCTGTCTCATACTCCTTTTGAAGTCATATAGTGACCATTAGCTAAGATGACCTTTTCTGACTTGCTTTCATTACCACATCACCACAGATCTCTCCTACCCTTGGAGCACCAGTCACTCCTGGGACTTTTTGTCCTACAGACTCAACTAGAATACCATCTCTCAGCACCATAGTTAACTTTTTCATTTTTGTTGTGGCTCCTCTTTTCTCATTACTTCTAAAAAGTGTTGTTTGATAAAGACCTTTAATTAGGTCGAAACGTTACTTTGACACTTGTACTATTGCTGTGCTGACCCTAATAAAATTTCCTATGTTATGCATTGATAAACATATCCATTGAGTGTGGCTGTTTATTCTTATCTATATTTTGAACTGGATTATGCTCCAGGTTCAGACGGCACCTACCCTCTTCTATACAGTGTGCACGCCTTTTTCTATTATTATTGCTTTCATTAAGGTCAGTGAAGAAATTCTTGTTATTTGTCATATGGCTGCTTGCACCAGAATCTATACAACATATATGCTTTGCAGATAGGTCTGTACTGGCATTAAATGTAGTTTCAACACATGCAGAATGTTCCTTTATATCGGTTTTAACCCTTTGATTACGGTTCTGCTTTTTAAGCTGACTCATTTTTGCTTTCCAAATTCTGCAGTCTGCTTTAACCCCTTAACGACCGCCGATACGCCTTTTAACGGCGGTAGTTAAGGGTACTTAAACCACAGCGCCGCTAATTAACGGCGCTGTGGAGAAAGTATATAGCGCCCCCCAGAGTCAGATTTTCTCCGGGGTCTCGGCTACCGAGGGTAGCCGAGACCCCAGAGAACATGATTCGGGTCGGTTTTTACCGACCTTGCTTTTGCGATTGCTGTTATTAACCGTATAACGGTGACCGCAAAAAAAAAAAAGCAGCGATCCTGCATGTAATTTCTCTCTCCTCTGATGTGATCGCACATCAGAGGGGAGAGAAATGGGGTCCCCGGGACCCCCGATCAGTCCCCTGTGCCTACCGGTGCCTCCCCCGTCCTCCCATGGCTCCCGGAGCATTCAGCGCCTTTTCCATGCAAAGAAAATGGCGGGCGCAAGCGTAGTGCGCCCGCCGAGTCGGATTTTCTCCGGGGTCTCGGCTACCACTTTTATGATCGCCGTTATTAACTATATAACGGCGACCACAAAAAAAAAAAAAAATAAAAAAAAAAGGGATTCTGCAATTAATTTCTCTCCCCTCTGATGTGATCGCACATCAGAGAGGAGAGAAATAGGGTCCCCGGGACCCTCGATCCCTTCCGGTGTCCCCCAATCCTCCTATGGCTCCTTGCATTGCAGCTCCCGGTCTTGTGCCTGCAAAGAAAATGGCGGGCGCATGCGTAGTGCGCCCGCCGAATCTGTCGGCCGGCAGAATCATTCATTCAGCGCAGGACATTTTGATCACTGTGATAAACGCTATCACAGTGATCAAAATAAAAAAAAAAAAATAGTAAATAAACCCCCCTTTATCACCCCCTTAGTTAGGGACATATAATAAAATAATGAAAATATATTTAGGATTAAGGTTAGGGTTACGGTTACAATTAGGGTTACAATTAGGATTGGAATTAGGGTTGGGATTAGGGTTAGGGTTGGGATTAGGAGTGTATTGGGGTTAGGGTTGGAGCTAGAATTGAGGGGTTTCCACTATTTAGACACATCAGGGGGTCTCCAAACATGACATGACGTTCAAAAAGCTAAATGGTGCTCCCTCCCTTCCGAGCCCTGCCGTGCGCCCAAACAGTGGTTTACCCCAACATATGGGGTATCAGCGTACTCAGGACAAATTGCACACCAATTTTTGGGTTCTAATTTCTCCTGTTACCCTTGGGAAAATAAAAAAATAGCTGGCTAAAAAATCATTTTTGAGGAAAAAAATTACTTTTTATTTTCACGGCTCTACGTTATAAACGTCTGTGAGGCACTTGGAGGTTCAAAGTGCTCACGACACATCTAAATAAGTTACTTAAGGGGTCTAGTTTCCAAAATTGGGTCACTTGGTTTCCACTGTTTAGGCACATCTGGGGCTCTCCAAACACGACATGGCGTCCAGCCAATTCTGTGTTGAAAAAGTCAAACGGCGCTCCTTTCCTTGCGACCTCTGTCGTGCACCCAAAGTGGTTTACCCCCACATATGGGGTATCGGCGTATCCAGGAGAAATTGGACAACACATTTTGTGGTTCATTTTCTCTTTTAACACTTGTGAAGATAAAAAAAATTGGTTCTGAAGTAAAGATTTTTCAAAAAAAGTTAATTTTTTTCCTTCCACATTGCTTCAATTCCTGTGAAGCAAGTAAAGGGTTAATAAACTTCTTGAATGTGGTTTTGAGCACCTTGAGGGGTGCAGTTTTTAGAATGGTGTCACTTTTGGGTATTTTCTATCATATAAACCCCTCAAAATGACTTCAAATGTGATGTGGTCCCTAAAAAATGGTGTTGTAAAATGAGAAATCGCTGGTCAACTTTTAACCCTTATTACTTCGTAACAAAATGAAATTTGGTTTCCAAAATTGTGCTGATGTAAAGTAGACATTTGGGAAATGTTATTTATTAAGAAATTTGTGCGATACGAGTCTCTGATTTAAGGGCATAAACTTGAAAGTTTGAAAATTGCTAAATTTTCAAAATTTTTGCCATATTTCTGTTTTTTCATAAATAAACGCAAGTCCTATAAAACATTTTTACCACTAATGTGAAGTACAATATGTCACGAAAAAAACAATCTCAAAGTCAGCAGAATTCGTTAAAGCGTTCCAGAGTTATAACCTCATAAAGTGACAGTGGTCAGAATTGTAAAAATTGGCCTGGTCATTTAGCTGCAAATTGGCTCTGTCACTAAGGGGTTAAGGTGGCCGGGCTTTTTACACACAAAACATTCACGAGTTTCTCTTAGATTGCTCTTATATTTAGGGAAATCCTGTGTTTTTAATGCTGTTTCTGCTCTGGATTCTTTACTGCTGCTTACATGCTGCGTTTTTCTCTTGAATTCATCCACAAGTTTGCCTTTGACATACTCTAGTGTCAGCTCATCATCTGGCCATGCATCTAGTGCAGTCACGAATGTGTCATAACTTTCTGGAAGACCACTTAATAGAAGTGCAGCAACATGAAAATCTTTAATTTCTTCTCCAATACCCCTGAGACGCTCCACAATCTCTAGGGTGTTTCTTATATAGTCCTGCATATTCTGTCTATCACTTAGATTAGACTGATACAGCTTTCTCATGAGATAAAGCTTATTGCTGAGATTTGATCTTTCATGCACTTTCTGTAACTCATCCCGCATCTCTTTTGCAGTTGCACATTTTCATATATTATCTGATCATCTACACTGAGGGAGATAGTGCTTTGTGCTTTCTGATCCTTCTCTAGCCAATCATCTGGTAATGGATGAGGCACTTGTTCCTGAGCATATTTCCACGTGCCTTCTCTTATGAGCAGCATCTTCACCTTGAATTTCCAGGACTGGTAGTTCTGGTTAGTGAGGCTTGGCACTGAGAAGTTGACAGAATTGCTGCTAGTGGACATCTTCTCTGTTGCTCTGTGCTGCTTTTGCTTTGGGCTTCTGTTGCTGTGTTACTTTGGGGTTCTGTGTCACTCTGGGCCCATAGCCTGTTGGCAGCGGATTATTCAGGATACTCTCTAAGCGTGTGACAACAGAGCTTCTTTATTCAGGAACAAACAGGAACAATATATGATAAGCTTAATAGATCAGGAAAAAATCATTTGTGTGTCTTTATCTGTGCAGCATCTACAGCAGGCTGCTTCTTCTCTCATGCACAGACACAGGAAAAACAGGAAATACAGTCACATGCTATCCCTGTGTGAGCATCTGTGAGGCTTTTTTTTGTAACTTTATTGAACAGCATACAAATCTAGCAACTAAACACTCATAGACAGGAATGGAGTTGTTGCGCCAAACATATTCCAACACCGCATGTGTTATGCAAAACATGCAGCCACAGGGACTCAAACATATTATCCTAGTATGCCCAAGATACTCTGATAACACCTGAGCATGCTCAGATTACACTTTATCCGGGCATGTTCGCTCATCACTAATCCTAACCAACAATTCACGTTTAGTCCTCCCACATATAATTTTTGAAAACAGCATTTGATGCAGTATATTATGCCCTTGTCATAGCAAGATATTTGGGTTTTTATTCTAAATGTTTCTTCTAGGGTTCCAAAATTATACATTGGGTTACGGTTTACAATAGCTTTACACATTGTGCATTTCTTACAATGAAAAAAAAGGCACCATTGTGCATTTTGTTGTTGTTTAGGTGTGTCAGAATTGTTAACTATTGTGGGGGATATTAGACTGGATACATTATTTGCTTTTCTGAATACTATGCTGGGTTTAGGTGGACTTCGTTCTCCCACTATTTTGTCTTCATGTAAAAAAAGACCAATGCTTTTTTCACTATTCGTTTCAGCAGTCTAAAATTCTGGGTGTATTAAGTTATGATTGGATTGTTGAACTGATTGTCATTCCTTTCTATTTTTTGGTTGCGGTTTTAGTCAACAATAATTACCTGGGTATTTTTTCTACCTCATTGTTAGTCTGTTTTCATTATACCCCTTTTATAAGAAGTTTTTTATAATGTTCTGGGACATCTCACGGAAATCCTCTATTTTTGTGTAGTTCATCCTAACTCTTGTGAGCTGTCCTCTAGGGATGTTTCCAAGCCATATGGGTAAATGGCAACTGTCCATCAGGATGTTGCTTTTACAGTCTGTGGGCTTCCTATATTTTTCGGTGGCTATGTCATTCCCATCAACAAATATAGTGATATCTAAATAATTAATAATTAATGTATGTAGAGTTGGTAGTGGAGGTAAAATGAAAATATTTTTTTTTAACCCCTTAACGACCAAGCCATTTTGTAGGTTAATGACCAGGCCAATTTTTACATTTCTGACCACTGTCTCTTTATGTGCTTATAACTCTGGAACGCTTCATCGGATCTTAGCGATTCTGAGAATGTTTTCTCGTGACATATTGTACTTCATGACAGTGGTAAAATTTATTCGATATAACTTGTGTTTATTTATGAAAAAAATGGAAATATGGCGAAAATTTTGAAAATTTTGCAATTTTCAAACTTTTAATTTTTATGCCCTTAAATCAGAGAGATATGTCACAAAAAATATAAAATAAATAACATTTCCTACATGTCTACTTTAGATCAGCACAATTTTGGAACCAAAATTTTTTTTTGTTAGGAAGTTATAAGTGTTAAAAGTTGACCAGCAATTGTCATTTTTCCAACAAAATTTACAAAACCATTTTTTTTAGGGACCACCTCACATTTGAAGTGAATTTGAGGGGTCAATATGACAGAAAATACCCAAAAGTGACACCATTCTAAAAACTGCACCCCTCAAGGTGTTAAAAGCCACATTCAAGAAGTTTATTAACCCTTTAGGTACTTCACAAGAATTGAAGCAATGTGGAAGGAAAAAATGAACATTTAACTTTTTTTCCCCAAAATTTTTCTTTTGACACAATTTTTTTAATTTTGTCAAGGGTATCAGGAGAAAATGAACCACAATATTTGTTGTACAATTTCTCCTGAGTACACAGATACCCCATGTGTGGGGGAAAACCAATCTTTAGGAGCACGGCAGTGCTCAGAAGGGAAGGAGCATCATTTGAGATTTTGAATGTCAAATTGCCTGGAATCGAGAGCGGACACCATGTCGCGTTTGGAGAGCCCCTGATGTACCTAAACAGTGAAAAAAAACATAAGTGCCCCCATTTTGGAAACTAGACCCCCAAGGAACTTATCTAAATGTGTGGTGAGCATTTTGAACCACCAAGGGCTTCACAGAAGGTTATAATGTAGAGCCGTAAAATTACAAAATCATATTTTTTCCACAAAAATGATCTTTTCATCCTAATTTTTATTTTTCAAAGGATAAAAGGATTCCAAAAGCTATCGTGCAATTTGTCTGTGGGTTGAGCATTCCGATACCGCAAGTATCGGGTATCGGCCGATATTCGCGGTATCGGAATTCCGATACGGAGTTCCGATACTTTTGCTATATCGTATACCGGAATCGGAAGTTCCCATAATTCTTTGAGAGGCAGTGTGATTTTATTCAGCCAATGAGGAATCCTAAGAAGTGTGGGCACATCCTGTAATGCTGCGGTCATGTTAACTAATGGCATGGCTGTGATTGGCTGCTGAAATGATGTCAGAATGCACTATAAAAGGCGCCGCTGCCATTTTGGCTTCACTGTGCTGTGAATTCAGTTAGGGACAGAACGCTGCTCTTCTGACTCTGAGGGACAGTTAGAGATTGCGTTTTTGTGAATTGTTCTGTAGGCAGGCTATTTGAGAAACCGCTGTGTAAATCTTCCTTTTTCCTTGCAGTGCTGTTTTCACAGCTCTGTGCAAGGTCTGTGTATGAGTGCAGGTGACGCTGCAGTTTGGTCTGCATCCACCGCAGTTTGTAGTCATCTGCACGTGTCACTCACTGCCTCATTTTTTTTTTCTTTTGTGGAATTGGTGCTGCACCATTCAATTGAAATTAACAGTCATCTATTAGTGTGACGCGCTTCCATCCGTATCCAATACATTGGTTGCAAACACTAATAGAAGTACAGAGCGGAGCCTTTCAGAGCTAGTGAACAGTTGTGTGCAGTGTTCACGGCAGTCTGTGAGGTCTCTTTTTTTGAGTGCAGATCACGCTCAAGTTAGTTCTTCAACCATTGCTGGTTGGAGTCTGCTAAGCGTGTGTCACTGCCTCATCCTTTTAATTTTTGGCTAATTGGTGCTGCTCCATTCTATTTCAAAAAAACTCAAATCTATTAGTGTGACGCGCTTCCATCCGTATCCAATACCTTGGTTGCAAACACTATAGAAGTACATAAAGGAGACTTTTAGCTTGTTTGCGGCCTGCAGGAACAGACAGATTAGTATTACCCCCTTTTTTTTTTTGGTGCCTTAGCTATTGCATTCTATTTTCGTGCATTGTAATAGCTCAAAAAAATTTGTGAGTGATACTATCCATTGTACATTGTTTTTTGTCTGAATCACAACCTTTGGTTTTAGGTTGAGAAAAAGGGAAAACTTAATAAAGTTCAGCAAACAGTACACTTGACACTTGCTAGGCCACATTAACTGATATAAAAGTGTAGTCCACACTTTGTAAACTTTGTGTTTCTTATACCTGTTAGCAGCTGTTCAGGAATAAGAATACTTAGGCCTTAGTACTTTTCTGCCTATCTTTATAAATCTACCAAGATGAAGAAGGCAGGGAGTAAGGCACGTGGTCGTGGAGTTTCAGCAGGGAGAGGACGTGGGGATTCTGTGGCTGCTGCCGCCCCCAGTGACACAGCATCCACCAGTTTTCCCCGTGAGCGTTCCTTTATGCGCAGTTTTGTAGGAGCTCGGCGTACCCCCTGCTGCGGGAAGAACAAATTGAAGCCGTTGTCGGTTGGATGGCAGCCAACGCATCGACTTCAATTGCTTCCACCTCCTCTCAGGACCAGAGCACTGTTGAGCAACCATCTGTCTCTTCACCGCCTGCCAAATTGCCCAGGCAGTCAGAGTGCTCTGTACAAGAGCTAGCTGAGTCTCTACTTCTGTTCTCAGAATCTGTTGGCTTGGAAAGAGGGGGCCAGCCAAGCAGCATTCTAGAATGTGAAGAAGAGGGAGTATGCAGTGATGCGCAACAGCTTTGTCTCTCTGAATCTGAAGAGGCGGGTGAGCCAGTGCCGATGGTCAGCACACCACAGAACGCATCTGATGATGATGAGACTCAGGTGCCAGGTTCTGTTGCGCATGGTGCTGGCCAGACCACCCAACAGCAGCAGGTGTTGGAAGAGGGTAGTGGAGATGATGAGGTCCTTGACCCAACATGGCGTGAGGAACAGGAAGGTGGTGGGAGCAGCTCTGAGGAAGAGATTCCCCCAACGGTCCAAACAGGAGGGAGAGGTAGGCTGCAGACTCGGTTGCCTGTAGCCTCCACTTTGGCACCGTTCGGAGCAGTTCTCTTCCAAAAGCAAAAACGGGCGCTCCCAGGACTTGCACTGCGTGGTCCTTTTTTGACACATTTGCAGATGACATTTGCTATGTCAAATACAAGCTGTGTAATCAAAAAGTCAAAAGAGGTAAAAGTGCCAGTAACCTCAATACCACTAATATGTGGAAACATGTGCAGACTAAGCACGTGGTGGAGTTACAAAGACACACTGGAGACGTGGGCCAACCTACAGCACCACCTACATCTTCAGCTCGTGTTGGAGCCTCTTCCTCCAGCTCACACACAGCTGTTTCGGCTTCCTCACAGGATTGCCATGGAAGAACCTCTGTCACTGTTGTACAGAGACCCAGTGTAATTCCACCCACAGCAGCAAGTTCCCTGTCATCCTCACACTCCCAGGCCACTGTACAGCCATCGGTAGCACAGGCATGGGAGAAAAGACGTCCCTACTAGGCAAACCATCCCCGAGCACAGGCTCTGAATGCTGGCATTGCAAAACTCCTGTCCCTTGAAATGCTGTCATTCAGGCTGGTGGAGACTGACAGTTTCCGTAACTTAATGGCATTGGCAGTCCCACAATACAATGTGCCCAGCCGCTTTTATTTCAGCAGGCAAGCCGTCCCAGGGCTGCAAAAGCATGTTGAGGGAAAAATTAAACATGCGCTACTAAACGCCGTCAGTAGCAAGGTCCACCTGACCACCGATGTGTGGACCAGTACCCATGGACAGGGACGATACCTTTCCCTCACTGCCCATTGGGTCAATGTTGTGGAGCCGGGTACAGATCTTGCGAGTGGCGCTGTACGTGTTCTGCCAACTCCAAGGATTGCAAGAATCCAGTTTGTACACATTGACTCCTCCTCCTACTCCAGTTTCTCAGAATCATTGCTGCATGAGAAGTCATGGTCTACCTCCACATGGACCCGTGAACGCTTACCTATTACGACCGATATGAGCACAGCTGTGGCAAAACGTCAACAGGCCGTCCTGAAATTAATTTCAATGGGGAATCTAAGCCACACAGCTCAGGAGCTCTGGAATGCCATCAAACAGTAGAGTGACGTGTAGTTTGTGCCAGCGAATCTCCAGCCAGGCTTGGTAGTGTGTGACAATGGCCAAAATCTGGTGGCAGCTCTGGGCCTAGGCAACCTCACTCACATACCATGTCTGGCACATGAGCTCAACTTGGTCGTGCAGAGTTTTTTGAGGGACTATCCGGATCTTGATGCACTGCTGCACAAGGTTCGCCTAGAGTGCGCTCACTTGCGTCGTTCCAGCATGGCCAGATCGCGCATTGCAGCTATGCAACGCCGATTTTGCCTTCCGGAACATCGCATCATATGTGACGTACCCACCAGGTGGAATTCCACGTTACATATGTTGGAGCGGTTGTGTGAGCAGCAGCCAGCAGTAATGGAGTATCAGCTGCATCAGGCGCAATCAACTCGCAATTTGCGCCGTTCACACTTCACTACTACTGAGTGGGCCTCTATGAAGGACATCTGCCACGTTTTGCGTGCGTTTGATGACTCAACGCGGATGGCGAGTGCAGATGATGCACTAGTCAGCCTGACTGTCCCCCTGATCTGCCTGCTTCAAAAAACACTGCAAGCACTAAGGGATGAGGTTTTGGAAGAGGTGGAGGATGAGGAGTCACAAATTCCATCACCTTCTGGACAGTCAGCGCAACGTGGTTCCTCACAAAGGCCTAGGCAGGGGTCACTTTGTGAGTAGGATGAGGAGGAGTCAATGGAGGAGGAAGACATCGCTCCAGAGGGAGGTACACAATGCTCTAGTCAGTATGTAGAGCGAGGGTGGGGTGATGCAGAGCAGGCAGAGATGACGCCTCTTGCAGGGGACAGCGTTTCTTGGCCAGTTGGGAGTCTGCACACATGGTTGATTTCATGCTGCAGTGCCTGAGAAACGACCACCGCATCGCCCACATTCTCACCACGTCTGATTATTGGGTGTACACCCTCCTAGACCCTCGCTACAGGGACAACTTACAAAGCCTCATAACACCGTTGAACCTGGAGCGTAAAATGCGGGAGTACCAAGACACACTGGTGCAATCCATCATGTTCTCCATTCCAGCCGAGAGCACTGCTGCTGCTACTGCTTTACAAAGCAGCTCTGTTATGTTTCGGTAGCTGAGGAGTGCAGGTAAAAAAGGCAATACACCAGAGCAGTTGGAATCTATGAGATTGCAGTACCCTGACTAACCACCACAACTAGAGGCAGCCGTGGAGCGTTCCTACGTTGGTCCTAGACGCCTCGTCACAGCCTGAGAAACTAACTACACCTAAAATAGATATAGGAAAGCTATCTGCCCCGGAGCAGAACCCCAAAGATAATAGAAAGCCCCCAAACATGTAATGGCGGTTAGACAAGATGAAATACTGACACAGAAAGAAAATAGTATGAGCAAACGCTGGGGCCCAAACTATCTAAATAGAAAAGGATAGGAAGGGTACTTACTGCAATCCCAGAAAACCCTGAAAAGCACCAACTCTACTAATTTCAAAAATACCTGAGATCACACGACCTCTTCCACCTAAATTAGTTCTCTGGTGTAACAAAATCAAAACAGCAGCCACTGAAAAAACTGGAAAAAGCAAAAGTACAAACATCAGTGGCTGAACAAAACTGAGAGGGCAGAAGCCCCCGGAGGGGACCCTGAAGGCCCCCACAGAAGTGCAGGACAAAATGCAAAAATATAGCACAAACACAAAAGAAGAAAATGTCTTATCTGTTAGCAGGAGATGCAGACACGACACAGCAGGCTACAAGGGAAACTGGAATAAAGGATTCAGACCAGAACAATTGATCACCGGCAACCCTGATGGGAAGGTGACTCCCTTATATAAGACCAGTCAGTAACACCTGATTCCCAGTCCTCACAATCTTCACTGGACAGACTAGCACCGCTTGTAACCACCAGAGGGAGCCTCTGCTCAGAACTCATCTCAAACCCATTCACAACACAGCTCTGTGCGTCGAGGCAGTGGAGACAGCTCTGCACCAAGAGGGAGCAGAAGCAGCGCCTCTGCACAGGGCAAGACCAGTATGGCCCAAATGTGGCAAAGTTTTGTGTCAGCGCCACAAATGTCTACACCATCCCAAACGGCTCCAGTCAGCAGGAGGCAACGTTTCCGTAAGATGGTGACAGACTACATGTCTTGCACTCTCAGTGTACTCCCAGATGGCTCTTCTCCATTCAAGTTTTGGGTCTCTAAGCTGGATACATGGCCAGAGCTTAGCCAGTATGCATTGGAGGTGCTGGCTTGCCCTGCTGCCAGTGTATTATCGGAGCGCGTCTTTAGTGTCGCAGGTGGTGTACTAACAGACCTTCACATTCGACTATCCTCCGATAATGTAGACCGGATTACTTTTCTGAAAATGAACAAGGCATGGATCTCGCCTGAATTTGCCTGTCCGGTTTCCGATTAAATAACTGGTTGGCAACGGTATCCATGTCTCCTGTTATGTTCATCTTTCTACCACCTGAACTCTACTCCCTGGGCTACAACACTGCCAGTTGCTGCTCAGAAGTGCCGTGTCCACAGACCAATACACAAGCTCCTGTGTTAGTGGGGTTCAGTAACGCCAGCTGCTCCCCTGCTGTGTGTCCGGCAAGAAGTCTCCTGCTCCCTCCACATGCACACAACAACAGATGTCTAACTTGCTCCACATAGGGAAGAGCCGACACCCTGATTGTTATGCTCCAAACAGGAAAAAATAGTTTTCAAACCATAAAATGATTAAGGTTAATAAGAAATATGGACAAATATTAATTTGTCATCGAAGCGCATATATGCACATGTCGAGTAAAAATGGTAACAAAAAACCCAACATAGGGTTTAGGGTTTGAAATGAATGCATAAAAGTACATTTCATCATAATCCATTAATGCTGCTTAAGGAACGGTATCTCGACCTAGAATCATAGAATCATAGAATGGTAGAGTTGGAAGGGACCTCCTGGGTCATCTGGTCCAACCCCCTGCTCAAAGCAGGATTCTCTAAATCATCCCAGACAGATGTCTATCCAGCCTCTGTTTGAAGACTTCCATTGAAGGAGAACTCACCACCTCTTGTGGCAGCCTGTTCCACTCATTGATCACCCTAACTGTCAAAAAGTTTTTTCTAATATCTAATCTGTGTCTCCTCCCATTCAGTTTCATCCCATTGCTTCTAGTCTTTCCTTGCGCAAATGAGAATAAAGATGATCCTTCTACAATGTGACAGCCCTTGAGATATTTGTAGACAGCTATTAAGTCTCCTCTCAGTCTTCTTTTTTGCAAGCTAAACATTCCCAAATCCTGCAACCTTTCCTCATAGGACATGGTTTGCAGACCGGTCACCATTCTGGTGGCTCTTCTCTGAACTTGCTCCAGTTTGTTGATGTCTTTTTTAAAATGTGGTGCCCAAAACTGGACACAGTATTCCAGATGAGGTCTGACCAAAGAGGAGTAGAGGGCAATAATGACCTCACGTGATCTAGACTGTATGCTTCTGTTGATACATCCTAGAATTGCATTTGCCTTTTTTGCTGCTGCATCACACTGTTGACTCATGTTAAGTCTGTGATCAATTAGTATACCCAAGTCTTTTTCACATGTGCTGTTACTTAGCCCTATTCCTCCCATTTTGTATATGCTTTTTTCATTTTTATTGCCCAGATGTAGTACTTTGCATTTTTCCCTGTTAAAATCCATTCTGTTAGTTGCTGCCCACTGCTCCAGTTTATGTATATCTTTTTGAATCCTCTCTCTCTCTTCTCTAGTATTAGCTACCCCTCCTAGCTTTGTGTCATCAGCAAATTTGATCAATTTACCCTCAATTCCTTCATCTAAATCATTGATAAAGATGTTGAACAATACAGGGCCCAAAACAGAGCCTTGTGGTACCCCACTTGAGACATTCTTCCAACTGGATGTGCAGCCATTTACAACCACTCTTTGGGTCCGATCACTAAGCCAGTTATGAATCCACCTAACAGTTGCCTTGTCCATTCCATACTTAGTCATTTTTTCAATAAGGATTGTGTGAGATACTTTGTCAAATGCTTTGCTGAAGTCAAGATATACTATATCTACAGCATTTCCCTGATCCACCCAGTCAGTGATTCTGTCATAGAAGGAAATTAAGTTAGTCTGACATGACTTATTAGTTACAAACCCATGCTGACTCTGTTTAATCACTTCATTCTTATCCAGGTACTTGCATACATGTTCTTTAATAATTTGTTCAAAGATCTTTCCTGGTATAGAAGTCAGACTCACCGGCCTGTAGTTCCCTGGGTCCACCTTCTTCCCCTTTTTGAAGATAGGAACAACATTTGCTCTTCTCCAGTCTTCTGGGACTTCTCCTGTTCTCCAAGAATTTTCAAAGATTATGGACAGTGGTTCAAGAATTTCTTCTGCTATCTCCTTCAGTACCCTGGGGTGTAATTCATCTGGACCTGGAGACTTGAATTCATTTAGGTTAGCTAAGTGTTTCCTCACTGTCTTTCTGTTTATAGATATCCTGGATTCTTCTATTCCTTTAATAGGACAGTGAAGATCAGTTGATGTTACATTTCCTTTCTGAGAGAAAACAGATGCAAAATAGGAATTTAAAAGTTCAGCCTTCTCAACATCCTGACTTACCATTTCATCATTTTCATCCTGTAAAAATCCTATAGCATCTTTGACTTTTCTTTTACTTTTGACGTATCCCCAAAATCCTTTTTTGTTGCTTTTGACGTCACTTGCAAGCCTTAATTCATTGTCAGCTTTAGATAATCTGATTTGTGCCCTGCAGGTTCTGCAGACAGCATTATATTCTTCTTTAGATATGCCTCCCTCTTTCCATTTGATAAACATTTCTTTCTTCCTTTTTAGCATGTGTTTAAGTTCTATGTTCATCCATCCTGGTTTCCTTAAATGCTTCCCATTCTTCCCTCTTTTCGGAATTGTTAACGATTGTGCTTTGAGAATCTCATTTTTCAAGATTTTCCATCCCTGTAAGATACTGCAGAAAATGGATGTACGACTCAATCATCATCATCATCATGAGTTCTATTTGTGACAGACATATTAAAATACACAGATTGAGGCCAACTGTAAGTTCACACACCATATATGAAATGGCCAGCATCTAAACCTGATAATAAGGCGCAATAATCATGCATTATATCTAAAAAGTGCATCGTGCATACTGACAATAGCTAGTTATACCTGCAAGTGCAGGTGAAACAACCACAACTGATATAAAATGTTACAGGTATCTAGGTATCACAGTGCATAGCTACTCATGGACAATGGCGACCTAATACTGTACCTCAATAAAGGCAGCGTCACCCCTCATGCTTGTTTGTCTTGTAGCTTGTTCAAGAGGGAACGTGCTTGTTTCGTTGCTCATAGGTGGATGTTTAGACAGTAAATCATTAGTGATGTCGTCTTTGTTGCGGCCCTAGGGTAGAAGAACGGTGCGTAACGTCACTGCAAGTGAGCGTCATATAAAAGCCAGACGCTCCCCTACCCGACGCGTGACAGCAGGAAGGTAGTGTGGGCGGATAAAGCGTTGCGCAACCATACATGCAGTTCCCCTCTTCAACAGTGTACAATCAAAAAGTGCATGAGTGCTGCCGCAGCCTTTATTGACGTACAGTATGACATTGCCATTCGCCATCACAGGCTATGCACTGTCTGATACAGACATAGTATATACCTTTGCTATCCGGTGCCTTTGTTTCACCTGCACTTGCAGGCACCCACAGCAATTTGGACTATGCATGATGCTTTTTTTATCAGTTATGCTTCATCTTCGATTATTGCGGCATTAAATTGATGAGACCATGCTGGACATGTAATATATGGTGTCTGAAGTTACAATTTTCATCAATGAAAGTATTTTTAACTGTGTGACTGTCACATATAAATTGGAATGATGATGATGACTATTACTAAATCCATTGTCTGCACTATATTACGGTTGTACATAGCGTTCCTTAGGCAGCATTCATTTATTCCTAAATGGACTTGTATGCATTCACTTCAACCCCTATAGTTTTTTTTTTTTAATTTTTTGGTGGTGTGGTGTTACATTTCTTGTTGCCATGTGCTTTTATGCGTTTATATTTTAACGGTGTTTATTTCTATATTTTTGATTGCAATGCATCATTTTATGGTCCTAGTAAAGCTTACGTTTATCTTGTTTGGAGTATATACATTTCCAAGTGCCACGCAACAAGGCAACAACTCTATATTGTATTTCAAGACCCTCCTTGACCCTGGGCTTCAACACCGCCAGTTGCTGCTCAGAAGTGCTGGATGCACAGATCAAAACACTCGCTGATGTGTTTGTGGGGTTCAGTAACGCCAGCTGCTCCCCTACTGTGTCCGGCAATAATTCATGCTACCTCAAAATAAACGTTACACCAGCTCATACTAGGCCTCAGCCTACACCCTCCTTGACCCTGGGCTTCAACACCGCCAGTTGCTGCTCAGAAGTGCTGGATGCACAGATCAAAACAATCGCTGATATGTTTGTGGGGTTCAGTAACGCCAGCTGTTCCCCTGCTGTGTGTCCGGTAATAATTACTGCTACCTACACATGCTGAAAACAACATGATATATCTAACTGGCTCCACATAGGTATGAGGCTACACCCTGATTTCTATGCTCTAAACGAGTGAAACGGCAGCTTTAAAACCAGAAAATGATTACTCTTTGGCACAAATATGTTACTAAATAATTTGTACATATTAGTGCAGATATGCACATGTCGAACAGAAATGCAAACCCAAAAGCCTACATATGCTATAGGGTAGTGATGGCGAACCTTGGCACTCCACTACTTGGAGAACTACAACTCACATCATGCCTCAAATGCTGCAAGGTTGGAAGTGCATAATGGGAGTTGTACTTTGACAACAGCTGCAGTGCGAAGGTTAGCCTTCAGTGGTCTCGGGTTGGAAATTAAGGCATACAAGTACATTTAATAATCCATTGCTGCTTAAGGAACGTGATCTACACCTCTAATAAAGTGAAAACAATGGATGTAGGACTACTCCTCATCATCATTACTTATATTTGTGTCATTCAAAAATATACAGATTTAGTCACAAATTTCACACCCCATATCAGAAAGGTCCATCATGTAATTCTGATAATAAGGCCCACAAATCATGCATTACCTCAAAAAAGTGAATTGTGCATAATGACAATAGAAAAATATATACCTGCAAGTGCAGCTGAAACAACGACAAATGATAGAAAAGGTTAATGATATCTAGGTATCAGAGTAAATAGCGACACCTGTACAATGGCGATATAATACTGTACCTCAAAAAAGGCTGCGGCACACCTCCCACGCGTTTTTCTTGTAGCTTCTTCTCTAAGAGGGGACGTGCGTGTATGTTTCATCATAGGTACATGTTTACTGAGTAAAGCAGTCATGACAACGGCTTTGTGTTGTCGGTACGCTAGCGATGATGAACAATGCGCAATGTGAATGTTAGTCTGCGTCATATGACGCACAGACGCTCCACTACCCAACGCGTCACAGCAGGAAGACAGTCTGTGTGTCAAAACAAAGGCGCAAGCATACATGCACGTACCCTCTTTATCAAGCTATATGAAAAACGATCTGGAGTAGTGACGCACACTTTATTGAGGTACAGTATTATATCGCCATTCATCTGTGGCTATGCAGTCTAATCGATATATACCTTATCTATCCGTTGTCATGCTTGCAAGTCCACTGTCAGGGATAAATAGCAATTTTCACAATGCACTATGCACTTTTTCAAGGTTATGTTTGATCATAAAATTGATTATTGGTCCATATTATCAGGATTACATGATGGAGATTTTATATATTTGTAGAACCGGTTAAATTACATTATTCAGCAAATGTTATTTTTTTGGATGTCACATATAACTAGTAATGCTGATGATGTTTTGAAGTCCTACATTCATTGTCTATACAATATTACAGGTGTACATACTGTTACATAGCCAGCATTAATGGATTCTGAAATGTACTTTTATGCATTTATTTAAACCCGTATATCACATTCCTTAAATTTTTTTTTGTTTGCATTGCTGTTCGACATGTGAATATATGCAGTTATGTTTGTTAATTCTTTATTTATATAAATT
Organism: Oophaga sylvatica; assembly: GCA_033576555.1. Taxonomy (NCBI): domain Eukaryota; kingdom Metazoa; phylum Chordata; class Amphibia; order Anura; family Dendrobatidae; genus Oophaga; species Oophaga sylvatica. Next base: position 56,698 of record JARQOD010000138.1, read on the forward strand.
TTTTAAATTAAATTCATCACCTTATGGTAGTAAAGCTTATCTTTCTCTTGTTTGGAGTATCTACATTTTTAAGTGCCACGTAACAAGGCAAATACTGTATATAGTATTTACACACCCTCCTTGACCCTGGGCTCCAACACCGCCAGTTGGTGCTCGGAAGTGCTGTGTGCACAGTCAACACTTGCTCCTGTGTTACTGGGTTCAGTAACGTCAGCTGCTCCCCTGCTGTGTGTACGGCAAAAAGTCCTGCTGCCTCCACCATGTTCTCCTCTCATCCCTGGGCTCCAACACCGCCAGTTGGTGCTCGGAAGTGCTGTGTGCACAGTCAACACTTGCTCCTGTGTTACTGGGGTTCAGTAATGTCAGCTGTTCCCCTGCTGTGTGTACGGCAAAAAGTCCTGCTGCCTCCACCATGTTCTCCTCTCATCCCTGGACTCCAACACCGCCAGTTGCTGCTTGGAAGTGTCATTGGCATGGGTACTCACTCCTGCCCAGCCTGGTTACAGCACGCCAGCTGTTTCCTGGCAGTGTCAACGTCACTTTGCCTACAATAAGTTGTCCTGTCGTGTTGCGTTCGGGTTAGCCGACTCTATGGTGCCTGCAGTTTAGGTGCTTCCAATGTGGGCTGCGGGATATGTAAATAAAGGCTGTTTCCGTTGTGACAATAGGACAAGCACCCACTGTAGGACTGTGGGATTCGGTAACTGCGGCCGGCTTGTGGCCTTTCAACTTGAATTTTCATGGGTACCTTATGCTACCCGTCCGGGTTCCAGTACCGTCAGCTGGTTCTCGGCAGTGCCTTTGGCCTAGGTGCCTCCATCTCGGTATCCGAGTTCCAGCAACGTCTGCTGGTCCTTGGTAGTGCTTTGGAGCACAGGTACCTCCTGCTTAGTAACCGTGTCCCAGTAACGTCAGCTGGTCCTCGGTTGTGCCATTGGCTCGGTTCCTTCTGCTGCCCCTCCGGGTTCCAGCACAGTCAGCTGGTCCTCGTTACTTCCATTGTCTCTTGTACCATCTGCTACCTGTCCGGGTTCCAGTACAGTCAGCTGGTTCTCTGAAGTTAGTCAGCCTTCTTGTACCTTCAGCTACATTTCCAAGTTAAAGATTTTTTTAATTATTTTTTGGGTAATCACTCTGGATCTCCAACACTGAAGACGACGACCCTGAAGACGACGACCCTGAAGACCAGCCTGAAGAAGACGACGACCCCAAGGACGACGACAATCAAGACGACGAGCCTGAACACCATCACAAAGAATAAATAAAAGATTACCCAGAAGAAGATCACCAACAGGACAAAGAAGATTTAGGCTAAGTGCACACGTTCAGGAATATTTGCGTTTTTTCCGCGATTTTCCGCGGTAAAAACGCGAAAAAAACGCAAGCATTAAGCATCCTATACATGTTAATTGATTCCGCATGTTTTGGCCACATGTTGCGTTTTTTTTCCGCGAAAAAAAACGCGTCGCGGAAAAAATAGCAACATGTTCATTAATTTTGCGTAATGTAAGCGGTTCATGTGCGATGGTACCCAGGGTCTGGAGGAGAGGAGACTTTCCTCCAGGCCCTGGGTACCATATCCCTGGTAAAACAATAATTAAAATAAAAAATAATGATATTCTCACCTTCCGGCGGCCCCCGCAGCCTTCCCGCCTTCAGCGACGCTTCCGGCAACTCCCGGTCCCAGGAGTCCTTTGCGAGAATCACCCAGATGGCATAGCGGTCTCGCGAGATGCTACGTCGTCGGGGTGATTTGTCGCAAAGGACTCCTGGGACCGGAGTTGCCGGGAGAGTCGCTGAAGGCGGGAAAGCTGCGGGGGCCGCCGGAAGGTGAGAATGTCATTATTTATTATTTTTTTTATTATTTTTACATTAGATCTTTTTACTATTGATGCGGCATAGGCGGCATCAATAGTAAAAAGTTGGTCACACTTGTCAAACACTATGTTTGACTCGTGTGACCAACCTGTCAATCAGTTTTCCAAGCGATGCTACAGATCGCTAGGAAAACGCTAGCATTCTGCAAGCTAATTACGCTTGCAAAACGCTAGTTTCTGGCGGGAATACGCATACAAAAAAAATGCGTATTTCCCACGGGAGAAGTGCGGGATTGCCGCGGAAATTCCGCAACGTGTGAACTTAGCCTAAGACAAACGACAAGATACAGAACAAGAGACAGAAGAACAAGAAGCAGAAGAACAAAAAGCAGAAGAACATTAAGTATAAGACCAAAATTCAGAGCAAAATATATGCTCTAAATTATAAGCAGAAGAAGACTAAGCAGTGTATGGGGGTGAGTCCGTTCCTCCTCGTGGTGCCCCTGGAAAATGCCTGCTGCTGCAGGCAAAACTGAACGCGGACAAATACTGTTGTAATTTAAATGTTTTGTGACAGCAAGAACGGAAGGATGAAATCTTCAAACTTTTACAGATTACAACTACAGGAATGTCTGTCACAAATAAGAATATGATGAAGAAGATGAATAGGAAGAAGATGAAGAAGTAGAATATGAAGAAGAATAATAGTTGAATAAGAATATGAGTAATGTTACCATAAAAGATGAATAGAAATATGTTTAAGAATAAGATAAATAAGGTGAAGAATAAGTTGATGAAAAAGATGCTGCTGCTGAGGATCATGAAGGAGAAAGTGTGGCAGAAGTAAAAAAGGTGAAGAGCATAGAAGTAGTGAAACATACATATGTACCAAAATAGAAAAAAGGTTAACAACATAGTCAATTTCTTCGTAACTCCGAACGTCTTAAAAAAAAAAAAAAAAAAAAAGTATTCCTGCTATTCCATTTGATTGGGTTAAACATCTATGCCTTTACTGTCTCCTCCACCTCCCCCAATACATTCTACATTACTCTTTGTTGTTTTTCTTCATGTACAATTAACCTACAAGGAAAGAAAGGGTTTTTTTTAATTCCGATATTTTTGTCCCATTGACTTACATTGATTTCCGGTATCGGAATCGGCGATATCCGATACTTTTCCAGTATCGGGCCGATCCAATCCGATCCGATATTTTGCAATATCGGAAAGTATCGCTCAACCCTAGTCCTGAGTACGCTGATACCCTATATGTGGGGGTAAACCACTATTTGGGCGCATGGCAGAGCTCGGAAGGGAAGCAGCGCCATTTGACTTTTTTGGCTGGAATTGAGATTGGACTCCATGTCGCATTTGGAGAGTCCCTGATGTGCCTAAACAGTAGAAACCCCCCACAAGTGACCCCATTTTGCAAACTAGACCCCCCAAGGAACTTATCTAGATGTGTGGTGAGCACTTTGAACCCCCAAGGGCTTCACAGAAGTTTATAACGTAGAGCCATGAAAATAAAAAAAATCATATTTTTTTCCACAAAATGATCTTTTTGCCCTCAAATTTTTATTTTTATAAGGGTAACAGGAGAAATAGGACCCCAAAAGTTGATGTGCAATTTGTCCTGAGTACGCTGATATCCAATATATGTGGGGGGGGGGACCACTGTGATCGCCATACTGCGATCTTTGGGAGGCAGAATGAACAAATCCACAAAAGGTGAAGAATTGGTTTTTTGTATGTTTTATTATAATTTAATAATCAAATTAATTTGATATTGTTGAAGTTTTATTATATTAAACCAATCTATTTTCTTAAGGTTATGTTATGTTTTCTCGCATCGCACTCATCTGTGTAAGGCTATGGTTCCACGGTCCGGAACCATAGCGCTTTGGACGGAGCGGAAATTCCGCTCCGTCTAAGCCCCGCCCCCTTTCTGACGCGCGATCTTTCCGGAGGTGTTCAGGACACCTCCGGAACACCTCCGGAAAGAGCGCAGGGCTACATAGCCCTGTGTTAATTATGTTGCGGCGACGCACCGTCGCCGCAATACGCGAGGACATGCTGCGGTCTAAAAAGACGCGCCGCATGTCCGTTTACGCAGGTTTGCCACCTGCGTATTGTTACGCATAGTGGAGACGGGATTTCTTGAAATCCCCTCCACTATGCTGTAACATCTGGACGCTGCGTGTTTGGCGCTGCGCCAGCGCACAGCGCCAAACACGCAGCGTTTCCTGACCGTGGAAACTCACCCTTATACTCTAGTGTGACCCCGGCCTAACATGATTCTCTAGGTCAAAACAATTAAAGAGATGCAAAACTTGTAATTTTGAAAAAAAAAAAACAAATACCATATTTTTCGGATTATAAAACACGGATTTTGGTAAGAACTTACCTGTAAAATCCTTTTCAGCGAAGGAAGGAAGAGAGACACAGTAATTCATTACTGATGGGTAGGCGGAGCCCCAGATCAGGATGACACCTCAGATCAAAAGCGTGTTGACTGGCTGGCTCCTCCAGCTTGGGCTCCTCCTACTCAGCTCCTTCAGTCGTACCAAAGCTTTAGGGAAGAACCAAGATCACCAGCGGAGCAACATAACCCCTTCTGAAGGAACTTCAGAGAAAACACAAGAATACAGGTTATGCATGCAAAGTAAGCTAAAAACCACAGAGTTCCAGGTACTACTCACTGAACCTGACTACTGTGATGAGCTGGCGATGCTGGAACAGAGCCTTAGCGCGCTGACCTCAGCCCAGATATCGCAATCAGATAAGGGTCGCGCTGCATCTGAAAACATCAACACACTTCTGCCTTGGGAGGGTGCTGTGTCTCTCTTCCTTCCTTCGCTGAAAAGGATTTTACAGGTAAGTTCTTACCAAAATCCGTGTTTCAGCTGCAGATGGAAGGAAGAGAGCCACAGTAATTCATTACTGATGGGACGTCCCAAAGCAGTTCAAAAATAAGGGTGGGAAAAACCAACAAAGGCAGAAACCCAACAACCTTAACAACAAAGCGCAACCAGCGCTAAACACAAGTTCATCCAGAACTTTAAACTACAGCTGCCTGCAGGACCCTACGTCCGAGGGCTGCATCAGCGGAAGCACTGACGTCCACTTTATAAAACTTTGTAAACGTGTGGACAGAGCGCCAAGTTGCCGCTCGGCAGAGCTGCACTGCCGAGGCACCTTGATGAAAAGCCCACGATGAGGCCACAGCTCTCGTAGAATGGGCTCGAATCTTAATCGGGCAAGATTCACCCCGAAGACGGTAAGCTTCCAAAATAGCTGACCGGATCCAACGAGCTATAGAATCCTTGGAAGCTCGTTGACCACGCCGACGACCTGCTGGAACCACAAACAGGGAGTCCGTCTTACGAAAACCTTGAGTAATAGATAGATAAAACTTCAAGGCCCGCACTAAATCCAATGTGTGCAAAGCTCGCTCTTTCACATTCTTCGGATCCGGGCAGAATGAAGGCAACACAATATCCTGGTTGACATGAAATTGTGACACCACTTTAGGCAAAAAATCACCCCGAGTGCGAAGCACCACACGATCCGGAAAAAACTCCAGAAAAGGAGGCGAACAAGAAAGAGCTGCCAACTCAGAAACTCTTCTCAAAGAGGTGACCGCTACTAGGAAGGCCACCTTCCAAGAAAGTAAAGAAAGACTAGCAGAGTCCATAGGCTCAAAAGGTTTATGCTGAAGAGCCTCCAAAACAAGGTTGAGCCGCCAAGGAGACACAGGTGCCTTCCGCGGCGGAAACTTACGAGCTATACCGCGGAAAAAAGGAAAGCACGTCCCTACGCGAGGCAATAGCTCTCCGAAATAATACAGACAGAGCAGAAACCTGACCTCTCAGGGTGCTAACTGCCAAGCCCTTGTCTAACCCATGCTGCAGAAAAGCCAGCAAATTGGGAATGGAAAATTTCCTCGGATTCCGTGAAGACCCCGAACACCACGAAAAGAAGGTTTCCCAAGTTTTGTGGTAAATCCTAGTAGTAGCCGGACATCTGGCAGCTCGAAGAGTAGCAATGACCTCGGCTGAAAAACCTCTACGAGTCAACATTTCGGTCTCAAGAGCCACGCCGTCAAACGCAGAGACTTCAAGTCCGGATGACAAACGGGCCCCTGAGTCAACAGGTCCGGTCGAAGAGGAAGTGGAAATGGAGGTGCCGCCAACAGCGACATTAGCGTTGAAAACCACGTCCTCCTTGGCCAATCTGGTGCTATTAACATAGCCGGGATTCTCTCCAGTCTGATCCGACGCAGTACCAGAGGAAGCAAGGATATCGGTGGAAACACATAAATCAGCTCGAATTGATCCCACGGAGCCACCAGAGCATCCACCTCCACAGCCTTCCGGTCCTTGAACCTGGACATGAACACTGGTAGTTTGGCATTGAACCTGGATGCCATCAAATCCACTTGGGGAGTTCCCCAACGGGAGCACAGCATTGCAAAAATCTCCGGATGAAGACTCCATTCTCCGGGATCCATCTTCTCGCGACTGAGAAAATCCGCCGTAACATTCTGAACCCCTGGGATGTGGATTGCAGAAATGGCTGGAACCCTGGCCTCGGCCCAAATCAGGATCCGAGACACTTCCGCCATGAGCCTGGGACTCCTTGTGCCGCCTTGGTGATTGATATACGCAACCGCTGTGGCGTTGTCTGTCTGCACTCGGACCGGCAGACCGCTCAAGGGACCGTCCAGTGTTGGAGGCAAAGGAAAATCGCCCTCAATTCCAGGATATTGATCGGTAAAACAGTCTCTTCTGATGACCATACTCCCTGAATCCAGGAATCGTTCCAAACACCCCCCCAGCCCGTCAGGCTGGCATCTGTGGTTATGACCGACCATTTCGGAGGGAGGAAAGATTTCCCCAGGGATAAGGCTCCTGGACGTAACCACCATCCTAGAGACTCCCGCACCCTGCGAGAGATGGTGACACTGCAATCCAGCGATTGCGACTGATTCCAATGACTCAGAATGAACCTTTGGAGAGCTCTGGAATGAAACTGGGCAAACGGAATTGCCTCCATGGACGCCACCATTAAACCCAGAAGACGCATACACTTGCGAAGGGACATTGTTATCGAAGACTTCATGATCTGTACATGTCGAAGAAGACATGACTGTTTGTCTGGAGGTAGAGACACCACTGCCCGTACCGTGTCGAAATGCATTCCCAAAAAGAGGATAGCTTGCGACGGTTCCAGAAACGACTTCTCCCAATTGACCAGCCAACCGAAGTCCTTCAGTAACTGAAGAGACAGATTGCGAGCTGTCACTGCTTCCTCCTCCGAGGATGCCACGATCAAAAGATCGTCCAGGTAAGGAAGAATCGTAATTCCTTGTCTTCGAAGAATTGCCATGAGAGGCGCCAGAATCTTTGTAAATACTCTGGGCGCCGAGGCTAATCCGAATGGCAGAGCCACGAACTGGTAATGATCCCGACCTATGGCAAAACGAAGAAAACGTTGATGAGCCCTTCCAACGGGAACATGTAAATAAGCGTCGCGGATGTCGATTGATACCAAAAAATCGTTCTGCGACAGGGCTGCCACAACGGAGCGAAGTGACTCCATGCGGAATTTCCGGGTGTGGACATGCCGATTCAATCTCTTGAGATCCAGAATCGGACGAAATTTGTCCTCCTTTTTGGGAACCACAAACAGATTGGAATAAAATCCTTTTCCCCGGTCTTCTGGCGGAACCGGTATTACCACACCCTTCTGAAGAAGGAATTCGACCTCTCGCTGCAGAGCGACCAAAAGCTCGGGTTCTGACGGAATGCGAGACTGGCAAAAGGTGTCTGGGGGTCGAGAAGAGAATTCTATGAAATAACCTGCTGACACGACCCGCGTTACCCATGAATCTGGAACGCGAGAAATCCAAGTCTCCTTGAAGTGGAGCAGGCGACCCCCCACTCGAGAGTCCTCGAGTGGACTCCTGGCGTCAGTCCGTCTTGGCGGGCTTCTTGTCAGTTTCCCGCTTGTCGTGACGGAAATTCTGCTTCCAGGGAATGCGAGATTTCTGGGAGGACTTTTTTGCTGAGAAAGAAGAACGACCCGATCCCCAAGAGGACTGAGCGAATCGACCTCGGCCCCGAAAGGGCCGCCGACCACTATATGTCCTGCCAGACACAGAAGCCATAGCTCTGCGTTGTGGTAACGTCGCTTCTTTTGCCTTTGCCTTGGTAATCAGTTCTGTGAGGTCAGACCCAAAAAGATGACCACCTTTATAAGCTAAGGCCAGCAAACCTTGTTTGGAGACCGCATCCCCAGCCCACTGTCTGAGCCACAGCGCTCTTCTGACTGTGATCGCCGAAGCCTGCGCCCTGGACAGAAGCGACGCAGTGTCCAGACCTGCATCATAGATATATCGGACTGCAGTGTCCAACCATTCGAAAATCTCCTCCATCTCAGATGACGGAGATCCATTTTTCCACGCCTTGTGTAAAAGGTCCAACCAGCTTATAGAAGCTTTAGAAGCACACATGGATCCTAGTACCGCTCTGAATCCATGACCCGCGGCCTCATAATTTGATTTCGCCGCCATTTCCGTTTTTCTGTCCAATGGATCCTGCAAACTCGCCTTCCCTTTAACAGGAAGCAGTGAGGATTTACTAAGCTGGGATAAGGAAAAATCCACTTCAGGAGAGGGAATCCAATTATCTCTCGACTCTGTGGAACACGGATAAAGTGCGTCAAAGAAACGTGTTCCGTGAAAACGTTTATCCGGACACAGACGTTCCTTTTCTACTGCACTGTTAAGATCATCTAGATCTGGCAAGACTGATCGTGACGTACGATACTCCTGGTACATTCGTGCTGATTTACCAGGTAAACTAGTTACCACCTCCGGTAACTGTAAAACCTCTCTCATGGCTTCAATAAATGCCTCTGTACGTCTCACCAGGGACGAAAGCCCCCGCCGTTCCTCCTTGTCCGAATCTGACATTTCCCCATCTGAACTTAAAGGAGAACCCTCTCCACAATCTAAATCAGAGACATCTGATTCGCTACGGGTGAAGGATGGTAACGGTCTGTGTCGCTTTCTGTCCTGAGAGGATCTAGCTGACACATATTGACTCAAAAGGTCAGACAAGCCATTAATAGAACTGGCGATAGCATCCAATTTTGCATCACTGTGACCTCCAACCGCAGCGCTAGACGCTGTGGAGGACTGCGTACCAGATTGCCGAAGCGGAACTGGAATATGGTCCGCGCCTTCTGAACCCTGTTCCGACATGCCTCACACTGTATATAGCAGGTCAAATGTCAGAAAACCTGAAAAAAACGCAGTTTTTTTTTTTTTTTTTTTTTTTTTTTTTAGTGAACGCAAAAATCGCACGCTGAAGGGTTAAGTCTTAAATATAGAGCTACCCAGCTGTTGCCAAGTAAACCCTCAAGAGGGGTTAATGTCGCAGGCTGTAAGAGAAAGCAAGGTCTCTATGTGAGACCGAGCTGCAGAATAGCGCTATGTATCTGCGCTGTGGGTGAGGAAACAATGCCACTCACCCAGCTGGTTTGGTGCCTGAGACGGGAGGAGCGGAGTCTGAGGAGCCCGGGAGTCCCTTTAATGGCCGCCGTGCTGAGGGAGCCGGAAGAGAAGCGCAATCGCGCGCTTCCTGCATGAAAGACCGGGAAGCGTGAAGCCACGCCCCCCCGGCTCAAAAATATGAGCGCCAAAACTCCTCACTCCTGCTCCCCCCCTGTCCTGCAGGCATCTGCCTGCGGACAAAAGTTGCACAGAAACACCACATTCACATGTCAGAGCGCTGCCACCGCAGCGCTAATAGTACATTAATACACATGTAATAGCGCTGTCACAGCAGTCGCTAAAGCACTCACACATTTTATATATATTGTGGAGTACTCACCAGCTGAGCGCCACAGGGACCCCTCAGGATTTGTGGCGCTTGTGCCCATGCTCCCCCTCAGGGCGGGGAACGCAGTGACCCCAGTGTGCGGTTTGCGTCCCCGCCAGGGAAGCTAACCTCGTCCCCCAGGGCCGGCAAGATTCTGCAGGGACTATTTATGTAAAATACAGATCCGCCAGGGGAGAGGTGGGGTCCAGCAGCGCTGAGACCCCTGAGACCTTTCAGACTCATGTCCAAGTCTCTTGTCCGATAAAAATAATAAAATCTTCTGAGGAGCTGCTTCCAGCAGCGACCATCCTCTGAGACCTCAAATTTTAGACTGAAGGAGCTGAGTAGGAGGAGCCCAAGCTGGAGGAGCCAGCCAGTCAACACGCTTTTGATCTGAGGTGTCATCCTGATCTGGGGCTCCGCCTACCCATCAGTAATGAATTACTGTGGCTCTCTTCCTTCCATCTGCAGCTGAAAGACACACTTTTTTCCCTTACCGGCCACGGTGGAGCAGGGTCCCAGGGTCACTGCTGGAGGAGGCAAGAGTGGAGAGTTGCTGCAGACCGCAGGCTGGGAAGATGGGGTGTTTGGATATGTGGCGCTCTGCTGCGGGTGTTCAGTGCTGTGGGGACTCTACCGACATTTTGTGAAAGGCCACAGCCCACACAGTTCCACGGTTTTTCTATGCGGTGGACTCTGGGAAAATGGCTGCCGGGCGGTGCATGTGCAGATTGAGATCTTGGCACCAAGATCTTGGGAGATCAGATTTCAGCGCTGAGATCTCATCACCCGAGATCTTGGTGCCGAGATCTACATCTGCACATGCGCCGCCCTCGGCAGCCATTTTCCCAGAGTCCACCGCATAGGAAACCATGGAACTGCGGGGGCTCTTGCCTTTTGTAAGAGAGTGAACTGTGATGGCATCAGGAGGGCATTAGGACCCTGCTGCTTTTGCATGTTTGAGCTGGGAGAAAAAGCCTGGGAAGTTGTGTGGACAGAGAAGCTGCTGGAAGGAGAAGGGAGGGGGAGGAGACACTGCTGTGTGAGACGCAGTGTGAGGCAGTTGAGGAGACGTGAAGAGCCTGGACTCTATAAAGACTGCTGCCAGTGTGTTTGTGAGGGTGTTAATCCCTTCCTCTTGTGAACCTGTGGTTCTGCTGTGAAACAAGTACAGAGCATTTTTGAGAGTTGTGTGACTCTGGAGCTCTGTGGAATCACTGCTGAGCTGGAAAAGGGACAGAAGACATCCTTCCTGTGCAGATTCAGGCGATCTGCTCCCAGGAGAAACTGTGAGTGACTGTTATACCGTCTCTTCTCTAATGTACCATCCATATTGAGAAGGATCCTGACAAGCCCCGTTGTAGTGCTATTCTGGACCGTATCCTGAGGCTACAGAACTGTAAGTCCCTGGCGTGTGGTCTGGGCATCATCCGACAAGATGCGGATCCTTGTGTTTGTTGAAGTTTTGGCACCGAAGATTTTTGGGACTGGCTGCAGGCAATGCAAATCATAGTCTTGTGTGGGAATCTACCACAGGTTAACGGTACTGTAGCAATAGACACTCGGGTATCCCTAGATTAAGTATATAAGAACGATTACATATATATTCATATTGCCGGTTTTTGATGAGGTTATAGTCAATATGCCATCCCAGAGGCTCTCGTACGACCTCTTCATTAAATTTACACCTGCTTCTCAGAAAGTTTACTAAAGACCTTGTTTAACTTAGTGTTTAGGTAAATTTCTTCTGTCAGTTCAGTGTAATACACACGAATCGGAGACTTTGGGATTAGCACATTGATTTCAGCCCTGGCTGATTGAGTGTAAATAATAGGGGAATCTCAGGCTGTTTCAGACAATCTTGAATTTCATTTCAATTCCTGCTCCAGTAAAGGAAATATTGTTATTTCTATCTCTGTCTCAGTTTGTGACTCACTGGATCTTTTTCGGACCTCTGGTCATTACACTTTCACAAAATGTTGGCAGAGCCCCCGCAACACTGGACACTCCCGCCGCAGCATCGGAAACTCCCTCAGCATCACAGGACACTCCCGCAGCAGCATGCCACACATCCGATTACCCCCTCATCCCAGCCTGCAGCAACACTACACTCTTGCCTCCTCCAGCAGCCACCCTGGGACCCCGCTTCACCGCAGCCACCACATCCGGACAGCAATAAGACGCATGGATTATAAGAAACACCATCATTTTATTAAAAAAAAGTTTTTTTCCTATTTTTCTCCTCAAAATTTGGGGTGCGTCTTATAATCCAAAAATATAGTAAGTTGGTATAACTTGCCATTTATTGAGACTCATAACCTTCTTTTCTGTCATGGTAGCTGTATGAGTGTTTCAATAAAAATATGAGCTCAGCAAGCAAAAAACAATTTTATTGCTTTACTTCATCTTTTTCTGGAGTGGACGAATATTATTTAGCACCTCAGGGACCTAAACCTGCAATCACATGAGCTCTTCTGTATACTGCAAATTATGTCGCCTATGAAGCCTGGCATTTTTGTGTGGAAAAGACACCATTTAATTTAGTCAATAAAAAAGTCCACTATCAAATTTTTCTGCCAGTCCAATAACATTATTCCGTGTTACAAATCCTAAAAAGATCAACACATATTTCTACAATCCAGTGACTGAAGAATTTGTGATTTCTCTGCATTTAGTGGTCACTACTCACCTGTGCCGTTATCTGTAGGAATCTCCTCTTTACACCGCTCATCACCCCTCACATATGTCCCTGTAGTATTAATATGGGACAGATTTTCATCCTGAAAAAATATTGTAAGAGTCACAGACAGATGGAAAAGGTGTGTGAAATGATTTAGAAGAACAGAAAAGATGAAATAGCTGCAGGTCTCCTTTATAAATCCTACCTGTCGGCTCCTAATTGTATCTAGCAATCTCCATAACCAGAAAATTGTGAGAAGATCCAGACAACATCTAATGTCTATGATCAGCTTTATCCTGTCATCTCCACCAAGTATAAAACGTACAATGATTGATCACATTATTAGACACGCATCTACTAGCGCGTTGGACCTTCTTTGGTCTTCAGATCCTCAGCAAATTATTATGTCAGATCTAGTAAGTGTTATTCCTTCTGCATGAGTATTGTTCCTTGAGAGCAGGATAGGTTTTTACAGTTGCACAATATAAGTGGAGGTGCTGACTTGCTCTGAACAACCCGTTCTTACTTGTAATGTAGACGTTCTGTAGGATTAAGATCTGAACACTATAAGAGCCGGGTAAGCAAGAAAAAAATGCACTGTCATGTTCTTAGAAGCAATCTATGACTATACGACCATTGTGGCATCGAGCATTATCCTGCCGTAAGTGTCATTCTGCTGCACTGCGGAGTCACTGGCCACATTTCTATTCACGAAAGTTTATATTAGAAAAGTTTTGATGTCTCTAATAAAATCAACCATTTAGTGTATAATACTGATGGATAAAATAAGAGTGAACACAAGACCTTCGTAGCCTTCTACATATCACTGTGAAGCATGGTCGCAGCCGGGCCCGTGCGGATGGGTCCCAGCCGATGCCAGCACAATGTTCAACTGGATGTGCTGAAGTGTATTGCGACTAAGAGACCAGTACGGTCCGTACGCGGCATTATACACTGCCGGCCAATCAGAGGCCAGTAGCTTACATCGGCGTGCACGTGACTGGTGGAGCATGGCAGGATCGTCATGCACTCCCGTAGCTGAAACGCTGAAGCAGCTGTCAGCTTCTGAAGAGATTGCCGCGTGGCAGAGGAGCGGAGGGAAGGTTGGGGGATATGTATACCAGGATGGGGTCCAGAATGAGGGATGAATACAGGGCGATTATGAAAGATTCATCTGGTTTTGCTTTCATATTACTGCAAAGATATAAATTTCAAATTTTGTAATAATAATTTATCGAAAGGTCACATGTCAGAGTTTGAGACTCGCTTGTGACTCACCAGGTGGCAGGGTGGCATCAGATGCCAAAATGGTGACTATGCAAAAGAATAGACCACCCAGGTCTCCTAATCTGACAGTGTGTGACTTCCTTTCGGGGTATGTCATAGACACAGTATATGTGCTGCCTTTATCAGCAACACTGGATGAGCTCCAAGATTACCGCAGCTCTAATGACCATCGACAGGGACATGCAGCAGCGTGTTTGGGTAGAAATGGATTAATGCATTGATGTGTGTCATGTGGCAAAAGGAGGACACATACAACATTTATAAATTATGTGGTACACAAAAGGGGGTCTTGCTGGATGGGAGGTATATTTCTCCCAACAGACTGAAGTTTGGTCAGGATTTTCCCTGAACACAAGGACCTGTGATGAGGTCATGGTCACGTGAGCAGCCCAGGTGATGTGTACCTCACCTGACGGTGTGGTTGAGGGCTATTTAATAAGTATCTCGTGTAGTGTGTGGATGTGGAAGAGGAGGAGCTTGGCTGGAGCCAGCCTGGATATTTGATTTTTGGCGCACTCTGTCAGTAAGCTGAAGAGAGCAGATTCCAGACCACCCGGGGAATGGCACCTGGCAGTCCCTGCTGGCCTGCAGCCACTTAGTTAAGCCCGTCCCAACAAGGGTGAGTCTGGGGACAGTGGTTCTCCAAACTGGAGTGTTTTTATGTTCTGTTTTTGTTCATGTGATCCGGACTGGAAATATATTATTAAACAACTGAATTTTGGACTTGAAGCCTGTGTGCTGCCTTCATTACTGCGGCCTGGCCACTGCCTACCAGAGCGAATCCCTACATTTGGTGGCTTGAATGCGGGCAAACGCAGTGAGGTCAGGCTGTTTTTCAGAGGTTTTTTTTCCCTACTTGACAGTGGATGTCCTGGGTGAAAAGTGTGCTGAAGAACAACGTTGGAAAATTGTCCGTAAATGGAGAGCACTGTAAAGTTGCTTATGGAGGCCATGCGACAGCAGCAGCAGGCTATGCAGCAGCAACAGCAGGCTATGCAGCAGGTTACGCAGCAGCAGCAGGAGGCTACGCAGCAGCAGCTGATATTTAATCAACAGCAACAGGAAACCAACCGGCTGCTGATACAACACCTTACAGCACCACAGATAGCAGGAGCTTCCCAGGGCCGCCCGGATGTCCGGAAAGCGGTACGTGCAGCGATTCCAAAGATGAGAAATCGGAAGACGTCGAAGTATATGTTTGAAGGAGTGGCTGAAAGGTAGAGACTACCCCGGGACCAGTGGGCCGAAATCGTGGCTCAGTTTCTGGCTACAGAACACGCGAAAGCCTATCAGGACCTACCCCCCGAACAACAGAAAGACTACCTGAGCGTCAAGGGTGAGATACTCGCACGTCTTGGGGTAAATGTCTGGGTCCGGGCCCAGCGGGTACATAAGTGGGAGTTTTCCCCCTTCAAGCCGGCTCGATCTCAGCATTATAAGACAAAAAACCTGACTGGCACTTCCAGACTAATGTGAACTAGGTGCAAACCAAAGGAGCTACCCTCATGTAAAACATCCAAAAAAAGGCTGCACTCAAGCATACTAAAGCATGACAACATAGAATATATGAAATTTTGAATAGCAATATGGCTTTGGAATATAAGGAAAAATTTGAGACGCTTAGTATAAACATTTGGCCAAACATTTTAAAGCTCAACAACCATCGTCAAGGTGGTCTCAATTCTGTTGAGTCCCTAACCTAATGTGAACATACCTCTATTAGGCTGATATCTGAATTTCTGGGCGAATATGCACCTCTGTCAGTAATGCCTGCATATATGGGTAAAGTAGGGAGCCGGTGTAATTAAAATCACCACCTGGTGGGAGCGGAGTGCTCGGTCAGCAAGCTAACATTCAAAAGACAAAAAACCTGACTGGCACTTCCAGACTAATGTGAACTAGGTGCAAACCAAAGGGAGCTACCCTCATGTAAAACATCCAAAAAAAGGCTGCACTCAAGCATACTAAAGCATGACAACATAGAATATATGAAATTTTGAATAGCAATATGGCTTTGGAATATAAGGAAAAATTTGAGACGCTTAGTATAAACATTTGGCCAAACATTTTAAAGCTCAACAACCATCGTCAAGGTGGTCTCAATTCTGTTGAGTCCCTAACCTAATGTGAACATACCTCTATTAGGCTGATATCTGAATTTCTGGGCGAATATGCACCTCTGTCAGTAATGCCTGCATATATGGGTAAAGTAGGGAGCCGGTGTAATTAAAATCACCACCTGGTGGGAGCGGAGTGCTCGGTCAGCAAGCTAACATTCAAAAGACAAAAAACCTGACTGGCACTTCCAGACTAATGTGAACTAGGTGCAAACCAAAGGGAGCTACCCTCATGTAAAACATCCAAAAAAAGGCTGCACTCAAGCATACTAAAGCATGACAACATAGAATATATGAAATTTTGAATAGCAATATGGCTTTGGAATATAAGGAAAAATTTGAGACGCTTAGTATAAACATTTGGCCAAACATTTTATGTTAGCTTGCTGACCGAGCACTCCGCTCCCACCAGGTGGTGATTTTAATTACACCGGCTCCCTACTTTACCCATATATGCAGGCATTACTGACAGAGGTGCATATTCGCCCAGAAATTCAGATATCAGCCTAATAGAGGTATGTTCACATTAGGTTAGGGACTCAACAGAATTGAGACCACCTTGACGATGGTTGTTGAGCTTTAAAATGTTTGGCCAAATGTTTATACTAAGCGTCTCAAATTTTTCCTTATATTCCAAAGCCATATTGCTATTCAAAATTTCATATATTCTATGTTGTCATGCTTTAGTATGCTTGAGTGCAGCCTTTTTTTGGATGTTTTACATGAGGGTAGCTCCCTTTGGTTTGCACCTAGTTCACATTAGTCTGGAAGTGCCAGTCAGGTTTTTTGTCTTTTGAATGTTAGCTTGCTGACCGAGCACTCCGCTCCCACCAGGTGGTGATTTTAATTACACCGGCTCCCTACTTTACCCATATATGCAGGCATTACTGACAGAGGTGCATATTCGCCCAGAAATTCAGATATCAGCCTAATAGAGGTATGTTCACATTAGGTTAGGGACTCAACAGAATTGAGACCACCTTGACGATGGTTGTTGAGCTTTAAAATGTTTGGCCAAATGTTTATACTAAGCGTCTCAAATTTTTCCTTATATTCCAAAGCCATATTGCTATTCAAAATTTCATATATTCTATGTTGTCATGCTTTAGTATGCTTGAGTGCAGCCTTTTTTTGGATGATCTCAGCATTATGACTTGGTCCACCTGGTAGAAAAGTGGTTGCTCAGCGCTATGCTGGAAGGTATCATGACAGATATATTTTGGAGAGCTTTGCCCTACACCCTTCAAACCTGGGTGGGTCAGGTAGGCACTACTAATGGCCTCCAGATAGTAGACCTCGTGGAAAGATATGGGGCTTCCAAGGAGTTACAGGGAGAGACTCCCCGGAAAGTAACGAGAAAGTTCCCCAAAACTTCACCCACGGCGGCGAGCCGAGACCCGGACGGTCGCTCAAGACGGGTCGGGGGACGAAAAGGGCTCCATAATCTGCTGGCGGTGCCAAGAACCAGGACATGTGAGAGCTGATTGCCCCCACCTGACTGAGCCCATGGACACCAACTTTGGGTACTATCAGTCTCATTATGCCGGACACATCTGTGCAGTGGGCAACCCAAAGGGTCCCAGTATGAACCATTTGTGTAAAGTGGAGGGTGCCCCTGCTATGGCTCTACTGGACTCAGGGAGTCTGGTGATCCTAGTACAAGCCAACTACGTGCCAATCAGCGAATATACGGGTCGGAAAATGGGCGTGTTATGTATACATGGGGACCTAAAAGATCATCCTACCGCTCTGGTAATGATAAACACGCCAGCGAGGAGGAGGTGCCACGAGGTGGGCCTGGTGGTGAATTTGCATTATGACATAATAATTGGAAGAGATTTTCCGTTATTTTCTGTGCTGTGGCCGGTAGTTGTCCCTCCCGCTGAACGGTCGCAGGCACCAGTGGCAACCAGGTTGCATTCTCCCGAAGTGGGGCATGAACCTGGTGACCCAGAGGAAGAAGTGCTGGCGGTAGGGGTAACCTCCCCTTCGGTGGAGAAGGGGAAAACGTCTCCCATAGAAGTGTTAGCTGGGGAGAATTTCTTAACCGAAATACTGATGTTTTTTCGGAACTCCTAGGTCGAACCTCCTTAATCCAACATGACATTGTCACGGAGTCACAGGCCAAAGTCCGCCTGAAGCCATATCGGGTGCCTGAGGCCCGGCGACAAGCCATCTCGGAGGAGGTAAAAAAAGATGCTGCAATTAGGAGTCATTGAAGCATCCCAAAGTGAGTGTGCCAGCCCAATAGTCCTAATACCTTAGCCGGATGGGACTCTAAGGTTCGGTAATGACTTTAGAAAACTGAATGAAATTTCTAAGTTTGATGCCTATCCCATGCCCGGGTCGATGAATTAATAGAGCGGTTTGGACAGGCCCGGTATTTCTCCATCATTGACCTCACAAAAGGTTATTGGCAGGTACCTCTAACCAAAGCGGCGAGAGAGAAAACGGCTTTCATAACACCTGAGGGGCTGTTCCAGTATATAGTCCTACCCTTCGGGTTACATGGCGCTCCAGCGACATTCCAGAGGTTAATGGATATTATCCTCCATCCTCATCGCCGTTATGCCGCGGCCTATCTGAACGATATTGTTGTGTACAGTACAGACTGGGAAAGTCATTTACCCAAGGTACAGGCGGTGATAGATGCTCTGCGACAAGCAGGGCTTAATGCCAATCCAAAGAAGTGTTCCATAGGGTTGGAGGAAGTCCGGTACCTGGGGTATGTAATTGGAAGAGGAGTTCTCAATAGTGTTGAGCATTCCGATACTGCAAATATCGGGTATCGGCAAATATCCGCTGTATCGGAATTCCGATTATGAGTTCCGATATTTTTGTCATATCGGATACCGGAATCGGAGTTTTCCTCTAAATTGTATGGGGAGTTCCTGTGTCACAGAACGAAGTACGTGACACAGGAACTTCCCGAAACTGTCACTGTCAGTGTCGGTCGGGTCTGTCAGGTGTCAGCAGCACTTACCTGGCAGAAGATCCCCGGTGGTCACGTCCATACATCCAGGCCGGCCATTACCCTCTCCCTGGCGGTCACGTGCAGTATCTCGCGATAACTGCACGGGCTGCCGGGTACTGGGTAATCTCGGCCAGCTGTACTCTCGCGACAGATGGCCGTAAACCAGTCCGATGACGTCACCGCCGGGGAAGCAGCTCTGGTAAGCAGCTCTGCTGCGTCGGGATGTCAGGCTCAGCCTGGCATTCAGATGTAGCAGAGCTGGACAAGTCGTGGGACACTCGTGATTTTGGACTGCGTCGGACAGGGAGTATTTGTGTTGGTTTGTTATTTTTGTTTTTTTACAGGAGAACGATGGCGTCGCAGGATGAGCGTGAAATAAAAATAATGAAAACTGTGTTTTGTTTTATTTCATTAAAAGACTTTATTCTGGCTGTGTCTTTTTTTACAAATTTTCAACCTTTATGATTAATAATGGATCGGTGTCTTATTGA
Source organism: Oophaga sylvatica (assembly GCA_033576555.1). NCBI lineage: Eukaryota > Metazoa > Chordata > Amphibia > Anura > Dendrobatidae > Oophaga > Oophaga sylvatica. The sequence goes on from JARQOD010000138.1 coordinate 75,947, forward strand.
CGCCTCTCCATTATTAACCGGGCTTATTGTCACCGTTCAATCAAAGGTGACATAAACCCCTTATTACCCCACTTGCCACCGCTACAGGGCAAGTGGGAAGAGCCGGGTAAAGTGCCACAATTGGCGCATCTTTGGATGCGCCAATTATGGGGCTGCTGCAGCCTGGTATTTTTAAGCTGTTGAGGGCCAAAATCCATGGGCCTTGACAGTCTTTTAATACCAGGCCTCAGCAGTCTGCTTTTTACTTGGCTGGTTAACAAAAATAGGGGGACCCCCACGCCATTTTTTTTTTTCAAGGGGGATGCCATATTTTTGTTAACCAGCCAAGCTAAGCAGACTGCTGTGGCCTGGTATTATCAGGCTTACAAGGTTCATGGATATTGGATCCTTAACAGCCTGAAAAACCAGGCCTCAGTAGTCTGCTTTATCAGGCTGGTTAAAAATAGGGGGGATCCCACGCCATTTTTTTTTCCGAGGGGATCCCCTATTTTTGTTAATCAGTTCACTTCAGGTCAGCCGGGATTCCCTCTGACGTCACTGATGCTGTGCGGTGTTTCTGGCTGACCTGAAGTGAAAGTGGGAAGCAATCAATTATGCTAACCAATTCCTCTCCTGTCAGCCAGGAGAGGAGATGATTCGGTCGGGGGTTTACTGTGAGGCTGTCAGCATTAGCTGCAGTCGCTGCAGTAAACATTAACCCTTTCAGAAGGATTACATCAGGGGACCTGACTGAACATTAAAGGGGTTAATTAAAGGTGTAAATTTGTAGCAAAAAAATGCGTTTTTTTTTTACAACGAATTTACACCTTTATTAATCCCTACATGTGTCAAATTTTGCACACATACACTCATGTAATTGTTAGTGAAAACCATATATCAAACTACTTGAAATGACATGGTTAACTCTATGTAAACCATGTGTCATTTCATGTCGGGTGGTTCTGTATTTTCACAAAAGCCGGCATTGCCCGGCATTTGAATCAGAGGCTATTTTACTATGTAGAAGTGTATGAACTATTATATATATATATATATATATATATTAATATATATATATTATTGTCACAATGACGTGTATATATATATATATGTATTCTATGTGTTATATCTAGTGTTTACAAGGAAAGAAAGAGTTTTTTTTAGTTCCGATATTTCTGTCCCATTGACTTGCATTGGGTTTCCGGTATCGGATCGGCGATACCCGATACTTTCTGAGTATCGGGCCGATCCAATCCGATCCGATATTTCGGGATATCAGGCGGTATCGCTCAACACTAGTTCTCAAACCCCAGATAAACAAAGTGGAGGCAATCTAAAACTGGCCCAGTCCCCTCACCACAAAACAAGTGAAAGGGTTCTTGGGGTTAGTGGGATATTGCAGGCGGTTTATTCCCAATTTTGCGACCCTGTCGGTGCCGTTAACTGACTGCTTGAAGGGGAGGAAGTCAGTAATGGGGCGCTGGAATGATCAGATTGAAGAAGCTTTTGTAAAATTAAAAGGGGCGCTGTGTGGGTCACCAGTTCTGATCACACCCGATTTCAAAAGAGAATTCATTGTACAGACTGATGCATCGGAGATAGGACTGGGTGCCGTGTTGTCTCAGGAAGTTAATGGGGAGGAGCATCACGTTAGTTTCCTGAGTCGGAAGCTTACTCCCGCCGAAACCAGAGCTTTGTAAAGAGAGAGTGCCTAGACATCAAGTGGGCACTAGAGTCATTGTGCTATTATTTACCGGGGAGAACGTTCCGTTTGGTGACTGATCATTCCCCTCTGACCTGGATGAGTCAAGCCAAAGAGAGGAATGCCCGAGTCACCAGGTGGTTCCTGTCACTGCAAAATTTTAAATTTTCAGTGGAACATCGGGCAGGCAAACTACAGAGGAACGCAGATGCCCTGTCCAGAGTTCACTGTATGTCATGTGTCCACCCTCCAAAGGTTGAACAAAGGGGGGGGAGGTATGTGGTGCACAAAAGGGGGTCTTGCTGGATGGGAGGTATATTTCTCCCAACAGACTGAAGCTTGGTCAGGATTTTACCTGAACACAAGGACCTGTGATTGTGATGAGGTCATGGTCACGTGAGCAGCTCAGGTGATGTGTACCTCACCTGAGGGTGTGGTTGAGGGCTATTTAATAAGTATCTGGTGTAGTGTGTGGGTGTGGAAGAGAAGGAGCTTGGCTGGAGCCAGCCTGGATATTTGATTTTTGGTGCATTGTGTCAGTAAGCTGAAGAGAGAAGATTCCAGACCACCCGGGGAATGGCACCTGGCGGTCCCTGCTGGCCTGCAGCCGCTTAGTTAAGCCCATCCCAACAAGGGTGAGCCTGGGGACAGTGGTTCTCCAAACTGGAGTATTTTTATGTTCTGTTTTTGTTCATGTGATCTGGACTGGAAATATATTATTAAACCACTGAATTTTGGACTTGAAGCCTGTGTGTTGCCTCATTACTGCGACCCGGCCACTGCCTACCAGAGCGAATCCCTACAATATTATGTGCTAAACTTGGAGAGTTTATGTTCTTTATCATGTGACATTGACCATTGTGCATGTAGTACATTGTGAAACATACTTTTTTGAAACTCTATGAATCTTTTATAATCACCGTGTATATAATACCAGGATGGGGCCCAGGATAAAGGTCATATATAAAAGGAGGGGCCCAGGATGAGGGACATATAGGCTGGTCCAAATCTTATTTAGGCTTGTCGAAATCTTGCACCAGGGCCCATTAGACTGTAATTACGCCACTGCTGGGAATATTTCATGACACTTTCTCTGCATCTACCTGATGATCCTGAGAAACATCAGGATCTCCTTGTTTAAAGTCTTGTGGAAGAAGAAGATGGGGACATCTCTCTGGTGTTGTCCACTTACTGGATAGATCTGGAGGAAACACATATAGGGACTGAATTCATCATTACATACAGATAATTATAGGCCGTGTGTATTTAGTCCTGTCTCTTACCTGGTGAAGTGAGGGGCCGGGGAACCTCCATCACGACGTCGTTGTACAGATCTTTGTGTCCTTCTAAATACTCCCACTCCTCCATGGAGAAATAGACGGTGACATCCTGACACCTTATAGGAACCTGACACATACAATGATACCGTCATCCCCCGTTCCCTCCATAGTGTTACTGTATAATGTCCCAGCATTCCCAGCAGTGTCACCTCTCCAGTCAGCAGCTCAATCATCTTGTAGGTGAGTTGTAGGATCTTCTGGTCATTGATGTCCTCATGTATCAGGGGGTGAGGTGGAGGCCCCATGATTGGGCTCAGGGGTCTTCCCCATCCCTTAGACACAGGGGCCTGACAGCGCTCACTAGAGGTCTTCTTCACTACTGTGTAATCCTGGTTATGGAGAGACACATTAATATATCTCACTACAGACATTTCCAGAGTCCTCACCTCTCCAGTTCTGTCCATCTGTTATTCCCATAGATAAGAATGATGTAATGTGACGTCATCAGAATCTCTCACCTCTCCAGTAAGCCGGAAGAGGATCTCTAGGGTGAGGTGTAATATCCTCTCCGCCATCTTGCCCCTGTCCCTAGCCATCCTTGTAGGGTCACTCAGGAGAATTCTCTTATATAGAAGATCTACACTGAGAGGATCCGATATTGTAGGGACCTGAATGGGGAGAAGACGAAGATGTAACATCATAAAGATCCCATGTAAGAAATCTCCGGAGCTGTTACCAGCTTCACATGATCACTACATCCAGTCACGGCCCTGTCCTGCCCCCGGTATAACACACAGTCCCATTATAGTCACATACACAGATTTATCCCAGGCTCAGCACTGAGGGGATTAATGTCCCCCGCCCGCCGCTCCAGTTTTATGCCCGGCAAAAGTTCAGTGGCCCTTACAGACTAGATCGAGCACAGATATGCAGAAATATGTATAGTCAATGCCAAACACTTCTCATTCTTCCATTACATGATGATATCTATGTAATTGTACAAAGCTCAAAAACCGCCAATCCTCCAGCACAAATACAGATGACAGTATACCTCCATAACACATTTATTGGCACCACATAGTCCTCAATACAGTATTAGGGCCAAATTAATGCCCAAAAAGAATATTGGACCATATAAGCTCATAACAAATTCCCTCGCATGGCCCAGCACTAGGCTCAGGAAGGCCTGTTGACCGCCATAATATATCAATTGCCTCCCCATTATCATCATTGCTCCCATACAAAATTGGCTCCCCATCTATAATTGCCTCCATCAATATCATAGCCTCCCTTCATCATTCTCACCTGCCCATTCATCATCATTTTGCCTCCCATCATCATCATATGCCTCCATCATCATTCTCCCCCATTATCATCATCATTGCCTCCCCATTATCATCATTGCTCCCCATTATCATCATTGCCTCCCCATTATCATCATGTCTCCCATCATCATTATCTATCATCTCTCCCCATATCATCATCCTCCCCATATCATCATTGCCTCCCCATCATCATTGCCTCCCATCATCATCATTGCCTCCCCATATCATCATTGCCTCCCATATCATTCCCTCCCCATTATCATCATTGCCTCCCCATATCATCATTGCTCCCATCATCATTTCCTCCCCATTATCATCATTGCCTCCCCATTATCATCATTGCCTCCCCATTATCATCATTGTCTCCCCATCATCATTACTGCCTCCTATCATCATCATTATTTCCTCTCCATCATCATCATTGCCTCCCCATCATCATTGCCTCCCCATCATCATTGCCTCCCCATCATCATTGCCTCCCCATCATCATTGCCTCCCCATCATCATTGCCTCCCCATCATCATTGGCCTCCCCATCATCATTGCCTCCCCATCATCATTGCCTCCCCATCATCATTGCCTCCCCACATCATGCCCCAATCATGCCTCCCCAACATCATTGCCTCCCCAACATCATTGCCTCCCAACATCATTGCCTCCCCAACATCATTGCCTCCCCAACATCATTGCTCCCCAACATCATTGCCTCCCCATCCATCATTGCCTCCCCATCATCATTGCCTCCCCATCATCATCGCCTCCCCATCATCATCATTGCCTCCAGTCCTCACCATCACTGCCTCCCCCCACCACCATCACACATACAGCACAGCACCACACACAGACAGCACCGCAGCACTCTCTCACATACACACACACAAAGCACCGTACTACATACACACACGCAGACACACACACACACACTGACACACACCACATCTCACCAGTCCGGCGTCCGCACCACGGGCAGTCCCGCAGCATCACTGGCGCCCGCGCTTACTCTCTGCCACAGCCGGCCGCTGAATGATGACGTCATCCAGCGGCGCTGCTGTGAGAGGAAGCGCGGGAACCCTGCAGTCACCCCCTGGAGCCCGGAGCTGCGGAGGCACAGGGAGAGGTAAGTATTGTGCCGGCTGCCGGGGCCCTGAGCAAGCAGGGGGGCCCAGTGGCGGCACTGGCACCGCTCTCATCCGCTATTGGGCGCCAGGGTGCCCGACAGCGAGTGGGCCCCCCGCCTGCTCAGGGCCCCGGCACTTGCCCGGGTACGCCGGGTGCTGACGCCGGCCCTCCCTACATAAACTGTAACTCAGAAGGTGTCATCTATGTAATTGAGTGTGTTTCATGTAACCTTCAATACCTGGGCTGTACAATAGGACCTCTTAAGAAAAGAATTAGGAAGCATCTGTCAGAAGCCGCTAATGATAACAGCTACAATATATCAGCAGTATCAAGTCACTGCAGAACAAAGCATGCAGGTAACACAAATAGCCTTAAAGTCATAGCAATTGAAAAGGTTTTTAAATCTACTAGAGGAGGAGATTTCAGGAAAAAATTACTGAACCGTGAATCATTCTGGATTTTTAAGTTGAATACACGAGTACCATTTGGCTTGAACAAGCGACTAGATTTAATATTGCAATTAGATTAAAATTTATTCTAGGTATATTTAGATTTAATAGATACTTTTTTCTTTATTTTTTGTTAGTCCTAATTAATTCTGGTTTTCCTTAAATGTTTTTGCATCTGAAAAATAATTTATAACCATTGGTTTTATATATTCAAGTTTGTGTTTTTTTGTACCATAATACCGTTCTTATATTTTGTCTTATTTGTCTACATCTATATGTAATGGGTTCATTCCTAAGGGTGTCATCCTATTTGACTAATTTTTGTTGTGTGCACCTGTGTTTCACATGTTCTTATGTATTTGAAGTTTGCAGTATAGGTCATGCTGTAAACCATGAATAAGACCTGCTAAGTCGTAATGCGTCGGTTTCAGCCCACCAAGGACCCCACATGCAACTTTGTCTGTTTTTTCCACCCAAGATGGATTTTAATATTTTCTAATAAATATTGATTTTTTTATTTATTCCTGCGCTGGAGATTCTTTCCTCATGTTTTTGCTTCAGCCAACGCCTCTGATCAAGGTGGCTCCGTGCGTGTGCAGATTGTGGACTGCTACAGAGACTGGTGAGCTGACCTTATCCTCCTATTTTTCCCTTTTTCCTTTGCCTACAAATAATGGAAAACATGCTTCACAAAAGTCACTCTGAAGCCCAATCATAAGGCTCTGTGCAGACAAGACATGCAATGAAATGAAGTCAAATCATGAGATGTAGCTTGGACATATGGCCTTATCATAGCCTAGAGGTCCAAGGCCTGGCTGCGTATATGGGAAAACACACCTCGGTATATGAGGCTCTAGGCCAAGCTTCGGCACAAAGGCATGAGACTAGCATCAGCCCAGAGGCCTAGGCCATCAACTAATTCCACCATGCACTCACCTGTGCAGGCTCCATACCTGCTAGAAAAACAGGGGAGCTGGTAACACCGAGAGCCCAGTATGGAGGGAAGCGGCGTTCCGCCAGGAATGCTGCATTACTGCCAGTGATTTCCTCTCCTGTGCCCCACGAGATCCAGGAAACCAGCCTGTTGCCTGTCTCGTTCTGCACTTCCACGTTCTACCATGGAACGCGCGCTGGCCTTTTACCTCCGGCGCTCGCTCTGAGGTCACCGGAAGTGCATCAGCTTACTCCCCGCACGACTTCCGGTATTAGCGCTGGTATGTCGGCCAGCGTTGGAGCCGAGAACCTCCACTGCAGGAGGAAGCGGCTCTACCCACGAGCCTCGTCCACTCACTGGTCTCTGTGGCTGAGGGACTCCCACCCAGGAGAGTGTCAGCCACGGGCTACTTGACAGAGGGAAGGATTGGACCAGCCGCACGATCCCCCTGGGCCCCGTAAAACGTCCACCTTCTATCTTCACTCCTGGAGCAACCTCTCATACAACCATCCCCTGTAGGGACAGGAAAAACACTGGAAGGTGGAGGTGGGAGGGGCCTTTTAACCTCTCTGTGATCCTGTCCTGTTATAGGTCAAGGAAGGATGACCTCCACGGTGCTGTCCGGAGGGACGTAATGGAAAAAAAATATTAACCTGATCGCTAAATGGCGTAGCGATAAGAAAAATCAAAACGCCAGCATTAGTTTTTTTTGGTCGCTGCGACATTGCATTAAAATGTAATAACGGCGATCAAAAGATGGTATCTGCACCAAAATGGTAACATTAAAAACGTCAGCTCGGCACGCAAAAAAATAAGCCCTCACCCACACGAGATCACGAAAAATGGAGATGCTACGGGTATCGGAAATGGCACAATTTTTTTTAACAAAGTTTGGAATTTGCTTTTACCACTTAGATAAAGAAAGAACCTAGACATGTTTGGTGTCTATGAACTGTAATGACCTGGAGAATCATAATCGCACGTCAGTTTCAGCATTTAGTGAACCTAGTAAAAAAGCCAAACAAAAAGCAAGTGTGGGATTGCACTTATTTGCAATTTCACAGCACTTGGAATTTTTGTCATGTTTTCCAGTACACGATGGTAAAAGCAATGGCGTCGTTCAAAAGTACAACTCGTCCCGCAAAAAACAAGCCCCAAACGGCCATGTTGACAGAAAAATAAAAAAAAATTGGCTCTGGGAAAAAGGGGAGAGAAAAACGAAAACGCAAAAACGAAAATACCACTGGGGTTAATTGATGAGTTCTTTGTATTCATAGGATGTTTTTCCTCAGTCTCAACATTCTCAGTATAATTTCACCACCACTGTATGTAATAAATGTTCAAAGTCGATTATATCACTTTATGTTCCCATTATAATGTAGATTCTCATTGCAAATGATCCACAGAAAAGTGATCACTGGATTTCCTGCTGCACTGTGGAGTCACTGGCCACATTTCTATTCAGGAAAGTTTCCATTAGAAAAGTGTCCAGTGTATCTAATAAATCGTGTCTGTGGACGCACATTCAGCAGAATGTAATTGGTTTCCTAAAAACATCGTCAACTATGCGGCAATATACACTGCCGCCATCAGAGCCAGTAGCTGATCATCGGCGTGCACGTGACTGTTGAGCATGCAGTATCGTCATGAGCTTCCCGTAGCTGAAACGCTGAAATTCAGGCTGCTGTTTAAATGACGCGTCGTTCCAAAGGACGGAGGAAGGATGGGGGATATGTTAATACCAGGATGGGTCCAAATGAGGGATTATACAGAGTGATCATAAAAATTCATCTGGGTTTTGCATGCATATTGCTGCAAAGATATTAAATTTTCACCAATGTAAATTAACTTATCGCAAGGTCACAACTCAGAGTTTGGACTCCGCTAGTACTCACCAGTTCAGGGTGGCATCAATGCCAAAATACAATATGCAAGAGAACAGCCCCCTGGTCCCCGATCTGACTTCTTACCTTTGGGATACGACAAAGACCTTTAGTGCATCGCTGACGTTCATCACAACACTGATGTTCAGGATGAATAACCGCGCTACAAACCATCGACGGGACATGCTGCAGTGTGTTGGGATCGAACGGATACGCATTGAATGTGCATGTGACAAAAAGGAGACACATAAACATTATAAACATATTGCTAAACTTGAGAGTTATGTTCATTATCATGTTGCGATTCCCATTGGCATGTAATTTCATTTTAAAACATACCTCTTTGAAACCCGATGAATCTTGATAATCACCGTGTAATAATTCCAGGATGGGCCAAGATGAAGACATATATCCGGATCAGGAACATATATACGATGAGCGGTGGTGCCCGGGCCAAATCTAACACCAGGGCCGCATTAAACTCTAGTTACACCCCCGCTGTGGAAGATTATTGGCACATTCTCTCCATCTACCTGATGATCCTGAGCAACATCGGGATCTTCTTGTTTACAGTCCTGAGGAAGAAGAGGACGGGGACATCTCTCTGGTGTTGTCCTCTCACTTGATAGAACTGGAGGAAACACATACAGGGACTGAATTCATTCTTTACATACAGATAATTATAGGCCGTGTGTATTTAGTCCTGTCTATTACCTGGTGATGTGAGGGGCTGAGGAACCTCCATCATGACGTCCTTGTACAGATCTTTGTGTCCTTCTAAATACTCCCATCTCCTCCATGGAGAAATAGACGGTGACATCCTGACATCTTATAGGAACCTGACACATACAATGATACCGTCATCCCCCCAATCCCTTCATAGCGTTACTGTATAATGTCCCAGCATTCCAGCAGTGTCACCTCTCCAGTCAGCAGCTCAATCATCTTGTAGGTGAGTTCTAGGATCTTCTGGTCATTGATGTCCTCAAGTATCAGGGGGTGAGGTGGAGGCCCCGTGATTGGGCTCAGGGGTCTTCCCCATCCCTCAGACACAGTGGCCTGACAGCGCTCCCTAGAGGTCTTCTTCACTACTGTGTAATCCTGGTTATGGAGAGACACATTAATAAATCTCACTACAGACATTTCCAGAGTCCTCACCTCTCCAGTTCTGTCCATCTGTTATTCCCATAGATAAGAATGATGTAATGTGACGTCATCAGAATCTCTCACCTCTCCAGTAAGCCGGAAGAGGATCTCTAGGGTGAGGTGTAATATCCTCTCCGCCATCTTGTCCCTGTCCCTATCCATCCTTGTAGGGTCACTCAGGAGAATTCTCTTATATAGAAGATCTCCACTGAGAGGATCCGATATTGTAGGGACCTGAATGGGGAGAAGACGAAGATGTAACATCATAAAGATCCCATGTAAGAAATCTCCGGAGCTGTTACCGGCTTCATATGATCACTACATCCAGTCATGGCCCCGTCCTGCCCCCGGTATAACACACACCCCATTACTTATGTCACATACAGAGATTTATCCCAGGCTCAGCACTGAGGGGTTAATGTCCCCCCGCCCATAATGGGGAATCTCCAGCACCTACCTCCACCTGCAGAGCCGCACACCACATATATGGCTGTTCTGTGCCCAGTAATGGGAATCTCCAGCACCTACCTCCACCTGCAGAGCCGCACACCACATATATGGCTGTTCTGTGCCCAGTAATGGGGAATCTCCAGCACCTACCTCCACCTGCAGAGCCGCACACCACATATATGGCTGTTCTGTGCCCAGTAATGGGGAATCTCCAGCACCTACCTCCACCTGCAGAGCCGCACCCACATATATGCTGTTCTGTGCCCAGTAATGGGAATCTCCAGCACCTACCTCCACCTGCAGAGCCGCACACCACATATATGGCTGTTCTGTGCCCAGTAATGGGAATCTCCAGCACCTACCTCCACCTGCAGAGCCGCACACCACATATATGGCTGTTCTGTGCCCAGTAATGGGGAATCTCCAGCACCTACCTCCACCTGCAGAGCCGCACACCACATATATGGCTGTTCTGTGCCCAGTAATGGGGAATCTCCAGCACCTACCTCCACCTGCAGAGCCGCACACCACATATATGGCTGTTCTGTGCCCAGTAATGGGGAATCTCCAGCACCTACCTCCACCTGCAGAGCCGCACACCACATATATGGCTGTTCTGTGCCCAGTAATGGGGAATCTCCAGCACCTACCTCCACCTGCAGAGCCGCACACCACATATATGGCTGTTCTGTGCCCAGTAATGGGGAATCTCCAGCACCTACCTCCACCTGCAGAGCCGCACACCACATATATGGCTGTTCTGTGCCCAGTAATGGGGAATCTCCAGCACCTACCTCCACCTGCAGAGCCGCACACCACATATATGGCTGTTCTGTGCCCAGTAATGGGAATCTCCAGCACCTACCTCCACCTGCAGAGCCGCACACCACATATATGGCTGTTCTGTGCCCAGTAATGGGGAATCTCCAGCACCTACCTCCACCTGCAGAGCCGCACACCACATATATGGCTGTTCTGTGCCCAGTAATGGGGAATCTCCAGCACCTACCTCCACCTGCAGAGCCGCACACCACATATATGGCTGTTCTGTGCCCAGTAATGGGGAATCTCCAGCACCTACCTCCACCTGCAGAGCCGCACACCACATATATGGCTGTTCTGTGCCCAGTAATGGGGAATCTCCAGCACCTACCTCCACCTGCAGAGCCGCACACCACATATATGGCTGTTCTGTGCCCAGTAATGGGGAATCTCCAGCACCTACCTCCACCTGCAGAGCCGCACCCACCACATATATGGCTGTTCTGTGCCCAGTAATGGGGAATCTCCAGCACCTACCTCCACCTGCAGAGCCGCACACCACATATATGGCTGTTCTGTGCCCAGTAATGGGGAATCTCCAGCACCTACCTCCACCTGCAGAGCCGCACACCACATATATGGCTGTTCTGTGCCCAGTAATGGGGAATCTCCAGCACCTACCTCCACCTGCAGAGCCGCACACCACATATATGGCTGTTCTGTGCCCAGTAATGGGGAATCTCCAGCACCTACCTCCACCTGCAGAGCCGCACCCACATATATGCTGTTCTGTGCCAGTAATGGGAATCTCCAGCACTACCTCCACCTGCAGAGCCGCACACCACATATATGGCTGTCTGTGCCCAGTAATGGGGAATCCCAGCACTACCTCACTGCAGCCGCACCACAGCTCTTCCCAGTAATGGGGAATCTCCAGCACCTACCTCCACCTGCAGAGCCGCACACCACATATATGGCTGTTCTGTGCCCAGTAATGGGGAATCTCCAGCACCTACCTCCACTGCAGAGCCGCACACCACATATATGGCTGTTCTGTGCCAGTAATGGGGAATCTCCAGCACCTACCTCCACCTGCAGAGCCGCACACCACATATAGGCTGCGTGCCCAGTAAGGGGAATCTCCAGCACCTCCTCCACCTGCAGAGCGCCACCACATATAGGTCGTCCAGTAGGGGATCATCCAGCACCTTATATCACAGAGGGAGGAGTCAGGGTCACATATCAGGGCCTCAGTGATGCACAGGACCTGTGATAGGTCACAGGATGGAGGAGTCAGGGGTCACATGATCAGGGCCTCAGTAGTGCACAGGACCTGTGATGAGGTCACAGGAGGGGAGGAGATCAGGGGTCACATGATCAGGGCCTCAGTGGATACAACTCTTTATTATAAAAATATAAACAAAACATCATAATAAATAAAAACTCAGAAATAAAACATCGACTAAAATAATAACAAAAAAAAAACCAATCAAAACCAAAATCACAGTCCTTCGCCTTCAAAGCTATGCAGCTCCAAGGAACATTACCCCTAACCACAATTATTAAAACATAAAAACATGCACACACATGACAACACTCACCCCAAAAGAAAGGAAAAGGCCTCACCTGGCCATACATACAACACAACCTATATATACACTACTATATAACAATAAGACATGCACAAAAATTTTTTTCTTTTCTTTTTCTTTAATTTCTTTTCTTTTCTTTAATTTTTTTTCTTTTTTGCTTTTCCCCCCCACCACACCACAGGTCCATGAGTTCATACTCTTCACCACAAGCTTGACGGGTCCATGAAAGTTTATGCCCTTAGAAATCTCTAGAACCCTCGAGTCTTGCAGTGCCGTATTTGGCATTCATGCTGCCCTAGGCACTGTAAGTGGTCACTCCCCCTATTGGTCAGTCAGACAACAGTCTCATGCAGCCGTCAGTGTTAAACATACAAATTCTATCCACATAGCCATGATATTTCACGGACTGTGTGCCTGTGCAAAACTTATGGAGATTTGTCCGTTTTTTTTTACAGTACAACATATTAAAAGTGCTAATACAAGTCTATGGGTCCATAAAAAAACGTATCACATGGGTAGTATTAGTATACCGTCTGTGCGCCATCCGTGTGCTGCCTGTGATTAACATTGCAAAGTATAACAGAGGCTTCGTCATTTATTTATCCATCTGTGAAAACCACTTACGATGACTAATGTTAAAAAGGGGCACACGGACCGTACACTGATGACGCACGGACCGTACCCTGATGATACACAGACCGTACACTGATGATACACGGACCGTACCCTGATGATACACAGACCGTACACTGATGATACACGGACCGTACCCTGATGATACACGTACCGTACACTGATGATACACGGACCGTACCCTGATGATACACAGACCGTACACTGATGATACACGGACCGTACACTGATGATACACGGACCGTACACTGATGACACACGGACCGTACACTGATGACGCACGGACCGTACACTGATGACACACGGACCATACACTGATGACGCACGGACCGTACACTGATGATACACGGACCATACACTGATGACACACGGACCGTACACTGATGATACACGGACCGTACACTGATGATACACGGACCATACACTGATGACGCACGGACCGTACACTGATGATACACGGACCATACACTGATGACACACGGACCGTACACTGATGATACACGGACCGTGTACTGATGACACACGGACCGTACACTGATGACACACGGATTGTGTTCTGATGACGCACGAACCACGGACCGTACACTGATGATACACGGACCATACACTGATGATACACAGACCGTACACTGATGATACACAGACCGTGTACTGATGACACACGGACCGTACACTGATGACGCACGGACCGTACCCTGATGATACACAGACCGTACACTGATGATACACGGACCGTACCCTGATGATACACAGACCGTACACTGATGATACACGGACCGTACACTGATGATACACGGACCGTACACTGATGATACACGGACCATACACTGATGACACACGGACCGTACAATGATGATACAAGGACTGTGTACTGATGACGCACGGACCGTACACTGATGATACACGGACCATACACTGATGACACACGGACCGTACACTGATGACGCACGGACCGTACACTGATGATACACGGACCGTACACTGATGATACACGGACCGTACACTGATGATACACGGACTGTACACTGATGATACACGGATCGTACACTGATGACGCACGGACCGTACCCTGATGATACACAGACCGTACACTGATGATACACGGACCGTACACTGATGATACACGGACCGTACACTGATGATACACGGACCATACACTGATGACACACGGACCGTACAATGATGATACACGGACCGTGTACTGATGACGCACGGACCGTACACTGATGATACACGGACCATACACTGATGACACACGGACCGTACACTGATGACGCACGGACCGTACACTGATGATACACGGACCGTACACTGATGATACACAGACCGTACACTGATGACGCACGGACCGTACCCTGATGATACACAGACCGTACACTGATGATACACGGACCGTACACTGATGATACACGGACCGTACCCTGATGATACACAGACCGTACACTGATGATACACGGACCGTACACTGATGATACACGGACCGTACACTGATGATACACGGACCGTACCCTGATGATACACAGACCGTACACTGATGATACACGGACCATACACTGATGATACACGGACCGTACCCTGATGATACACAGACCGTACACTGATGATACACGGACCATACACTGATGACACACGGACCGTACACTGATGATACACGGACCGTACACTGATGATACACGGACCATACTGATGACCACGGACCGTACACTGATGATACACGGACCATACACTGATGAACACGGACCGTACACTGATGATACACGGACCGTGTACTGATGAACACGGACCTACACTGATGACACACGGATGTTCGACTGAGATACACGGACCTACACTGATGATACACGGACCATACACTGATGATACACGGGCGTACACTGATGATACACAGACCGTGTACTGATGACACACGGACCGTACACTGATGACGCACACGGACGTACCCTGATGATACACGACCGTACACTGATGATACACGGACCGTACCTGATGATACACAGACCGTACACTGATGATACACGGACCGTACACTGATGATACACGGACCGTACACTGATGATACACGGACCATACACTGATGACACACGGACCGTACCAATGATGATACACAGACGTTACTGATGACACGGACCGTACACTGATGATACACGGACCTACACTGATGACACACGGACCGTACACTGATGACGCACGGACCGTACACTGATGATACACGGACCGTACACTGATGACACACGGACCGTACACTGATGATACACGGACTGTACACTGATGATTCACAGATCGTACACTGATGACGCACGGACCGTACCCTGATGATACACAGACCGTACACTGATGATACACGGACCATACACTGATGATACACGGACCGTACACTGATGATACACGGACCATACACTGATGACACACGGACCGTACAATGATGATACACGGACCGTGTACTGATGACGCACGGACCGTACACTGATGATACACGGACCATACACTGATGACACACGGACCGTACACTGATGACGCACGGACCGTACACTGATGATACACGGACCGTACACTGATGATACACGGACCGTACACTGATGATACACGGACTGTGTACTGATGACACACGGACCGTACACTGATGATACACGGACAGTACACTGATGATACACGGACCGTGTACTGATGACACACGGACCGTACACTGATGACACACGGATTGTGTTCTGATGACGCACGAACCATACACTGATGATACACGGACCGTACACTGATGATACACGGACTCTGTACTGATGACACACGGACCGTACACTGATGATACACGGACCGTGTACTGATGACGCACGAACCATACACTGATAATACACGGACCGTACACTGATGATACACGGACTGTGTACTGATGACACACGGACCGTACACTGATGATACACGGACCGTGTACTGATGATGCACGAACCATACACTGATGATGCACGGACCGTACACCGATGATACACGGACTCCCCTCTATCTCATGCACCCTCTTGCACCCCTCTATCTCACGCACCCTGCACCCCTCTATCTCATGCACCCTGCACCCCTCTATCTCAAACACCCTGCACCCCTCTATCTCAAACACCCTGCACCCCTCTATCTCACGTACCCTGCACCCTCTTGCAACCCTCTGTCTTGTGCACCCTGCACTCTTGCACCCCTCTGTCTCATGCACCCTGCACTCTTGCACCCCTCTGTCTCATGCACCCTGCACTCTTGCACACTCTTGCATCCCTCTGTTTCACGCACCCTGCACTCTCTTGCAACCCTGACTCATGCACCCTGCACTCTCTTGCACCCCTGTCTCAGGCACCCTGCACTCTCTTGCACCCCTCTGTCTCATGCACCCTGCACTCTCTTGCACCCTTTACTCTCTTGCACCCGTCTCATGCACCCTGCACCCCTCTGTCTCATGCACCCTGCACTCTCTTGCACCCCTCTGTCTCATGCACCCTGCACTCTCTTGCACCCCTGTCTCATGCACCCTGCACTCTCTTGCACCACTGTCTTATGCACCTTGCACTCTCTTGCATCCCTGTCTCATGCACCCTGCACTCTCTTGCACCCGTCTCATGCACCCTGCGCTCTCTTGCACCCACTTGCATCCCTCTGTCTCATGCACCCTGCACCCCTCTATCTCAAACACCCTGCACCCCTCTATCTCAAACACCCTGCACCCCTCTATCTCACGTACCCTGCACCCTCTTGCAACCCTCTGTCTTGTGCACCCTGCACTCTTGCACCCCTCTGTCTCATGCACCCTGCACTCTTGCACCCCTGTCTCATGCACCCTGCGCTCTCTTGCACACTCTTGCATCCCTCTGTCTCACGTACCCTGCACTCTCTTGCACCCCTGTCTCATGCACCCTGTCTCATGCACCCTGCACTCTTGCACCCCTCTGTCTCATGCACCCTGCACTCTCTTGCACCCCTCTGTCTCATGCACCCTGCACTGTCTTGCACCCCTGTCTTATGCACCCTGCACTCTCTTGCATCCCTGTCTCATGCACCCTGCACTCTCTTGCACCCTCTGTCTCATGCACCCTGTACTCTCTTGCACTCCTGTCTTATGCACCCTGCACTCTCTTGCATCCCTGTCTCATGCACCCTGCACTCTCTTGCACCCGTCACATGCACCCTGCGCTCTCTTGCACCCACTTGCATCCCTCTGTCTCACGCACCCTGCACTCTCTTGCACCCCTGTCTCATGCACCCTGCACTCTCTTGCACCCCTCTGTCTCATGCACCCTGCACTCTCTTGCACCCCTCTGTCTCATGCACCCTGCAGTCTCTTGCACCCATTCTCATTCACCCTGCACCCCTCTGTCTCATGCACCCTGCACTCTCTTGCACCCCTGTCTCATGCACCCTGCACTCTCTTGCACCCCTGTCTCATGCACCCTGCACTCTCTTGCACCCCTGTCTCATGCACCCTGCGCTCTCTTGCACCCCTGTCTCATGCACCCTGCACTCTCTTGCACCCTTCCATCACACACCCTGCACTTCTCTTGTCACAGTCTGGACCCCTCTATTTCCCACAGCCTGTAACGTCACACATCCCTCTGTCAGTTTGCACCCCCATAGCCCACATCCCACTATCACATACACCCTGCACTCCCCATGTACCCTGTTCCCGTAATTACCTCTCACAAGTTTCCCATCTCAGCTTCTCCTGCAGTGCAGGAGCTGCCAGACTTAAAAATAAAGATAAAAAAACCTGCTCAGGTGCCGCCCCCCCGCTTCCTGGCGCCTCAAGTGCCTAGTGGCAAATACGGGCCAGGATCTATGGCATGTTCCATGCCCTCCCCCCCACACAAAAACCCCCACCCAACCTAAACTATACCCCCCAAACATATAACTATTTACACTTATATACAAAACATAACATTTACAGACCTACCAGACAAAAACACTACATTACATTACTTTAAACACAACACTATAAACATTTATAAACATTAACTCTATATACTCATACCTCCCAACTTTTGAAGATGGGAAAGAGGGACAAAGGTTCGCGCGCCGCAGCAAATTTTAGGCCATGCCCTGACCACACCCATTTCACAACTAGTCACACCCATGTACACGCCCCAACCACACCCATTTAGCACTGGTGATCACACTGACTGGTACTGAGGGCACAGTGACTGGTACTGTAGGTACACTGGTACTGAGTAAAAGAAAGAACAGAGAGAAAAAAGAAAACAGAGAGAAAGAAAGGAGAGAGAGAAAGAAAGAGGGGAAAGCAAGAAAGAACAGAGAGAGAGAGTAGAGAGAGAAAGAAATAAACAAAGAAAGGGGAAAGAAAGAACAGAGACGGAGAAAGAGGGGAAAGAAAGAACAGAGAGGGAGGGAGAAAGAAAGAGGGGAAAGAAAGAACAGAGAGAGAAAGAAAGAAAGACGGGAAAGAAAGAACAGAGAGAGAAAGAAAGAAAGACGGGGAAAGAAAGAAAGAACAGATAAAGAAAGAGGGGACAGAAAGAAAGAACAGAGAAAGAAAGAGGGGACAGAAAAAAAGAACAGAGAGAAAAAAAGAAAGAGGGGAAAGAAAGAACAGAGAGGGAGAGAGAAAGAAAGAGGGAAAGAAAGAACAGAGAGAGAAAGAAAGACAGATGGGAAAGAAAGAGAAAGAAAGAAAGAAAGAAAGAAAGAAGAAAGAAAGAAAGAAGAAAGAAGAAAGAAAGAAAGAAAGAAAGAAAGAAAGAAAGAAAGAAAGAATGAGAGGAAAGAAAGAACTGAGAGAGTAAGAAAGAACAGAGAGGGAGAGAGAAAGAGGGGAAAGAAAAAACAGAGAGAAAAAGAAAGAAAGAAGGGAAAGAAAGAACAGAGAGAGAGAGAAAGAAAGAACAGAGAGAAAGAAAGAAAGAGGGGAAAGAACAGAGAGAGAGAAAAAGAAAGATAGAGGGGAAAGAAAGAACAGAGAGAGAAAGAAAGAACAGAGAGGGAGAGAGAAAGAAAGAAGGGAAAGAAAGAACAGAAAAAGAAAGAAAGACAGAGGGGGAAAAAAGAACAGAGAGAAAAGAAGAAAGAAAGAAAGAATAGAGAGAGAAAGAAAGAGGGGAAAGAAAGAATAGAGAGAAAGAAAGAGGGGAAAGAAAGAAAAAACAGAGAGAGAAAGAAAAAGAAAGAACAGAGAGAGAGAAAGAAAAAAAGAACAGAGAAAGAAAGAAAGAGGGGAAAGAACAGAGAGAGAGAAAGAAAGAAAGAAAGAAAGAGGGGAAAAAAGAACAGAGAGATAGAGAAAAAGAAACAGAGAGAGAAAGAAAGAGGGGACAGAAAAAGAACAGACAGAAAAAAGAAAGAGGGTAAAGAAAGAAACAACAGAGGGAGAGAGAGAAAGAAGGGAAAGAAAGAACAAAGAGAGAAAGAAAAGAAAGAAAGAAAGAACAGAGAGATAGAGAGAAAGAAAGATGGGAAAGAAAGAACAGAGAGAGAGGAAGAAAGAAAGAAAGAAAGAACAGAGAGAGAAAGAACAGAAAGTAAGAAAGAAAGAAAGAGGGGAAAGAGAAAGAAAGAAGAAAGAACAGAGAGAAAGAAAGAACAGAGAAAGAAAGAACAGAGAGATAGAAAGAAAAGAGATAGAAAGAAAGAGGGGAAAGAAAGAACAGAGAAAGAAAGAAAAAGAACAGAGAAAGAAAGATGGGAAAGAAAGAAAGAACAGAGAGAAAGAAAGAGGGGAAAGAAAGAACAGAAAGAAAGAGAAAGAAAGAGGGGAAAGAAAGAATAGAGAGAAAGAAAAAGAAAGAAAGAGAAAAAGAAAGGAGAAAGAAAGAACAGAGAGATAGAAAGAAAGAGGGGAAAGAAAGAACAGAGAGAAAGAAAGAAAAAGAACAGAGAGAAAGAAAGATGGGAAAGAAAGAACAGTGAGAGAGAAAGAAAACAGAGAGAAAGAAAGAGGGGAAAGAAAGAAACAAATGGGAAAGAAAAAAAGCACAGAGAGAAAGAAAGAAAGAGGGGAAAGAGAACAGGAGGGAGAGAGAAAGAAAGAGGGGAAAGAAAGAACAGAGAGAGAAAGAAAGACAGATGGAAAAGAAAGAACATAGAAAGAAAGAAAGAAAGAAAGAAAGAAAGAAGAAGAAGAAAGAAAGAAGAGAGGAAAGAAAGAACTGAGAGAGTAAGAAAGAACAGAGAGGGAGAGAGAAAGAGGGAAAAGAAAAAACAGAGAGAAAAAGAAAGAAAGAAGGGGAAAGAAAGAACAGAGAGAGAGAGAAAGAAAGAACAGAGAGAAAGAAAGAAAGAGGGGAAAGAACAGAGAGAGAGAAAAAGAAAGATAGAGGGGAAAGAAAGAACAGAGAGACAAAGAAAGAACAGAGAGGGAGAGAAAAGAAAGAAGGGAAAGAAAGAACAGAAAAAGAAAGAAAGACAGAGGGGGAAAAAAGAACAGAGAGAAAAAGAAAGAAAGAAAGAATAGAGAGAGAAAGAAAGAGGGGAAAGAAAGAATAGAGAGAAAGAAAGAGGGGAAAGAAAGAAAAAACAGAGAGAAAGAAAAAGAAAGAACAGAGAGAGAGAAAGAAAAAAGAACAGAGAAAGAAAGAAAGAGGGGAAAGAACAGAGAGAGAGAAAGAAAGAAGAAGAAAGAAAGAAAGAGGGGAAAGAAAGAACAGAGAGATGAGAAAAAGAAACAGAGAGAGAAAGAAAGAGGGGACAGAAAAAGAACAGACAGAAAAAAGAAAGAGGGTAAAGAAAGAAACAACAGAGGGAGAGAGAGAAAGAAGGGAAAGAAAGAACAAAGAGAGAAAGAAAGAAAGAAAGAAAGAACAGAGAGATAGAGAGAAAGAAAGATGGGAAAGAAAGAACAGAGAGAGGAAGAAAGAAAGAAAGAAAGAACAGAGAGAGAAAGAACAGAAAGTAAGAAAGAAAGAAAGAGGGGGGAAAGAGAAAGAAAGAAAGAAAGAACAGAGAGAGAGAGAAAGAAAGAACAGAGAAAGAAAGAACAGAGAGATAGAAAGAAAAGAGAGATAGAAAGAAAGAGGGGAAAGAAAGAACAGAGAGAAAGAAAGAAAAAGAACAGAGAAAGAAAGATGGGAAAGAAAGAACAGAGAGAAAGAAAGAGGGGAAAGAAAGAACAGAAAGAAAGAGAAAGAAAGAGGGGAAAGAAAGAATAGAGAGAAAGAAAAAGAAAGAAAGAGAAAATGAAAGGAGAAAGAAAGAACAGAGAGATAGAAAGAAAGAGGGGAAAGAAAGAACAGAGAGAAAGAAAGAAAAAGAACAGAGAGAAAGAAAGATGGGAAAGAAAGAACAGTGAGAGAGAAAGAAAACAGAGAGAAAGAAAGAGGGGAAAGAAAGAAAGAAATGGGAAAGAAAAAAAGCACAGAGAGAAAGAAAGAAGGGGAAAGAGAACAGAGAGAAAAGAAAGAAAGAAAGAAAGAAAGAAAGGAAAGAAAGAAAGGAAAGAAAGAAAGAACAGAGATGGAAAGAAAGAGGGGAAAGAAAGAACAGAGAGAAAGAAAAAAAAGAACAGAGAGAAAGAAAGATGAGAAAGAAAGAAAGATGGGAAAGAAAGAACAGAGAGAAAGAAAGAAAGAACAGAGACAGAGAAAGAAACAGAGAGAGAAAGAAATAAAGATTCTATAAAGATACTATAGCAGCCCGGCTCCCATTGTAGTGCCCACCTGAGCCTCGCGGTGCAGGACATATCATGATCTGCTCACATGGCCGACATCCAAGGCGAGGACACGGTGATGGATCTGAAGCATTCCCTGAAGTGCCTCCATGGTTCTGTCACAATCTCCTCCCGAAATTACCTCATTTCCTGTTATGTTTCGGTAGCTGAGGAGTGCAGGTAAAAAAGGCAATACACCAGAGCAGTTGGAATCTATGAGATTGCAGTACCCTGACTAACCACCACAACTAGAGGCAGCCGTGGAGCGTTCCTACGTTGGTCCTAGAGCCTCGTCACAGCCTGAGAAACTAACTACACCTAAAGATAGATATAGGAAAGCTATCTGCCCGGAGCAGAACCCCAAAGATAATAGAAAGCCCCCAAACATGTAATGGCGGTTAGACAAGATGAAATACTGACACAGAAAGAAAATAGTATGAGCAAACGTTGGGGCCCAAACTAACTAAATAGAAAAGGATAGGAAGGGTACTTACTGCAATCCCAGAAAACCCTGAAAAGCACCAACACTACTAATTTCAAAAACACCTGAGATCACACGACCTCTTCCACCTAAATTAGTTCTCTGGTGTAACAAAATCAAAACAGCAGCCACTGAAAAAAACTGGAAAAAGCAAAAGTACAAACATCAGTGGCTGAACAAAACTGAGAGGGCAGAAGCCCCCGGAGGGGACCCTGAAGGCCCCCACAGAAGTGCAGGACAAAATGCAAAAATCAAGCACAAAAACAAAAGAGAAAATGTCTTATCTGTTAGCAGGAGATGCAGACACGACACAGCAGGCTACAAGGGAAACTGGAATAAAGGATTCAGACCAGAACAATTGATCACCGGCAACCCTGATGGGAAGGTGACTCCCTTATATAAGACCAGTCAGTAACACCTGATTCCCAGTCCTCACAATCTTCACTGGACAGACTAGCACCGCTAGTAACCACCAAGGGAGCCTCTGCTCAGAACTCATCTCAAACCCATTCACAACAGTACCCCCCCCTTGAGGAGGGGTCACCGAACCCTCATTTGAGCAACCAGGTCGGTCAGGATGAGTTCTATGATACGCACGGATAAGTCTCCTAGCATGGATGTCCGAAGCAAACACCCAAGAATTGTCTTCCTGACCATAACCTCCCATTTAACCAAATACTGGAGTTTCCGTCTAGAAAAACGAGAATTCAATATTTTCTCAACCACATACTTCAGATTGCCCTCAACCAAAACAGGGTCAGGAGGCACAGCAGCAGGAACCACTGGCTCAACAAACCTCTTCAACAAGGACTTGTGGAACACGTTATGGATCTTAAATGTTCCTGGAAGAAGCAAACGAAAAGAAACAGGATTAATAATCTCCATGATCTTATAAGGTCCAATGAACCTAGGCTTAAATTTAGGAGATGCTACTCTCATAGGAATATTCTTTGAGGACAACCAGACCAAGTCCCCCACTTTAAACCGAGGACCATCAGTCCTATGCCGGTTAGCAAACCGCTGGGCCCTCTCCTGAGAGAGGGACAACCTCTCCACTACCTGGTCCCAAATCAGTTGCATACGCTCCACAACAGAGTCAACACCTGGACAGACAGAAGCCTCCGTCTGTCCTGAAGAAAATCGAGGGTGAAACCCAGAATTACAGAAAAACGGAGACATCAAAGTAGCAGAGCTAGCCCTATTATTAAGAGCAAACTCAGCCAAAGGCAAAAAAGAGACCCAGTCATCCTGATCAGCAGACACAAAGCATCTTAGATAAGTCTCCAATGTCTGGTTTGTTCTCTCAGTTTGACCATTGGTCTGAGGATGAAATGCCGAGGAGAAAGACAATTGAACACCCAGTTTAGAACAAAAAGTCCTCCAAAATCTGGAAACAAACTGGACTCCTCTGTCAGACACAATGTTCTCAGGAATGCCGTGTAAACGAACCACGTGCTGAAGGAACAACGGCACCAATTCAGAGGAGGAAGGCAACTTAGGTAATGGCACAAGATGTATCATCTTGGAAAACCTATCACAAATTACCCAGATGGTGGTCATTCTCTGAGAAACAGGAAGGTCGGAAATGAAATCCATAGAGATATGGGTCCATGGTCTCTTGGGCACAGGCAATGGCATCAACAAACCACTAGAGCGAGAGCAAGGCTTGGAGCGAGAGCAAGTCCCGCAGGACTGCACAAATTCCCTGACATCACGAGACAAGGTAGGCCACCAAAAGGACCGACTAACCAAGTCTCTGGTACCAAAAATTCCGGGATGCCCAGCCAACGCGGAACAATGAATCTCACACATCACACTCTTTTTCCACTGGTCCGGGACAAACAATTTTCCAACAGGGCAGCACTCAGGCCTATCCTCCTGACACCCCTCCAGAGCAAGTCTCAAATTGGGCGAGATGGCGGAAAGAACTACACCCTCTTTCAAAATAACAGAAGGATCAGATAACTCAGGAGAGTCCGCAAGGAAACTCCTCGAGAGGGCATCCGCCTTAACATTCTTAGTGCCAGGAAGAAAGGAAACCACAAAATTAAAACGTGTGAAAAACAAGGCCCACCTGGCCTGTCTAGGATTGAGTCGCTTGGCAGATTCCAGATAGACCAGATTCTTATGGTCCGTAAGGACCACCACCTGATGTTTGGCTCCCTCCAGCCAATGTCTCCACTCTTCAAAAGCCCACTTCATGGCCAATAACTCCCGATTACCCACATCATAATTACGTTCAGTAGGAGAAAATTTTCGAGAGAAAAAGGCACAAGGGTTACTTTTAGAGGTCTCTGGATCTTTTTGGGACAAAACGGCACCTGCCCCAATTTCAGAGGCATCAACCTCCACCTGAAATGGCAGAGAAACATCAGGCTGCCGTAGAACAGGAGCAGAAGTGAATCTCTGCTTAAGTTCCTGAAATGCAGAGACTGCCTCAGGAGGCCAATTCACCACATCAGAACCCTTTCTGGTCAAATCAGTTAATGGTTTAACAATAACCGAGAAATTACCAATAAATTTACGATAAAAATTGGCAAAACCCAAAAATCTCTGAAGAGCCTTTAATGAAGTAGGTTGGACCCAATCACAGATGGCCTGAACCTTGACCGGGTCCATTTCAATAACAGATGGGGACAAAATGAATCCCAGAAATGAGATCCTCTGTACGCCAAAAAGACACTTTGATCCCTTCACATACAGAGCATTCTCTCTCAAAATCTGGAATACAGTTTGAACATGTTTCACATGAGAGTCCCAGTCATTAGAAAAAATCAAGATATCATCCAAATAAACAATCAGAAATTTGTCCACAAAATCCCTGAAAATGTCATTCATGAAGGACTGGAAGACGGAAGGAGCATTAGTGAGCCCAAAGGGCATCACCAGGTACTCAAAATGCCCTTCAGGGGTATTGAATGCCGTCTTCCATTCATCCCCGTGCTTAATGCGAATAAGGTTATACGCCCCCCTGAGGTCAAGCTTGGTAAACCAAGTAGCGTTTTTCACCCTGGAAAACAGGTCAGAAATCAAGGGTAACGGGTATTGATATTTCACAGTAATATTGTTCAAGAGACGATAATCAATACACGGCCTTAATGAACCATCCTTTTTGGCCACAAAGAAAAAACCGGCACCTAAGGGTGAAGAGGATGGTCTGATATGACCCTTCTCCAATGATTCCTTGATATAAGACCGCATAGCGTCATGTTCAGGTACAGACAAGTTAAAAAGGCGACCTTTAGGGAATTTACTACCCAGCACTAATTCAATAGCGCAGTCATAGCTCCTATGGGGAGGCAAGGATGCAGATTTACTTTCGCTAAACACATCAGAAAAATCAATCAAAAAGTCAGGAACATCCTGAGCCTGGGGGGAGGCAGAAAAAACAGGAGTGTTGGTATTAACACATTGGCAGCCCCAACTGGTTACAGACACAGATTTCCAATCCAAAACAGGATTATGAGACTGTAACCAAGGAAAACCCAGCACGATAATGTCATGCAGATTATACAGAACCAAAAATTTGCAGCACTCCTGGTGATCAGGTTCAACCCTCATTATCACCTGAGTAGAAAACTGGGGTTTATTCTCAGCCAAAGGGGTAGAATCGATCCCCAGTAGGGGAATAGACTTCTGTAGGGGTATCAAGGGAAATCCACAACGTTTAGCAAAATCATAATCCATCAGGTTAATAGCTGCTCCAGAATCAACGAAAGCCTGAGCAGAAAATGAGGACAGAGAGCATATCAGAGTGACAGTTAATAAAAACTTAGTCTGAACACTACCCAAGACAACTGAGCGTGCAAAACGTCTTCCCCGCTTAGGGCAGACTGAAATAGCATGAGAGGCATCACCACAGTAGAAACATAACCCATTGCGCTTTCGAAACTCATGACGCTGTGCCCCAGACACCACTCTATCACACTGCATGGGTTCAGAAGCTGGTTCACAAGGCAACACCATTCCACGCATATTTCTCCGCTCACGCAAACGTCTGTCAATTTGAATCGCTAATGACATAGAATCATTGAGACCAGAGGGGACAGGGAATCCCACCATAACATCCTTTACATTATCTGACAGACCCTTCCGGAAAAGGGCTGCCAAAGCGTCGTCATTCTATTTGGTCAGGACTGCCCACCTACGGAATCTCTGACAGTACAACTCAGCGTCATCAAGCCCCTGATTTAATGCCAACAAGGCTTTCTCAGCTTGATCAGTGACATTAGGCTCATCGTACAATAACCCCAAGGCCTGAAAAAATGCATCAACATCACTCAAAACAGGATCCCCAGGTATCAGGGAAAAAGCCCAATCCTGAGGATCGCCGCACAGGAGAGAGATGATAATTTGAACCTGCTGCGCTGCGTTCCCTGAGGACTTAGATTTTAAGGCAAAAAACAATTTACAATTATTTTTGAAATTCTGAAACTTAGCTCGATCCCCTAAAAACAAATCTGGCATGGGAATCCTAGGTTCCACAACAGGCAACCCAGCAAGATAGATAGCAATACTCCGAACCTCAGTGGCAAGCTGATCCACACGGCCAGACAACTGTGCAAACTCCATTGAGAGAAAAGATCCTCCCCAGCACCCAGAGATACAGAGGGAAAAAAAAAAAAAAAAAAGCAACAAACAGAAAAATATCTCTGACAACTCTGACAATATTTTTTCCCTTCTGTGAGTACCATACAATTTTCAATTTTTAGGCCGGTGATACTGTTATGTTTCGGTAGCTGAGGAGTGCAGGTAAAAAAGGCAATACACCAGAGCAGTTGGAATCTATGAGATTTCAGTACCCTGACTAACCACCACAACTAGAGGCAGCCGTGGAGCATTCCTACGTTGGTCCTAGACGCCTCGTCACAGCCTGAGAAACTAACTACACCTAAAGATAGATATAGGAAAGCTATCTGCCCCGGAGCAGAACCCCAAAGATAATAGAAAGCCCCCAAACATGTAATGGCGGTTAGACAAGATGAAATACTGACACAGAAAGAAAATAGTATGAGCAAACGTTGGGGCCCAAACTAACTAAATAGAAAAGGATAGGAAGGGTACTTACTGCAATCCCAGAAAACCCTGAAAAGCACCAACACTACTAATTTCAAAAACACCTGAGATCACACGACCTCTTCCACCTAAATTAGTTCTCTGGTGTAACAAAATCAAAACAGCAGCCACTGAAAAAAACTGGAAAAAGCAAAAGTACAAACATCAGTGGCTGAACAAAACTGAGAGGGCAGAAGCCCCCGGAGGGGACCCTGAAGGCCCCCACAGAAGTGCAGGACAAAATGCAAAAATATAGCACAAAAACAAAAGAAGAAAATGTCTTATCTGTTAGCAGGAGATGCAGACACGACACAGCAGGCTACAAGGAAACTGGAATAAAGGATTCAGACCAGAACAATTGATCACCAGCAACCCTGATGGGAAGGTGACTCCCTTATATAAGACCAGTCAGTAACACCTGATTCCCAGTCCTCACAATCTTCACTGGACAGACTAGCACCGCTAGTAACCACCAGAGGGAGCCTCTGCTCAGAACTCATCTCAAACCCATTCACAACAATTTCCGGTCATCTTCCAGCACATCACTTCTGGTGGAACATCACGAGCGAGTTTTAAAGTGCTCCTCGGGGCTTCTACATGCACTCCTATGTCCACGGGAAAAGCTCCCGGCCGGGACAGCGGGGCAGACTCCCAAAATCGGGAGTGTCCTGCTGAATTCAGGATGGTTGGGAGGTATGAATGCTCCCCACCATACACCTTGTACATGCACGGCTCTGCACACCTCATACACGCACGGTTCCGCTTTGTATGCTTCGTACACACACGGCTCCGCTCCGTCCACCTCGCACACACAAGGCTCCACTCAGTATACACAAGGCTCCACTCCGTACATCTTATACACACGCAGCCACGCTTTGTACACCTTGTACACACACGACTCCACTCCGTAAACCTTGTACACATGCAGCTTTGCAGCATACACCTCGTACACACGCAGTTCTGCTCCGTACATCTTGTACACACACGGCTCCGCTACATACACACAAGGCTCCACTCCATACACACACGCTCAAGCACGGAGCCCTGCGTGTACGGAGCTGAGTGGCTCTGCTCCTACACCTCGTACACACTACAGCACTGTACATCCACCTCGTACACACACGGCTCTGCTCTGTACACCTCGTACACACTACATCACTGCTACATCCACCTCGTACACACACGGCTCCGCTCTGTACACCTCGTACACACACGGCTCCGCTCCGTACACCTTGTAAACACACGGCTCCGCTCCTTACACCTTGTACACACACGGCTCCGCTCCTTACACCTTGTACACACACGGCTCCACTCCGTACACCTCATACACACACGGCTCCGCTCCGTACACCTCATACACACACGGCTCTGCTTCGTACACCTCGTACACGCGCGGCTCCGCTCCGTGCACCTCGTAGACGTGCGGCTCTGCTCTGTGCACCTCGTACATGTGCGGCTTAGTTCCGTGCACCTCATACACGCGCGGCTCCGCTCCATCCAACTCGTACACGCACGGCCCTGCTACATCCAACTCGTACACACACGGCTCTGCTCCGTACACCTCGTACACACTACAGCACTGCTACATCCACCTCGTACACACACGGCTCTGCTCCGTACACCTCGTACACACACGGTTCCGCTCCGTACACCTCGTACACATGGCTCCCTCCGTACACCTAGTACACACACGACTCTGCTGCATCCAACTTGTACACACTACAGCACTGCTACATCCACACTGTAAACCCGAGTCTCGACCCCCACACACACCAACTTACCCTCATCCAGCACCATGACAACCATCACAGCAGAGTCCTGAACACAATGAGGACACTGATCATGTGACCCCTGACTCCTCCCCTCCTGTGACCTCATCACAGGTGCTGTGGGCACAGAAGACTACAGCAATAGCAGTGTCATTGCTAGCTGCTGTGAGGCTGAGCTGTAGAGACAGGGAGGGCAGGAAGGGGTGCATAGGGGGCGTGGCAGCTCATCACTGCGGGACACATAGTGTCCTCAGCGGGACAGCTGGATGGGGGGGTCAGAATCGGGACTGTCCCGCTCAATCCGGGACGGTTGGGAGGTATGTATACTGACAACCTAACTTGCAAGGCCCAAGTTCAGCGCCTGCAAGCCCAATATCCATTATTTCCTGAATTTACAAAACAAAAAGCTAAATGTGCCACACACCAGCCCACCACCAGGAAACTGGAGTCCTAAGAGGCCCCATCCCTAACCACCAACACACGCACCCTGTCCCTCACCAACTAAATCTGTCCCTAAAAGAAAAGAAACTGACCCTAACTATCCCTACCTGTCCCTACCTATCCCTACTCTACCTAGCTTATCAAAACCAACTATCTAGCTATCCCTAAACTGGCCCTCCCTGTCCCTATCTGTCCCTACTTTTCTCTCCCTCAACACCCACACCACCTTATCTTACCCTACCAACAATCTCACACAGACCAGCTCTCCCTAGGGCACATTAAAGGAGAAACCCCTCCAAAGCCAAGAGGCCCTCCTCGCACCCAGCCTCTCGAAATCCAAAGAGTGCACCTTCCCCAGGTCACCCAAGATGTTTCTAATCACCTCATCCCGGGGAGGACTTTCCGCTGCGTGGAAACTAAACTCCGTGCATTCCAAGTGTGGAACCTAATGACTACACTAACTAGGAATAAAGTGCTCCGTTCTCGGTCACCCAGGGATCTGAATGCCCCATAAGCCCACTCCGGATAAGAAAGGGATGCCAGCCTAGGCCAGCCTATGGAAGCACCCACCCTGTTGTAGACCCCTGTATTAAAGGGACACTGAAGGAGGAAGTGCTCCATTCTTTTCAACATGTCGCCCACACTCCTCACGGAGACAACCCCGATCATCGGAGCTCCTGCACTTCAGGTTGTCCCTTACATACAGCCTCCCATGGAAGCAGCGCCAGGCCAAGTCCCAAAACTTCAAGGGGATCCGCTTGGAATTTAATAACTCAAGCCCAACCTCCAGATCCCGGCCTGGGCAATCCTTGAGCACCAGGGGCTTCTGGAAATGGGTCAACAGAACCCTGCTGTCAAGGAATTTCCTCGACATGGTCCTGATTTCCCACATTCCCAGACCCACCGATGGATCACCTTCAGAACCAGGGTAGCATAAGCCGGGAGATGTCCGTGTGGTGTGAGCAGGTCCTTCACCTGCCCTCCTGTCTCCCATTCCTGGAAGAAAGGCCGAAACCAACCCCTGCAGGAGAATACCCACGGAGGAGCCCTCTGTGAATAGAGATTGGCAACATTGATCTTAAGAAAGCTGTTTATTAGAAACACCACGGGTTGACCATACCCAACCCACCTAGTCTCCTCGTACGGTACGTGACCTCTCTCTTAATTAGGTTAAGCCTATTCCCCCATAACAGCTGGAAGAACCCGTGTCCAGAAAGGTTCTGGCAAGATGCAGACACTGCCCAGGTATATTAAAGGGAATCTGTCACCCCAAAAATGCCATATCAAGTAAAGATATGGTTGAATAGAGCGTCCCATAACTAAGCTAACGGTGGGTATCATATATCATGATACCCCCGTTTTCATAGCAAAATACCTTTGTAAAGTTGGTGATTGAACATGTCAATCACTGCAGTCAGGTCAGGAGGGCGGCGGTTTTCATGTCCTCCCCAGCCCCCGCTCCTCGTCATATGTTTAGTATCGCCGTCTGTGAATACCACAGACGGCGTTAGTTTCCCGCAATTGCGCAATTCAAAATTTTGCCGGCGCATGCGCAGTATGCTTTGCCCAGCAGTGAGCAAAGCATAAAATTACTACAGCGCATGCGCTAGTATTTCCTTGCCCCGGAAAGTCCTGCTTGCCTTGGACGACTTCCGGGGCAAGGAAATACTAGCGCATGCGCTGTAGTAATTTTATGCTTTTCCCACTGCTGGGTAAAGTATACTGCGCATGCGCCGGCAAAATTTTGAATTGCGCAGTTGCGGGAAACTAAAGCCATCTGTGGTATTCACAGACGGCGATACGAAACATATGACGAGGAGCGGGGGCTGGGGAGGACATGAAAACGGCCGCCCTCCTGACCTGACTGCAGTGATTGACACGTTCAATCACCAACTTTACAAAGGTATTTTGCTATGAAAACGGGGGTATCATGATATATGATACCCACCGTTAGCTTAGTTATGGGACGCTCTATTCAGCCATATCTTTACTTGATATGGCATTTTTGGAGTGACAGATTCCCTTTAACAAGGGAAGCAGAAAGCCATTGGCCAAGTTGACCCTTTCCCTCAGGGTTAAAGACCAACCCTTCCACTGGTCCACCTTTAGGGCGGCGATCTTAATTCTGCCCTCCCAATTTTGCTGGGGGTAGTCCCCGGGGCCAAATTCGATGCCTAGGATTTTGGCGGAGGTCTGGGGCCCTGGAAGCATGTCCGGGAGATCAAACTAGGATCTCCCCCTCCCAGCCAGAGACTTTCGCACTTTTCCCAGTTGATCATGGACTCGGACGCCTCCGAGTAGCGCTCGACCTCAGACATGACCCAATTTGCCTCCTCTCTCAAGGACACAAAGAGGGAGACGTAGTCAGCGTATGCTACCACCCTCAGAGTGGCCCCCGGCTCCGCCCGGTCCATCCCGACTCCCACCAACGGTCCACGATCTACCCTCCTCAAGAAGGGATCGATCGCGAACACGTATAAAAGTGGGCTCAGAGGACAACCCTGGCGGACCCCGGAACTCACCTCAAAAGGGTGACCAACCCAACCGTTCACGAGTGGAATAGTCTCAGCCCCCCTTGTATAAGGTCTCTAACCAATTTACAAACCTTCCAGGCAGACCGTACCTCAAAAGGACAGACCAGAGGTACTCATGATTCACCCGGTCAAAGGCCTTCGCTTGATCTAAGGACAGCAAGTACCCCCCTTCCAGTGACCCGCCCTGCCCTGCTCCACTGCCTCTCGGACACCGAGCACAGCACTAAAAGTACTGCGGCCTGGAACAGAGCAGTGCTGAGCCCCCGAAAGGAGCCGGGGTGCAAGCTTCACCAGCCGATTAAACAGCACCTTTGCCAGAACCTTCCGGTCCACATTGAGAAGCGCTATGCCAATTCTCAATACGGGGCGAGTCCTTACCCTTTGCTAGGATAATCAGGGCTGACCTCCTCATTGAGCTGGGAAGAACGCCTGAGGAAAGGCACTCAAACACCTCAGTCAAGAGAGGGACCAAGGAGTCCCTAAAGGTCTTATAAAACTCGGATGTTAAGCCATCCGGACCTGGCGATTTTTTGGGCCGAAGCCCATCATTGGCCAGTCTCACTTCCTCTTCCCTGATTGCCTCTACCAAAACATCAAGAGATGGGTCATCTCCTGGCTCAGGAACGGTCTCAGCCAGGAAAGCCGACATCCCATCTCGATCCAGATCCCTCTTTCCCAAGAGGCATGAGTAAAAGGATCTGACCACCTCCAGGATCCCTGATTTGGATCGGTTCAGGGAACCCGTACTGTCAATCAGTCCTGTCAGACTCCTGTGTGTACGAGGTGTACGTAGCGGAGCCGTGTATGTACGAGGTGTACGGAGCGGAG
Source organism: Oophaga sylvatica (assembly GCA_033576555.1). Lineage (NCBI taxonomy): Eukaryota > Metazoa > Chordata > Amphibia > Anura > Dendrobatidae > Oophaga > Oophaga sylvatica. The sequence continues at coordinate 108,928 of JARQOD010000138.1, forward strand.
CCGTGTGTGTACGAGGTGTACAGAGCAGAGCCGTGTGTGTACGAGGTGTTTGGAGCGGAGCCGTGTGTGTACGACGTGTACAGAGCGGAGCCGCGTGTGTACTAGGTGTGCGGAGCAGATCTGTATGTGTACAAGGTGTGCGGAAAAATATGTGTGAACAGGCTAATGGACCTCATACAGTAGGACCTGTTGCCACATATTTTTTCCTCTACCTCTGTGTACAGTACTACCTGCGTTCATGGTATTATCAGATCCTCTATGTACAGTTATAGCATTAAGCTTCTAGACTATGGGTTTCATTATACTTTTAATTTCAAAATGGTTTTATTGAAATTTATAACTTTAGAGAACAGTATACTTTAATACATATTCCCTCGCAGGGGAATTTTTAACTTATCATGACATATACTTGACCTATAGGGGTAGAGACAAGACAACTACAAGAGGATGAAACAGTAGGGAAAGGGAACATTGAATCCACAGTGTACATTGTAGTAACTTTATTTAAACAAGAAAGAAAGGAGCATGAACCATATCTCAAAAAGTATCTCAATCTTTATTAACATTACAAAATGCCAACAATAAAGGCCCAAAAAACATAGAGGTGTGACGAGGATAAGCTGTCGGTAGGAGAGACAGCACCAGACTAGTGTTGAGCGATACGATACCGCAAGTATCGGGTATCGGCCGATATTAGCTCTATCGGCCTTTCGATACTTAGTTTCGATATTTTCCATATATCGTATACCGGAATCGGAAGTTCCCATAATTCTTTGAGAGGCAATGTGATTTTAGTCAGCCAATGAGGAATCCTAAGAAGTGTGGGCACATTCTGTACTGCTGCGGTCATGTTAACTAATGGCATGGCTGTGATTGGATGCTGAAATGATGTCAGAATGCACTATAAAAGGCGCCGCCGCCATTTTAGCGTCACTGTGCTGTGAATTCAGTAAGGGACAGAACGCTGCTGTGCTGACTTGAGGGACAGTTAGAGATTGCGATTTAGTGTACTGTGCTGTAGGCAGGCTAGCACCAACCGCTGTGTAAAGCTTCCTTTTGCCTGCAGTGTTGTTTTAACAGCTCTGCAAGGTGTGTGTGAGTGCAGGTGACGCTGCAGTTTGCTCTGCATGCAACGCTGTCTGTAGGCATCTGCACGTGTCACTCACAGACTCTTTTTTTTTTTCTTCAGTGTAATTCTTGCAGCTCCATGCAATTTAACTATTAGTGTGACGCGCTTCCATCCGTATCCAATACATTGGTTGCAAACACTATAGAAGTAGACAAAGGAGTAGCCTTTCACAGATTGTGAACAGTTGTGTTTCAGTGTTCACTTCAGTGTTTTTTTTTTAATTTTTTTAGTGCACATCACGCTCCAGTTACTTGTTCAAGCACTGCTGCTTGTACTCTGCTGAGCGTGTCTCAGTGCCTCATCCTTTTCATTTATCTCCAATTGGTTCTGCTCCATTCCATTTAAAATATAATCTATTAGTGTGACGCGCTTCCATCCGTATCCAATACATTGGTTGCAAACACTATAGAAGTAGACAAAGGAGTAGCCTTTCACAGATTGTGAACAGTTGTGTTTCAGTGTTCACTTCAGTGGTTTTTTTTTAATTTTTTTAGTGCACATCACGCTCCAGTTACTTGTTCAAGCACTGCTGCTTGTACTCTGCTGAGCGTGTCTCAGTGCCTCATCCTTTTCATTTATCTCCAATTGGTTCTGCTCCATTCCATTTAAAATATAATCTATTAGTGTGACGCGCTTCCATCCGTATCCAATACATTGGTTGCAAACACTATAGAAGTAGACAAAGGAGTAGCCTTTCACAGATTGTGAACAGTTGTGTTTCAGTGTTCACTTCAGTGTTTTTTTTTTATTTTTTGAGTGCACATCACGCTCCAGTTACTTGTTCAAGCACTGCTGCTTGTACTCTGCTGAGCGTGTCTCAGTGCCTCATCCTTTTCATTTATCTCCAATTGGTTCTGCTCCATTCCATTTAAAATATAATCTATTAGTGTGACGCGCTTCCATCCGTATCCAATACATTGGTTGCAAACACTATAGAAGTAGACAAAGGAGTAGCCTTTCACAGATTGTGAACAGTTGTGTTTCAGTGTTCACTTCAGTGTTTTTTTTTTTATTTTTTGAGTGCACATCACGCTCCAGTTACTTGTTCAAGCACTGCTGCTTGTACTCTGCTGAGCGTGTCTCAGTGCCTCATCCTTTTCATTTATCTCCAATTGGTTCTGCTCCATTCCATTTAAAATATAATATATTAGTGTGACGCGCTTCCATCCGTATCCAATACATTGGTTGCAAACACTATAGAAGTAGACAAAGGAGTAGCCTTTCACAGATTGTGAACAGTTGTGTTTCAGTGTTCACTTCAGTCTCTGCGTAATAACCACACTTAGGCCTTATAACTTTTCTGACTTTCTTTATCAATCTACCAAGATGAAGAAGTCAGTGAGTAAGGCACGTGGTAGTGGCCGTGGAGTTTCAGGAGGGAGAGGACGTGGGGATTCTGTAGCTGCTGCCGCCCTCAGTGACACAGCATCCACCAGTTTTACCCATGAGCGTTCCTTTATGCGCACTTTGGTAGGAGCTCGGCGTGCCCCCCTGCTGCGGGTAGAACAAATTGAAGCCGTTGTTGGTTGGATGGCAGCCAATGCATCGACTTCAATTCCTTCCACCTCCTCTCAGGAACACAACACTGTTGAGCAACCATCTGTCTGTTCACCGCCTGTCAAATTTCCCAGGCAGTCAGAGAGTTCTGTACAGGAGACAGCTGAGTCTCTGCTTCTGTTCTCAGAATCTGTTGGCTCACAAACACGGGCACAGGCAAGCAGCATTCTGCAATTTGAAGAAGAGGGAGTATGCAGTGATGCGCAACAGCTGTGTCTCTCTCAATCTGAAGAGGCGGGTGAGCCAGTGCCGATGGACAGCACACCGCAGAACGCATCTTATGATGATGATGAGACTCAGGTGCCAGGTTTTGAGGAGCATGGTGCTGCCCAGACCATCCAACAGCAGCAGGTGTTGGAAGAGGGTAGTGGAGATGATGAAGTCCGAGACCCAACATGGGGTGAGCAACAGGAAGGTGGTGGGAGCAGCTCTGAGGAAGAGATTGTCCCAACGGTACAAAGAGGAGGGAGAGGTAGGCTGCAGACTCGCTTGCCTGTAGCCTCCAGTTTGGCACCTGTTGGGAGCAGTTCTCTTAGAAATGTCAAAATTGGCGCTCCCATGACTTGCACTGCGTGGTCCTTTTTTGACAGACTTGTAGATGATATTTGCTATGTTAAATGCAAGCTGTGTAAGCAAAAAGTTAAAAGAGGTAAAAATATCAGTAACCTGAATACCACAAATATGTGGAAACATGTACGGACAAAGCACGTAGCTGAGTTACAAAGACACACTGGAGATGTAGGCCAACCTACAGCAGCACCTACATCTTCATGTCGTGTTCGAGCCTCTACCTCCAGCTCACACACACCTGGTTCGGCTTCCTCACAGGATCTCCATGGAAGAACCTCGGTCACTGTTGTCCATAGACAAACTGTTATTCCACCCACAGCAGCAAGTTCACAGTCATCGTCACACTCCCAGAACAAAAAACAGCCATCGGTACCACAGGCATGGGATAAAAGACGGCCATACTCGGCAAACCATCCACGAGCACAGGCTCTGAATGCTGGCATTGCAAAACTCCTGTCCCTTGAAATGCTGTCATTCAGGCTGGTGGAGACTGACAGTTTCAGGAACTTTATGGCATTGGCAGTCCCACAATATAATGTGCCAAGCCGATTTTATTTCAGCAGGCAAGCTGTCCCTGCTCTGCAAAAACATGTCGAGGGAAACATTAAACATGCGCTACTAAATGCCGTCAGTAGCAGAGTCCACCTGACCACCGATGCGTGGACCAGTACCCATGGCCAGGGACGATACCTTTCCCTCACTGCCCATTGGGTCAATGTTGTGGAGCCGGGTACAGATCTTGCCAGTGGCGCTGTACGTGTTCTGCCAACTCCAAGGATTGCAGGAATCCAGTCTGTACACATTGATTCCTCCTCCTACTCCAGTTCCTCAGAATCATCGTTGCACGAGCCGTCACGATATACCTCCACATGGACCCGTGAACGCTTACCTGTTGCGACCGATATGAGCACAGCCATGGCCAAACGTCAACAGGCCGTCCTGAAAATTATTTCCATGGGGAATCGAAGCCACACAGCGCAGGAGCTCTGGGATGCCATCAAGCAGGAGAGCGACGTGTGGTTTTTGTCAGCTAATCTCCAGCCAGGCTTGGTAGTGTGTGACAATGGCCGAAATCTGGTGGCAGCTCTGGGCCTTGGCAACCTCACTCACATACCATGTCTGGCACATGTGCTCAACTTGGTCGTGCAGAGTTTTTTGAGGGACTATCCGGATCTTGATGCACTGCTGCACAAGGTCCGCCTAGAGTGCGCTCACTTGCGACGTTCCAGCATGGCCAGATCGCGCATTGCAGCTCTGCAAGTCAGATTTCGCCTTCCTGAACATCGCATCATATGTGACGTACCCACCAGGTGGAATTCCACGTTACATATGTTGGATCGGTTGTGTGAGCAGCAGCCAGCAGTAATGGAGTATCAGCTGCAACAGGCGCAATCAACTCGCAATTTGCGCCGTTCACACTTCACCACTACTGAGTGGGCCTCTATGAAGGACATCTGCGACGTTTTGCGTGCGTTTGATGTCTCAACGCGGATGGCGAGTGCAGATGATGCACTAGTCAGCATGACTGTCCCCCTTATCTGCCTGCTTCAGAAATCACTGAAAGCACTAAAGGAAGAGGTTTTGGAAGAGGTGGAGGATGAGGAGTCACAAATTCAATTACCTTCAGGACAGTCAGCGCAACGTGGTTCCTCACAAAGGGCTGGGCAGGGCTCACTTTGTGAGGAGGAGGAGGAGTCAATGGAGGAGGAAGAAATCCCTACAGAGGGAGGTACACAACGCTCTAGTCAGTATGTAGAGCGAGGGTGGGGTGATGCAGAGGAGGCAGAGATGACGCCTCTTCCAGAGGACAGCCTTTGTTGGCCAGTTGGGAGTCTGCAGCACATGGTTGATTTCATGCTTCAGTGCCTGAGAAACGACCGCCGCATCGCCCACATTCTCACCACGTCAGATTATTGGGTGTACACCCTCCTAGACCCTCGCTACCGGGACAACTTACAAACCCTCATCACACCGATGAACCGGGACCGTAAAATGCAGGAGTACCAAGACACACTGGTGCAATCCATACTGTTGTACATTCCAGCCGAGAGAGCTGCTGCTGCTGCTACTGCTTTACAAAGCAGCTCTGTGCGTCGAGGCAGTGTAGACACCTCTACAACAAGAGGGAGCACAAGCAGCGCCTCTGCACAGGGCAAGAGCTGTATGTTACAAATGTGGAAAAGTTTTGTGACAGCGCCAGCAAGGTCTACACCATCCGAGACGGCTCCAGTCACCAGGAAGAAACGTTTCCGTAAGATGGTGACAGACTACTTGGCTTTCCCTCTAAGTGTACTCCCAGATGCCTCTTCCCCTTTCAAATTTTGGGTCTCTAAGTTGGATACATGGCCAGAGCTTAGCCAGTATGCATTGGAGGTGCTGGCTTGCCCTGCTGCCAGTGTATTATCTGAGCGCGTCTTTAGTACTCCTCCTAAGACTATTCTTCCTGACTCTAGATTCCTAGGAGTAATTCATAATCAAGACCTACTTAAGGACATCAAGGAAGCATACCATGCGGATTCCTTTTTGGCACAACCCCAAGGGACGTAAGTCTTGTCTTTAAGAATGGTGTGTGGATTCAGGGACAACGCCTGTATATTCCTGAAACAGTCAGATTGAGAGTATTGCAACTCATTCACGATTCCAAGATAGCTGGGCATAGAGGAATTCTAAAGACACAGGAATTTCTTTCTCGTTTCTTTTGGTGGCCCACTTGCAGGAAGGATGTTTTGAATTATGTCACTTCATGTGAGGTCTGTGCAAGATGCAAAACACCTCGCTCCTCACCAACTGGTCTGTTACAGCCTCTTCCCACCCCGTCCCGCCCGTGGGGATCCATTTCTATGGACTTCATTGTGGAGTTACCAACCTCTCAGGGAAAGAACACCATTTTAGTGGTGGTTGACCGTCTAACAAAGGCAGCTCATTTTATCCCTTGTGTCGGCTTACCCACTGCAAAACAGACATCAGATTTGATGATTAAAGATGTGTTTCGCTTACATGGAGTACCGGATGAGGTTATTTCGGATCGAGGGGTGCAATTCACTTCTAGGTTTTGGCAAAATTTCTGTGCAGCATTGGACATTAAAGTAAACCTTTCTTCTGCTTTTCATCCCCAGACTAATGGACAGACGAACGAACCAATCAAACCCTGGAGCAGTATCTCCGCTGCTTTATCTGCCACCTACAGGATGATTGGGTGGATCTACTTCCATTAGCTGAGTTCTCGTATAACAACTCTCAGAGTGCCTCCACTAAACAGTCTCCTTTTTACTCTAATCTAGGTTATCATCCTAACATTCTACCACGATTTCCCATAGAAACGCCTTTACCAGCAGTGGCTGAAAGAATCACGTCTTTACAGAAGAATATGGATCTTCTAAAGGAAAATCTGGAATCGGCTCAAGAAAGGTACAAGAAAGCAGCAGATAAATTTCGTAAACCTGCACCAGCTTTCAAGGTAGGAGACTTGGTCTGGCTGTCAACCAGAAATCTTAAGTTAAGGATTCCATCGTCTAAGTTGGGACATAAGTACATTGGACCCTATAAAATCAGTAAAATTATAAGTGCCGTTGCTTGTCGTCTTCAACTGCCCAGAACTATGAGAATCCACCCTGTCTTTCATGTATCCCTACTAAAGGCTGCAACACCCAATACGTTTCCTGGACGTTCTTCTCCTTGCCCTGACCCAGTGCTAGTCGATGGTCAGGAAGAATTTGTGGTGGAAAGAATTTTAGATTCCAGGTTGTATAGAAATCAGTTACAATATCTGATTAAATGGCAGGGCTACCCAGTGGAGGACAACTCATGGGAACCAGTCAATAACGTTAATGCTCCTCGCTTGCTCCGTCAGTTTCATCAGAGGTACCCACACAAGCCTGGTCTGAGGTCATCCGGAGGTTGTCCTTAAGGGGGGAGTAATGTAAGGTTCTATGTATATATTCCTGAAACTCAGTTTGTTCGTCAGCCATTTTACTTTCTGTCTTTCTGTAGCTATCTTGCCCTCAGTCAAAATGGAGTTTCCAGCTTGCATGTTCCCGCCCTGATTCTCTCCTTTGCTTCTTAAGCAGCCACAGCTGAGCAATCAGTGCTTCAGAATCTAGCCTGCAGTGAACCTGTGACTTGACTCCTGTAAGCCTTGGACCTTGTACTCCAGCTATTCCTACTGAGGAACTCTGAAGCACTTGTGGACTCTGAACCCTGCTCTTTGAAAGACCCACGTTTGCATGGACTTACGGTAACAGAGAAGAAGATCCTGAATCTGTGTTGGAGAGTGATTTGCTGAGCTTAGTTTACTCTGGCCTGCTGTGTTTCCTGCTTCTGTGTCTGCAAACTGTGTGACTATTTCTGCCAACTTGTATGAAGTAATACAGGACTTTTCTATATCAAACCTGTGTCTCATGTATGTTCATCGCACCCAAGCACAAGACGCTATATGAACTGTACTACATACATTACAAGATTCTGAAGCCAAAACGTTAGTGTCTGCTGGGTCTGGAAGGCTGTGTCTGCTGTAACTGTGGATATCAGACGTCCGGTTGTACTTTCTGTGATGACAGTGGTTGTGACTTCTCACAACCATTCCAGGTGAGCAATTCCCTTAAGTTTTTTCTTTCTGCAGTGTTATCACAGGTAAACACTATTGTTTTTTTTTTCTTTTCTCTTTTTTGTCTGCTGTAACTCTGGATATCAGATGTCTGGTTGAAACTTTCTGTGATGATAGTGGTTGTGACTTCTCACAACCATTCCAGGTGAGCAGTTCCCTTAATTTTTTTTTTCTCTCTGCAGTGTTGCCACAGGTGAACACTATTGTTTTTTTTTTTTTCTCCTCTCCTCTTCTTCCAGTAATCCTGTCTTAAAAGATCTGGAAAATGGAGGCCCGCATAAAGGAACTTTGCGGAGTGACTGATAATATCCTTGCAGATTTGCAGAATATAAAGACCCGTTTTACAAATCTACAGGACCTCAATAATCACAATTTGCAAGTGGTTGGACAGACTACCCAGGATTTGCGAGCCAGGATTGAGGTTCTAGAGGGGCGAGTCCAGGCTCCTGCCGTAGCCCCGAGTGCTGGGATTCCCAAGTTGCCCCTTTTCGTTTTGGCGGTGAACGTGAGAAATTCAGGGGATTTATTAATTAATGCAATCTTTTTTTTTCTGCACATGCTTCACAATTTCCCACTGAACGATCTAAGGTGCTTACTATAATTATGTTGCTTACCAACAAGGCTTTGATGTGGGCAAACCCTCTGATTGAGACTGAGGATGATTGTTTGAATCACCTTGATGATTTTATTTCAGCCATGGGGCAGGTGTTTGATGACCCCAATCTAGGTGCAACAGCTGAAGCAGCCATGTTAGCTTTGCACCAAGGTAAGCACTCGGTAGCTGAATATGCCTTGGATTTCAGGAGATGGGCCCTTGATACCACCTGGGACAGTTCCGCCCAAAAATCTATTTTTCGAAAGGGGTTATCTCCACTGATTAAGGATGAACTTGCTCGTGCCGACCCTCCCACTGCGTTAGGTGACTTTATTAACTACTGCATCCGTATTGATACTCGTCTGACTGAACGCAGGCAAGAGAGATGGTTCGAAAGCAATCGTACTAACCTTTTCCTACCTTCCTCTCCAGCTAAGGAACCTTTGAGTAGGATTACATGGGAACCTGAACCTGAACCCATGCAGGTAGACTCTTTACAACGACGGGTTAGTGATGCACGCAAGGAACATCGTTTTAAGGAGAATCTATGTTTCTATTGTGGTAAGTCAGGGCACTTCATTATAAACTGCCCCAGCCGTTCTCGTAAGACTACTGCAGCACTCATTCATTGTGAGTGTTGCGAGAGGGGATCTGTCAGGTCCGAGCCTCAGGCTCCAGAGAGATCTGCAGCAACAGATCTTGATTTCTCGGACTTAAACTCCGTTACCTCTGAGGACGTTGACTGTGTAAACGCTGCCATTTTTCAAGTTTCCTCAGCGGTGTCCCAGCTGAGTTGTAAGAAAAACAATTCTCATTGCTTTCTTTCCATCAAACTCTGGGTTGACTCAGCTTGGGTGTCTAGCTCTGCTATGATCGACTCAGGGGCAAGTGGAAATTTTATGGATGTCTCCTTTGCTCTGAAACAGGGAATACGTTCAGTGAAGAAGGCTACTCCAGTACAGATGGAAACTGTGGATGGCTCCCTGCTGACCTCTGGACCAGTGGATCAGGAAACAGAGCCTTTGAAGGTTCTTATGGGTAAAGATCATCAAGAGAAACTATCCTTTATGCTTATCTCTTCTCCCCACTTTCCCATTATTCTAGGGCTACCATGGCTGCAGGCTCAGAATCCTACCATTAACTGGGAGACCAAGGAATTACACTTTCCAGAGAAACAGATGAGTCCAAAAGTTTCAGCTTGCTCTGTTCCTAAAGGAATCATGTCAGTCCCTGAACTACCAGCTGTATACCAAGACTATGTGGATTTATGTGACAAGAAGAACGCTGACCAGCTTCCTCCTCACCGTCCATATGATTGTCCAATTGAATTATTGCCTGGAGCAGAGATACCTTTTTGGTAAGATCTACCCCCTGGCGGGGCCCGAGCTAAAGGCTTTAAAGGATTACATAGACGAAAATCTAGCCAAGGGCTTCATACGCCCCTCTTCATCTCCTGCAGGTGCACCCATCTTCTTTGTAAAGAAGAAAGATGGATCTCTGAGACCATGCGTAGACTATAGGGAACTCAATAAGGTTACTATTAGAAACCGTTATCCATTGCCTTTAATCCCTGAGTTATTGGAGAGAGTGCGACATGCCAAAATTTTTTCTAAACTAGATCTTCGTGGGGCCTATAACTTAGTCCGTATTAGACCTGGGATGAATGGAAGACTGCATTCAGGTCACGCTATGGACACTTTGAATATTTAGTTATGCCTTTTGGTCTGAGTACCGCCCCAGCCACTTTCCAACACTTGGTGAATGACATCTTCAGGGATCTCCTAGATACATTCGTGGTAATTTATTTGGATGATATTCTAATTTTTTCTAACTCCACAGAGGAACATCATGGACATGTGAGAATGGTCTTGGAACGTCTAAGACAAAATCATCTTTACATCAAACTTGAAAAGTGTGAATTCCATAGGACCGAAATTCAATTTCTGGGGTATGTACTGTCTACACAAGGAATTAGTATGGATGGAAGCAAAACCCAAGCCATCAAGGATTGGCCAAGTCCTAGAAATGTGAAGGAGGTACAGCGCTTCATCGGGTTTGCCAACTTCTATAGACGTTTCATTAGAAATTTCTCTGAAGTAGTGTCACCTATCACTCAACTTACCCGGAAAGAGTCTAGGTTCTCCTGGACTCCCCAAGCCCAGGAAGCATTTTCCCGTCTAAAAGATAAATTTACCACTGCACCTATCCTAGTACATCCCAACCCCGAGCTTGCCTTCATAATAGAGGTGGATGCTTCAGACTGTGCCATTGGAGCTATACTCTCTCAGAGAACAGGTGAGAAGAATGTCTTGCATCCCTGTGCCTTCTTTTCCCAGCAGTTGTCTTCGGCTGAGAGGAACTACGATGTGGGCAATAGAGAGTTGTTGGCCATTATTGCCGCCTTCAAAGAATGGAGACACCTTCTTCAGGGAGCTGCACAGCAAATAGTCGTCCTGACAGACCATCGTAACCTTGAGTTTATCAGGTCGGCTAAGTGTCTGACTCCTCGCCAGGCTCGCTGGAATCTTTTCTTAAACCAATTTAATTTTATCATTTCTTATAGACCAGGATCGCGCAATGGAAAGGCTGATGCACTCTCTAGGATTTACTCAGCAGAGACACGTCCAATTACTCCTCCTAAGACTATTCTTCCTGACTCTAGATTCCTAGGAGTAATTCATAATCAAGACCTACTTAAGGACATCAAGGAAGCATACCATGCGGATTCCTTTTTGGCACAACCCCCAAGGGACGTAAGTCTTGTCTTTAAGAATGGTGTGTGGATTCAGGGACAACGCCTGTATATTCCTGAAACAGTCAGATTGAGAGTATTGCAACTCATTCACGATTCCAAGATAGCTGGGCATAGGAGAATTCTAAAGACACAGGAATTTCTTTCTCGTTTCTTTTGGTGGCCCACTTGCAGGAAGGATGTTTTGAATTATGTCACTTCATGTGAGGTCTGTGCAAGATGCAAAACACCTCGCTCCTCACCAACTGGTCTGTTACAGCCTCTTCCCACCCCGTCCCGCCCGTGGGGATCCATTTCTATGGACTTCATTGTGGAGTTACCAACCTCTCAGGGAAAGAACACCATTTTAGTGGTGGTTGACCGTCTAACAAAGGCAGCTCATTTTATCCCTTGTGTCGGCTTACCCACTGCAAAACAGACATCAGATTTGATGATTAAAGATGTGTTTCGCTTACATGGAGTACCGGATGAGGTTATTTCGGATCGAGGGGTGCAATTCACTTCTAGGTTTTGGCAAAATTTCTGTGCAGCATTGGACATTAAAGTAAACCTTTCTTCTGCTTTTCATCCCCAGACTAATGGACAGACCGAACGAACCAATCAAACCCTGGAGCAGTATCTCCGCTGCTTTATCTGCCACCTACAGGATGATTGGGTGGATCTACTTCCATTAGCTGAGTTCTCGTATAACAACTCTCAGAGTGCCTCCACTAAACAGTCTCCTTTTTACTCTAATCTAGGTTATCATCCTAACATTCTACCACGATTTCCCATAGAAACGCCTTTACCAGCAGTGGCTGAAAGAATCACGTCTTTACAGAAGAATATGGATCTTCTAAAGGAAAATCTGGAATCGGCTCAAGAAAGGTACAAGAAAGCAGCAGATAAATTTCGTAAACCTGCACCAGCTTTCAAGGTAGGAGACTTGGTCTGGCTGTCAACCAGAAATCTTAAGTTAAGGATTCCATCGTCTAAGTTGGGACATAAGTACATTGGACCCTATAAAATCAGTAAAATTATAAGTGCCGTTGCTTGTCGTCTTCAACTGCCCAGAACTATGAGAATCCACCCTGTCTTTCATGTATCCCTACTAAAGGCTGCAACACCCAATACGTTTCCTGGACGTTCTTCTCCTTGCCCTGACCCAGTGCTAGTCGATGGTCAGGAAGAATTTGTGGTGGAAAGAATTTTAGATTCCAGGTTGTATAGAAATCAGTTACAATATCTGATTAAATGGCAGGGCTACCCAGTGGAGGACAACTCATGGGAACCAGTCAATAACGTTAATGCTCCTCGCTTGCTCCGTCAGTTTCATCAGAGGTACCCACACAAGCCTGGTCTGAGGTCATCCGGAGGTTGTCCTTAAGGGGGGAGTAATGTAAGGTTCTATGTATATATTCCTGAAACTCAGTTTGTTCGTCAGCCATTTTACTTTCTGTCTTTCTGTAGCTATCTTGCCCTCAGTCAAAATGGAGTTTCCAGCTTGCATGTTCCCGCCCTGATTCTCTCCTTTGCTTCTTAAGCAGCCACAGCTGAGCAATCAGTGCTTCAGAATCTAGCCTGCAGTGAACCTGTGACTTGACTCCTGTAAGCCTTGGACCTTGTACTCCAGCTATTCCTACTGAGGAACTCTGAAGCACTTGTGGACTCTGAACCCTGCTCTTTGAAAGACCCACGTTTGCATGGACTTACGGTAACAGAGAAGAAGATCCTGAATCTGTGTTGGAGAGTGATTTGCTGAGCTTAGTTTACTCTGGCCTGCTGTGTTTCCTGCTTCTGTGTCTGCAAACTGTGTGACTATTTCTGCCAACTTGTATGAAGTAATACAGGACTTTTCTATATCAAACCTGTGTCTCATGTATGTTCATCGCACCCAAGCACAAGACGCTATATGAACTGAACTACATACATTACAGTGTCACAGTAACGTCAGCTGGTACTCGGTTGTGACATTGCCTCTTTTCCTTCTGCTACCCGTCCGGGGTCCAGTACCGTCAACTGGTTCTCCCCAGTGCCTTTGGCCTAGGTGCCTCCATCTCCGTATCCGAGTTCCACCAACGTCTGCTGGTCCTTGGTAGTGCTTTGGAGCACAGGTACCTCCTGCTTAGTAACCGTGTCACAGTAACGTCAGCTGGTACTCGGTTGTGACATTGCCTTTTTCCTTCTGCTACCCGTCCGGGTTCCAGCACAGTCAGCTGGTCCTCGTTACTTCCATTGTCTCTTGCTCCATCTGATACCCGTCAGGGTTCCAGTAACGTCAGCTGTTTCTCGGAAATTAGACGACCTTAAAGACCACCCAGAAGAAGATGACGACAACAAGGACGACGAGCATGAAGCCAACCAGCCTGAACACCATCACAAAGAAAAAATATAAGATTACCCAGAAGAAGATCACCAACAGGAAAAAGAAGGTTACGACAAACTACAAGATACAGAACAAGAGACAGAAGAACAATAAGCAGAAGATCAAAAAGCAGAAGAACATGAAGTATAAGACCAAAATGAAGAGCAAAATATATGCTCTATATTCTAAGCAGAAGAAGACTAAGCAGTGTATGGGGGTGAGTCCGTTCCTCCTCGTGGTGCCCCTGGAAAATGCCTGCTGCTGCAGGCTAAACTGAACACGGACAAATACTGTTGTAATTTAAATCTTTTGTGACAGCAAGAACGGAAGGATGAACAATTCATACTTTTACAGATTACAAGTACAGGAATCTCTGTCACAAATAAGAATATGATGAAAAAGATGAAGAGGAAGAAGATGAAGAATTTGAATATGAAGAAGATTAATTAGTTTAATAATAACAATATGAGTAATGTAAACAAAAACATGAATAGCAAGAAGTTTAAGAAGAAGATTAAGAAGGTGAAGATGAAGAATAATTTGATGAGAAAGATGATGGTGCTGCTGAAGATTATGAAGGAGAAAGTGTGGCACTGGCAAAAGTTAAAAAGGTGAAGAGCATGGAAGTTGTGAAACATACATATTTGCCAAAATAGAAAAAAGGTTAACAACATTGTCAATTTGTTAGTCAATCCAAACGTATTTCCAAAAAAAAATATATTAATGCTATTCCAATGCATTGGGTTAAACATGTATGCCTTTATTGTCTCCTCAACCTCCCCCAATACATTCTACATTAGTCTTTGTTGTTTTCCTTCATGTACAATTAACCAACAAGGCAAGAATGTTTTTTTTTAATGTCGATCTTTGGTTCCCATAGACTTACATTGGACTTCCGGTATCGGAATCGGATATCGACGATATTTAGTGATATCGGTGATACCATTCCGATCCGATATTTTTAGATATCGAGCAGTATCGCTCAACACTACACCAGACTAATAAGTAGGCAGGGTATATTTTATAAGCATGAAGCCATCACCTAGGTATATAAAAAGAAATCAACCCAACAGATCTCTATATGTAAACCAATGGCCACATTTAAGGTGCATAGGACCCTTTTGAGAAAGCACTGCCGCGAAACGCGCGTCAGGGGGTCTGCTCTTGGGAGACGCACAGACTCAGCCAATCAATATGGGTAAGCTAGACTTATGATATGCACTATGCACCTTAAATGTGGCCATTGGTTTACATATAGAGATATGTTGGGTTGATTTCTTTTTATATACCTATGTGATGGCTTCATGCTTATAAAATATACCCTGGCTACTTATTAGTCTGTTGCTGTCTATCCTACCGACAGCTTATCCTCGTGACACCTCTATGTTTATTTGGGCCTTTATTGTTGGCATTTTGTAATGTTAATAAAGATTGAGATACTTTTTGAGAAATGGTTCATGCTCCTTTCTTTCTTGTTTAAATACATTTCTGGGAGTTTTTGCTCTGTATTGGCATCAGGGCCAAACTATTTGGGGTGATTATTTTTCACCACTATTTGGCATTATTATTGTATGACTTTTGTTTCAATTGTAGTAACTTTAGTATTTTTTCGATAGCCTAGTTTTAATGGGATGTTTCATTCCGATCTCATCTGCACCATGAACTAAGGACAAACATATAATGATTATATACTGTAGTTCTAAGTCTAGATCCATTTCTCCACCTCCACAGTCCGGAGATATTACGGAGATATGCGCAAGATCTGGTCCATTTGTGTATTTGATTCTAAATTCATCCATGGCCCCCAAATCTTAAAGAACTGATCCCACCTGTCGTTTCTAGAAGCTTCAATGCGTTCATAGAGCATAATATTGTTTCATTATACGTTTATACCTATATTTAGACTTTATACATGTACTTTAGATGTGTACTGGACCAATTTTTAGGAATACTCTGACCCTTTTTTGGTATGTTGTTCATTTTACCTTTATACTGATGAAAAGATGTTACATTTTATGAGACCCTTTTATACTCAATTTTCTTTGTGCGAGTCGTGTTCTTTAAATGTAACCTGTCAGGTCCCCCATGACCTCCAATCCAGTAGCAATCAGTTATAAGTGATTACACTCCCTCCCTAACCATCCCTGTATAACGTAATTCAGTTAAATAAATGCTTATAATTCCGCTTTTCTCCAAAGACGGGTGTACACTTCCTGACTTAAGGGACGTGCACTGTGCATGTCTGTAAGTTTAGAAGATAGCTTCTGGTCATGTGCAGTGTGCACCTCCAAAGCCGGGAAGGGTACACCCAGTTTCAGAGGAGCAGGGACGCTGTCGTAATGAGCATACATTTTTTCAGGACAACCAAATAAAATACCCTACCCTGTTATGTTTCGGTAGCTGAGGAGAAACTGCAAAAAATAGCCAAAGTAGCAATACACCAGAGAGGCTGGAAACTATTGGATTGCAGTAACCTAAACTAACCGCCACACTAGAAGTAGCCGTGGAGCGTACCTACGGTGATCCTAGGCGCCTCGTCACAGCCGGAGAGATAGCTACACCTAAAGGCAGAAAGATGAATGCTATCTGCCTCGGAGCAGAATCCCCAAAGAAATAGGAAGCCCCCGAACATGTAATGGCGGTTAGACAAGAAGAAAACACGGACAAAGACAGAAAATAGAATGAGCAAACGCTGGGGTCCAATCTGTCTAGATAGAAAAGTATAGGAAAGAATTCTGACTGCAACCCAAAAAAACCCTGACAAAAATACCAACACTTCTGATTAACAAAAAACCTGAGATCACACGATCTCTACCACCTAAATCAGATCTCTGGTGTAACACACAGCAACACAGCAAATAAAAAGTGACAAAGGAACAAAGCAAAAATGCAAACACACAATGAGCACAATTGCAGGGCAAGACCCCAAAAGGGGACCAGGCTGCAGTCCACTGCAAGTAGCAAACCAGCAGTGAAAATACAACAGAGGAAAAAAAAAGCAAAACACTTATCTGAATGAGAACAGGAAAGCCAGATGTGCTCCAAGCAAGAGCAGGAGGAACAATTGATTACCGGCAAGGCTGCTGGGAACTCAGGTCACTAATATCATACCATTCAGAGCCAGCTGAAGACCATTCAGTAATTAGTTCATTACCCTCAGCAACCACCAGAGGGAGCCCCAGCTCAGAAGTTGCCTCCAAGGTATTCACAACACTACCCTGAGGACAGGAGCTGTAAGGTTCTGTGTACATGTTCCTGAAACTCAGTTTGTTCGTCAGCCATTTTACTTTCTGTCTTGCTGCAGCTATCTTGCCCTCAGTCAAAATGGAGTTTCCAGCTTGC
Source organism: Oophaga sylvatica (assembly GCA_033576555.1). Lineage (NCBI taxonomy): Eukaryota > Metazoa > Chordata > Amphibia > Anura > Dendrobatidae > Oophaga > Oophaga sylvatica. Next base: position 125,820 of record JARQOD010000138.1, read on the forward strand.
ATGTTCCCGCCCTGATTCTCTCCTTTTGCTTCTTAAGCAGCCACAGCTGAGCAATCAGTGCTTCAGAATCTAGCCTGCAGTGAACCTGTGACCTGACTCCTAAAGCCTTGGACCTTGTACTCCAGCTATTCCTACTGAGGAACTCTGAAGCACTTGTGGACTCTGAACCCTACGCTCTTTGAAAGACCTACGTTTGCATGGACTTACGGTAACAGAGAAGAAGATCCTGAACCTGTTGTGGAGAGTGATTGCTGAGCTTAGATTACTCTGGCCTGCTGTGTCTCCTGCTTCTGTGTCTGCAAACTGTGTGACTATTTTTGCCAACTTGTATGAAGTAATACAAGACTTTCTATATCAAACCTGTGTCTCATGTATTTTCATCGCACCCAAGCACAAGACGCTATATGAACTGTACTACATACATTACAAGATTCTGAAGCCAAAACGTTAGTGTCTGCTGGGTCTGGAAAGGCTGTGTCTGCTGTAACTGTGGATATCGGATGTCCGGTTGTACTTTCTGTGATGACAGTGGTTGTGACTTCTCACAACCATTCCAGTACTCCTGTCTTAAAAGATCTGGAAAATGGAGGCCCGCATAAAGGAACTTTGCGGAGTGACTGATAATATCCTTGCAGATTTGCAGAATATAAAGACCCGTTTTTCAAGCCTACAGGACCTCACTAATCAAGTTGCCCCCTTTTCGTTTTGGCGGTGAACGTGAGAAATTCAGGGGATTTATTAATCAATGCAATCTTTTTTTTTCTGCACATGCTTCACAATTTCCCACTGAACGATCTAAGGTGCTTACTATAATTATGTTGCTTACCAACAAGGCTTTGATGTGGGCAAACCCTCTGATTGAGACTGAGGATGATTGTTTGAATCACCTTGATGATTTTATTTCAGCCATGGGGCAGGTGTTTGATGACCCCAATCGAGGTGCAACAGCTGAAGCAGCCATGTTAGCTTTGCACCAAGGTAAGCACTCGGTAGCTGAATATGCCTTGGATTTCAGGAGATGGGCCCTTGATACCACCTGGGACAGTTCCGCCAAAAAATCTATTTTTCGAAAGGGGTTATCTCCACTGATTAAGGATGAACTTGCTCGTGCCGACCCTCCCACTGCGTTAGGTGACTTTATTAACTACTGCATCCGTATTGATACTCGTCTGACTGAACGCAGGCAAGAGAGATGGTTCGAAAGCAATCGCACTAACCTTTTCCTACCTTCCTCTCCAGCTAAGGAACCTTTGAGTAGGATTACACGGGAACCTGAACCTGAACCCATGCAGGTAGACTCTTTACAACGACGGGTTAGTGATGCACGCAAGGAACATCGTTTTAAGGAAAATCTATGTTTCTATTGTGGTAAGTCAGGGCACTTCATTATAAACTGCCCCAGCCGTTCTCGTAAGACTACTGCAGCACTCATTCATTGTGAGTGTTGCGAGAGGGGATCTGTCAGGTCCGAGCCTCAGGCTCCAGAGAGATCTGCAGCAACAGATCTTGATTTCTCGGACTTAAACTCCGTTACCTCTGAGGACGTTGACTGTGTAAACGCTGCCATTTTTCAAGTTTCCTCAGCGGTGTCCCAGCTGAGTTGTAAGAAAAACAATTCTCATTGCTTTCTTTCCATCAAACTCTGGGTTGACTCAGCTTGGGTGTCTAGCTCTGCTATGATCGACTCAGGGCAAGTGGAAATTTTATGGATGTCTCCTTTGCTCTGAAACAGGGGATACGTTCAGTGAAGAAGGCTACTCCAGTACAGATGGAAACTGTGGATGGCTCCCTGCTGACCTCTGGACCAGTGGATCAGGAAACAGAGCCTTTGAGGGTTCTTATGGGTAAAGATCATCAAGAGAAACTGTCCTTTATGCTTATCTCTTCTCCCCACTTTCCCATTATTCTAGGGCTACCATGGCTGCAGGCTCAGAATCCTACCATTAACTGGGAGACCAAGGAATTACACTTTCCAGAGAAACAGATGAGTCCAAAAGTTTCAGCTTGCTCTGTTCCTAAAGGAACCATGTCAGTCCCTGAACTACCAGCTGTATACCAGGACTATGTGGATTTATGTGACAAGAACGCTGACCAGCTTCCTCCTCACCGTCCATATGATTGTCCAATTGAATTATTGCCTGGAGCAGAGATACCTTTTGGTAAGATCTACCCCTGGCGGGGCCCGAGCTAAAGGCTTTAAAGGATTACATAGACGAAAATCTAGCCAAGGGCTTTATACGCCCCTCTTCATCTCCTGCAGGTGCACCCATCTTCTTTGTAAAGAAGAAAGATGGATCTCTGAGACCATGCGTAGACTATAGGGAACTCAATAAGGTTACTATTAGAAACAGTTATCCATTGCCTTTAATCCCTGAGTTATTGGAGAGAGTGCGACATGCCAAAATTTTCTCTAAACTAGATCTTCGTGGGGCCTATAACTTAGTCCGTATTAGACCTGGGGATGAATGGAAGACTGCATTCAGGTCACGCTATGGACACTTTGAATATCTAGTTATGCCTTTTGGTCTGAGTACCGCCCCAGCCACTTTCCAACACTTGGTGAATGACACCTTCAGGGATCTCCTAGATACATTCGTGGTAATTTATTTGGATGATATTCTAATTTTTTCTAACTCCACAGAGGAACATCATGGACATGTGAGAATGGTCTTGGAACGTCTAAGACAAAATCATCTTTACATCAAACTTGAAAAGTGTGAATTCCATAGGACCGAAATTCAATTTCTGGGGTATGTACTGTCTACACAAGGAATTAGTATGGATGGAAGCAAAACCCAAGCCATCAAGGATTGGCCAAGTCCTAGAAATGTGAAGGAGGTACAGCGCTTCATCGGGTTTGCCAACTTCTATAGACGTTTCATTAGAAATTTCTCTGAGGTAGTGTCACCTATCACCCAACTTACCCGGAAAGAGTCTAGGTTCTCCTGGACTCCCCAAGCCCAGGAAGCATTTTCCCGTCTAAAAGATAAATTTACCACTGCACCTATCCTAGTACATCCCAACCCCGAGCTTGCCTTCATAATAGAGGTGGATGCTTCAGACTGTGCCGTTGGAGCTATACTCTCTCAGAGAACAGGTGAGAAGAATGTCTTGCATCCCTGTGCCTTCTTTTTCAAGCAGTTGTCTTCGGCTGAGAGGAACTACGATGTGGGCAATAGAGAGTTGTTGGCCATTATTGCCGCCTTCAAAGAATGGAGACACCTTCTTCAGGGAGCTGCACAGCAAATAGTCGTCCTGACAGATCATCGTAACCTTGAGTTTATCAGGTCGGCTAAGTGCCTGACTCCTCGCCAGGCTCGCTGGAATCTTTTCTTAAACCAATTTAATTTTATCATTTCTTATAGACCAGGATCGCGCAATGGAAAGGCTGATGCACTCTCTAGGATTTTGTCACGCTGTATAGCAGATATATATATGTGATGTCAGTAATCTATATCAAAAGGGCAACATACTATATAACATGCGCATAGATATATGATTACATAGATTTACCTGACAGAATGTCCAGAGGGTCAAAACGGAATCCGTTATACGCTGTCTCCGGCTAGAGGGTGACCGGGGTCTAAGCTGACCCTAAACTGGGGTCCTAACTAATCCCTCTACCTGGAGGTACTGTTAAAGGTACAGAGGTCCAGGCCACCAGCGTAAACCCTGTCTCCTATCAATCCCTGCCAACTGTATTCTAGTCCTAAGAAGGACCCTGAATACCACCAAAGGGAATGAACAGGTAACGGTTAATGAACAGAAAGACAAACAACAAAGACAAGAAATAAAGTGAATAAAGTCTTACATACAACACTCACACACAGTAGGAACACCTAAGGTCTCAGAGAAAAACTATAAGCTGTAAGAGTAAAAACAACTAAGGAGCTCTTAGCTTAAATATTCTCAGAACCGCTCCAGTCTGCTAAACTACATGAATGCTTTCACCGGCGTCTAACACCCAGACTGGCAGAAATATAAAGGAAACTAATTAGAACATAATCAAAAGCAGCCGGGCGAGGCTGCACCTAGCCTTAGCAAAGAGCTAGGAAAAATTAACTCTCTCATTACCAAAAAACAAAGAAACAGCAGCTCAGCTGTGAGAAGTCAGAATGTGCAATCGCGACGATCTTCATGGCGATGCACCCATGACAGTACCCCCCCTTCTACGAGGGGCCTCCGGACCCTCATGACCAGGTCTGTCCGGGTGAGTTGTGTGAAAGGTCCGAACCAATCGATCTGCGTTAACATCAGACGCAGGGACCCACGTCCCCTCCTCAGGACAATACCCCCTCCACTGAACTAAGTACTGAAGGGATCGGCGACTGAGACGTGAGTCAATGATTTTCGACCCATGAATTTCCACGTTATCATTGACCACCACTGAAGGAGGTAGAGGTGACGGTATGACTGGTGCCACATACTTTTTAAGTAATGACTTGTGAAACACATTATGATTTTTAAACGTAGGAGGGAGGTCCAGACGAAATGCCACAGGATTAATTATGGAACTGATCCTGTACGGCCCGATGAATCTGGGACCCAACCTCCAGGAGGAAACTTTACGTTTTATATTCCTGGTAGACAACCAAACCAGATCGTTCACCTTCAGATCTAGACCAGAAACTCTCCTCCTATCAGCCATCCGTTTGTAACGGTTCCCCGTAACCTTCAGTCTTAAGCGATCTGGAACTATCAGTCTCCCTGGAAGTCCCACAGGGGCGTCCCCCTGAGCCCCCAATACCTCCCCCTCAAGCTCAGAGCATACAGCTGACACTACAACTCCCTCCTGAGGAATAGGAACCGGATCATCCGTCTTCCCGGCCCTTGGGAAAGTACGAGATAAGGCATCAGGAAGCAACTTTATTGAGCAGTCATATGCGCGATAAGGAGGAAACTCTTTACACCCCTCCTCTGAGAACATCTCCCCAAAGTCCTCCAGAAAAGGAGACAAAGTCCTAGGCACAACCGCACCGATGACCGTGCTCATGCAGTTATTCTTGCAAAATTCACCCCACTGGCTTATCTTTCTGGATTGCCAATCAATCACTGGGTTATGTTTCGCCAACCAAGGAAGTCCCAACACAATAGGAGTAGGTAGACCCTCCAACACATAACAAGACAATTGCTCTTTATGTATTGCCCCTACTCGAAGATCTATGTTATGAACAGCTTGTACCAAGCTACCTTGACCAAGAGGTCTAGAATCAATAGAGAGTATAGGGACCGGTTTGGCCAATACACTCAGTTGCATACCATGCACCTGGGCAAACCGAGCGTCCACCAAATTAGCCCCGGACCCACTATCAAGAAAAACAGAAATCCTCTCAGTTCTAGTACCAATCACCACCTCCGCAGGCACGAGAAACTGAGAGGGATTTGGGGACGAAATACACACTCCCAGGTTAACTCCTTGGCTCAAAGAGGTCCGGGATGGACACCCCCCAACAAAATGTCCCTCTCTCCCGCAAAAGAAACACCTTCTAGTCTTGCGGCGCACCGCCGATTCCCTCCTACAAAATGATGTCCCTCCCAACTGCATGGGTTCCTCAGAACAGACCAGGGGAACCTCAGTATAAGGGACTTTAGTAGTAGGTGGAGTCATCATGGGGGCGGAGTTACCTCGCGTCTTCCCCGAAGTCGTCTATCAATGCGAATAGCGAGGGCCATAGCAGCCTCCAGTGATGGAGGAGAATCATACTGAGCCAACACATCTTTTAATTTGTCAGACAACCCTTGACAAAACTGGCTCCTAAGAGCTGGGTCATTCCACTGAGTATCTGTTGCCCATCTACGGAACTCAGAAGAATATTCCTCCGCTGGACGATTTCCTTGCCGTATTTTACGTAACCTTGTTTCAGCAAGGGAGACTCGATCCGGATCATCATATACCAGACCCAGGGCAGTAAAAAATCGATCCACTGACTGGAGATCTGGGGAGCCTGGAGGAATAGAGAACGCCCAAGATTGAGGGTCCCCTTGTAAGAGCGAGATAACAATTCCCACCCTCTGCTCTTCACTCCCAGATGACCGAGGCCGCAGCCGAAAGTACAATTTACATGCCTCCCGGAAAGTAAAAAATTTGTCCCGCCCACCAGTGAACCTGTCCGGGAGGCAACCTTAGGTTCAGATCTGGTTTGCTCCGGGAGGGACAAAACCTTGGACTTAATGTCTGCAAATTCCATGGACAACCCCTGCAACTGCCGGGCCAGCTGGGCTACTGGATCCATGACAGCTGGGGAGAATCTTTAGTTTGGCCGGTGAAAATGTCACGCTGTATAGCAGATATATATATGTGATGTCAGTAATCTATATCAAAAGGGCAACATACTATATAACATGCGCATAGATATATGATTACATAGATTTACCTGACAGAATGTCCAGAGGGTCAAAACGGAATCCGTTATACGCTGTCTCCGGCTAGAGGGTGACCGGGGTCTAAGCTGACCCTAAACTGGGGTCCTAACTAATCCCTCTACCTGGAGGTACTGTTAAAGGTACAGAGGTCCAGGCCACCAGCGTAAACCCTGTCTCCTATCAATCCCTGCCAACTGTATTCTAGTCCTAAGAAGGACCCTGAATACCACCAAAGGGAATGAACAGGTAACGGTTAATGAACAGAAAGACAAACAACAAAGACAAGAAATAAAGTGAATAAAGTCTTACATACAACACTCACACACAGTAGGAACACCTAAGGTCTCAGAGAAAAACTATAAGCTGTAAGAGTAAAAACAACTAAGGAGCTCTTAGCTTAAATATTCTCAGAACCGCTCCAGTCTGCTAAACTACATGAATGCTTTCACCGGCGTCTAACACCCAGACTGGCAGAAATATAAAGGAAACTAATTAGAACATAATCAAAAGCAGCCGGGCGAGGCTGCACCTAGCCTTAGCAAAGAGCTAGGAAAAATTAACTCTCTCATTACCAAAAAACAAAGAAACAGCAGCTCAGCTGTGAGAAGTCAGAATGTGCAATCGCGACGATCTTCATGGCGATGCACCCATGACAGATTTACTCAGCAGAGACACGTCCAATTACTCCTCCTAAGACTATTCTTCCTGACTCTAGATTCCTAGGAGTAATTCATAATCAAGACCTACTTAAGGACATCAAGGAAGCATACCATGCGGATTCCTTTTTGGCACAACCCCCAAGGGACGTAAGTCTTGTCTTTAAGAATGGTGTGTGGATTCAGGGACAATGCCTGTATATTCCTGAAACAGTCAGATTGAGAGTATTGCAACTCATTCACGATTCCAAGATAGCTGGGCATAGAGGAATTCTAAAGACACAGGAATTTCTCTCTCATTTCTTTTGGTGGCCCACTTGCAGGAAGGATATTTTAAACTATGTCACTTCATGTGAAGTCTGTGCAAGATGCAAAACACCTCGCTCCTCACCAACTGGTCTGTTACAGCCTCTTCCCACCCCGTCCCGCCCATGGGGATCCATTTCTATGGACTTCATTGTGGAGTTACCAACCTCTCAAGGGAAGAACACCATTTTAGTGGTGGTTGACCGTCTAACAAAGGCAGCTCATTTTATCCCTTGTGTCGGCTTACCCACTGCAAAACAGACATCAGATTTGATGATTAAAGATGTGTTTCGCTTACATGGAGTACCGGATGAGGTTATTTCGGATCGAGGTGTGCAATTCACTTCTAGGTTTTGGCAAAATTTCTGTGCAGCATTGGACATTAAAGTAAACCTTTCTTCTGCTTTTCATCCCCAGACTAATGGACAGACCGAACGAACCAATCAAACTCTGGAGCAGTATCTCCGCTGCTTTATCTGCCACCTATAGGATGATTGGGTGGATCTACTTCCATTAGCTGAGTTCTCGTATAACAACTCTCAGAGTGCCTCCACTAAGCAGTCTCCTTTTTACTCTAATCTAGGTTATCATCCTAACATTCTACCACGATTTCCCATAGAAACGCCTTTACCAGCAGTGGCTGAAAGAATAATAATAATCTTTATTTTTATATAGCGCTAACAGATTCCGCAGCGCTTTACAGTTTTGCACACATTATCGTCACTGTCCCCGATGGGGCTCACAATCTAGATTCCCTATCAGTATGTTTTTGGAGTGTGGGAGGAAACCGGAGTACCCGGAGGAAACCCACGCAAACACGGGGAGAACATACAAACTCCTTGCAGATGTTGTCCTAGATGGGATTCGAACCCAGGACTCCAGCGCTGCAAGGCTGTAGTGCTATCCACTGAGCCACCGTGCTGAATCACGTCTTTACAGAAGAATATGGATCTTCTAAAGGAGAATCTGGAATCGGCTCAGGAAAGGTACAAGAAAGCAGCAGATAAATTTCGTAAACCTGCACCAGCTTTCAAGGTAGGAGACTTGGTCTGGCTGTCAACCAGAAATCTTAAGTTAAGGATTCCATCGTCTAAGTTGGGACATAAGTACATTGGACCCTATAAAATCAGTAAAATTATAAGTGCCGTTGCTTGTCGTCTTCAACTGCCCAGAACTATGAGAATTCACCCTGTCTTTCATGTATCCCTACTAAAGGCTGCGACACCCAATACGTTTCCTGGATGTTCTTCTCCTTGCCCTGACCCAGTGCTAGTCGATGGTCAGGAAGAATTTGTGGTGGAAAGGATTTTAGATTCCAGGTTGTATAGAAATCAGTTACAATATCTGATTAAATGGCAGGGCTACCCAGTGGAGGACAACTCATGGGAACCAGTCAATAACGTTAATGCTCCTCGCTTGCTCCGTCAGTTTCATCAGAGGTACCCACACAAGCCTGGCCTGAGGTCATCCGGAGGTTGTCCCTAAGGGGGGAGTAATGTAAGGTTCTGTGTACATGTTCCTGAAACTCAGTTTGTTCGTCAGCCATTTTACTTTCTGTCTTGCTGCAGCTATCTTGCCCTCAGTCAAAATGGAGTTTCCAGCTTGCATGTTCCCGCCCTGATTCTCTCCTTTTGCTTCTTAAGCAGCCACAGCTGAGCAATCAGTGCTTCAGAATCTAGCCTGCAGTGAACCTGTGACCTGACTCCTAAAGCCTTGGACCTTGTACTCCAGCTATTCCTACTGAGGAACTCTGAAGCACTTGTGGACTCTGAACCCTGCTCTTTGAAAGACCCACGTTTGCATGGACTTACGGTAACAGAGAAGAAGATCCTGAACCTGTTGTGGAGAGTGATTGCTGAGCTTAGATTACTCTGGCCTGCTGTGTCTCCTGCTTCTGTGTCTGCAAACTGTGTGACTATTTTTGCCAACTTGTATGAAGTAATACAAGACTTTCTATATCAAACCTGTGTCTCATGTATTTTCATTGCACCCAAGCACAAGACGCTATATGAACTGTACTACATACATTACAGGAGCCTTCCTACATTTACGTTTACCATCTCTTTTGGCCGGTCACTAGCAACCAAAAGACCACTTATGACCTCCTTCCAGACTTTAATTAAACAGGAAATTAATCTCTCCTCCTCTGGCACATAGGTCTGGGTAGCCGTAGAGGTACGGTTATTAAGAGCAAACTCAGAAAGAGGCAGAAACTCCACCGAGTCTTCCTGATGAGAAGAAACAAAACATCTCAAATACTGCTCTACCTATTGGTTCATCCTTTCAGTTTGTCTATTAGTCTTGGGATGATAACCTGAGGAAAAAGACAGCTCGATACCCAATCTGGAGCAAAAACTACACCAAGAGCTAGCCAGAAACTAAATACCTCTATCAAAAATTATGTTTTTGGGAACACAATGCATATGCGAAATTAGCAGTTGGCAACTTTTGAAGTGAGACCAAATGAACCACTTTGCTAAAAATGTCCACCACCAACCACATAACTGTTGCTGTCAGAGTTAGGCAAAGTGGTGACAAAATCCATGAACAAACGAACCCGGGGCTGTGTCAGAACATCGTTAAGCAAGAGATAAATCACGGGAGCTTGACAAGAGACTTTAGCCATTGCACAGACTCTGATTTAACAGACATACTCTTTAATATCCCTATAACCATTCTGCCATCAGAATGACCTAGAAAGAGATCTCCATGTGGCAGATGAATCTGGATGCCCAGCTACAATGGAATCATGTACTTCATTAAGAAGATCTTCATGTAAAATGGCAGTACATAAAGTCTGTTCATAGGTAAACCTGCTGGCGCACTGTCCTGAGCATCCAGAATGCTCTGCCTGAGATCTACCTTCAGAGCACCAACCACTAACCCTTCACTATGAATCTTGACAGGATTTTCGTCCCTCAACTCTGGGACAAAGATATGGAACATCAGCTTTGACATTCTTAGATCAGGGAATATAAGTAGCATCAAAATCAAACCTGGCAAAAAAGGGTCCACTCAGCCTGTCTGTTGTTTAAGCACTTAGCAGCACAGTATAGACAGTCACCTTATGGCTCTAACAGAAGGGTCTCTTAGGATCTTTCGCCAATGACATATAGTTCTTCTGGATTATTTAAATTTTTTTGTCAGTCATGTAATCATAAAATATAAATGTACTAATATTACTTATCCATGGTGGTCCGTGTTCTCCTATAGATAAAATATTGTAGCTATACTAATGCCCATATACCTCAGCCCTGGGTAGGTGTGTTGAAGGACTTGTGGTGAGGTCATGACCATGTGACCTAACCATGTTATCCTGACCTCACCTGTGGGTGGGGTTACAGCTATGTAACAGAGTTGTGTTTGACACGTGGAGAGGGTTGTGGGAGTCTGCCAGTGTGGACAGACTTCCATGTGTCCAGGCAGGACATTACAGAGAGGTCTCTGTGTCTGAAGTATGGGACATTGGTACTGTGTTGTGCCTAGTTGGTTTATGGAGCAATAAACCTGATGAACTTTTGATAGAAAACGTGCCTCCTGATTGCCTCCGTCGCAGCTGAGTGAGTCGAAACCTTACAATTGGTGGATGGAATGCTGGCAGCGACCCAGGGAGCACATGTTGCTGGGAATCAGGAGCCAGAGGAGGAACGGACGGTCTGGAAACCATGAGTGTGACAGAGGTCATTGAAAAGCAGTGATTATAGACTGTATATTCATGCTGATGGGATACCTCTGAGAGGAGGTGTCCGGAAATCTCTGTGGCCAAGAGTATAACAGACAGGAGTCTGTTTTGTGCTCACTGGTCAGTGAGAGACTATTTTTTTCTTCTAAAACACGTGTGAGGTGTTTGCTGTGGCTCGGCAGGGTCACGAAGATGACAAGCGGCTGGCTGTGGATCGGCGGGTGCACGAAGGTGACAAGCGGCTCACTGTGGATCGGCGGGTCCATGAAGATGGCGCAGCGGAAGCGTGCAGAGACTTGTGGTAGCGGGAGCTACAGTGACTGTTGCTGCAAGAGGTTCTGCAGGAGCTGCAGTAACAGCCACAGCAGCTTATGAGCAGCATCTGGAGGTGTTGGTGGTTTGTGGCTGCAACGGAAGCGGTGGCAGTGTCAGCAGGAGCTGCTGAGGTGCCATAAGGACATCAGAGGTCCAGAGTGGGCGACCTCTTAAAGTGACGGTACCAGCCCCAAAGTGACATAGGGTCTGTGTGAACTGGGGCCTGTGGGAGCCGTGGTGTGTACCCAAGTGATGGGTGGTGTCCCTAAAAGGGGAGGAGTCCCAAAAGGGGGGCGGCAACCCAAAACAGGGATAGTTACTCAAAAGGGGGTGGTAGCCCAAATCAGACCAGTTGCCCAAAAGGGGACGGAGTCCCAAAAGGGGGCGGTAACCCAAATTGGGATGGTGGCCCAAAAGGGGGTGGAGTGTCATGTGTGCATTGCCACGAAGATCGTCGCGGTTGCACATTTTGACTTCTCACAGCTGAGCTGCTGTTTCTTTGTGTTTGGCAGCTAGGGAGTTAATTCTGTCTGTGCTCGGTACTGGGACTGGGTGCAGTTTCTCCCGGCTGCAATTGATTATTTGTTGATTGGTTTCCTTTAAATTCCTGGTTGTCTGCTTGGGGAGTTGCCAGTGAAACCTTCATGCAGACCACAGATAGGAATGAATCTGTATAGACTTTAGTTGTGAGCTCCTTAGTTGTTCTAAGCTCAACTTGGTTAGAGTTTATTTCCCAGACCATTTATGTTCCTTTGGTGTTTGAGTGTGTATGCAAGCGAGTGTTATCCTGTCTGTCTTATATGTCTAATCTGTGTATTTAGCTGAGATCAGCCCATATCCCTTTGGTGGTAGTCAGGATCCTTCTTAGGACTGATTACAGGGTTCAGGGTCTGATAGGAGACAGGGTAGGTTGGAGACTTGGACCTCTGAACCATTATCAGTACCTCCAAGGTGAGGGATTAGTTAGGACCCCAGTTTAGGGTCAGGTTAGATCCCGGTCCACCTCTTTCCTGTTTCAGCTCATCAAGTCCTCAAGATTAACCCTGAGTTCAGCAGATATCGTGTCAGGTAAATCTATTCTATACTTACATGCTGATGTTGCTATACTAGTTGTTGTATAGAGTGTTGTTCCTGTATTAATAGTTTACTGACATTGTATACATATCATTAGACAGCGTGACATGGAGTCCCAAAAGGGGCGATAACCCAAATTGGGATGGTGGCCCAAAAGGAGGCGGAGTCCCAAAAGGGGGCGATAACCCAAATTGGGATGGTAGCCCAAAAGGGGCGGAGTCCCAAAAGGGGCGGCAACCAAAAAGGGGATGGTGGCCCAAAAGGGGTGGAGCAAACCAGAGTTGAACCTAAAGTAGCTCTCCCCGACAGGTTCACTGGTGGGCGAGACAAATTTTTCACCTTCCGGGAGGCATGTAAATTGTATTTTCGGCTTCGGCCTCGATCATCAGGGAGTGAGGAGCAGAGAGTGGGAATTGTTATCTCACTTCTGCAAGGGGACCCTCAATCCTGGGCATTTTCCCTTCCTCCGGGATCCCCGGCTCTACTGTCTGTAGATCAATTTTTTACTGCCCTGGGATTGGTATATGATGACCCAGATCGGGTCTCTCTTGCTGAGACAAAATTACGTAAGATACAGCAGGGAGATCGTCCGGCAGAGGAATTTGCTTCTGAGTTTCGTAGATGGGCCACAGATACTCAGTGGAATGACCCAGCTCTTAGGAGCCAGTTTTGTCATGAGCTTTCTGATAAATTAAAAGACATTTTGGCTCAGTATGAGTCTCCTCCTTCTCTGGAGGCTGCTATGGCCTTAGCTATCCGTACTGATAGACGGCTTCGGGAGAGGGGTGAGGTAACCCCACTCCCTGTTGTTTCTCCACCTACCACTAAAGTCCCTTATGTTGAGGTTCCCCTTGTCTGTTCGGATGAGCCTATGCAGTTGGGAGGGACATCATTTCGTAGGAGGGGATTGGCGGTACGCCGCAGGACTAGAAGATGTTTTTTCTGCGGGAAAGAGGGACATTTTGTTGGAGAATGTCCATCCCGTGCCTTGTTGAGCCAAAAGTCGCCGGAAAACTGTTAATCCCAGGTTGTGTGGTGGACGACAACCTGGGAGTATGTATTTCATCCGCCAGTTCTTCTCAGTTCCTTGTACCAGTGGAGGTGGTAGTTGGTACGAGAGTGGAGAGATTGTCTGTTCTTCTTGATAGTGGTTCCGGGGCTAATCTGGTTGACGCTCAGTTTGCTCAGGCTCAAGGTATGCATCTGAGTGTATTGGTCAAACCGATCCCTATATTCTCCATTGACGCCAGGCCTCTCGGCCAAGGTAGCTTTGTTCATGAGGTTCATAACATTGACCTTCGGGTAGGGGCAATACATAGGGAACAATTATCTTGTTATGTGTTGGAGGGTCTACCTACTCCCATTGTGTTGGGACTTCCTTGGTTGGTTAAACATAACCCTGTGATTAATTGGCAGTCCAGAGAAATAAGCCAATGGGGTGAGTTTTGCAAAAGCAACTGCATGAACACAGTCATCAGTGCGGTCGTGCCTAGTACATTGCCTCCTTTTTTGGAGGATTTTGGGGATGTTTTCTCTGAGGAGGGGTGTCAGGAGTTGCCTCCTCATCGCGTGTATGACTGCTCTATTAATCTCCTTCCTGATGCTAAGTTGCCTAAAGCTAGGTTGTATAATCTTTCTGGTCCTGAGAGGCAGGCTATGAAAGATTATATTTCTGAAAGTCTGGCCAAAGGGCATATTAGACCTTCATCTTCCCCAGTAGCCGCGGGGTTCTTCTTTGTGAAGAAGAAAGATGGAGGCCTACGCCCTTGCTTGGATTTCCGCGAACTTAATCGGATTACTGTTCGAGATCCGTATCCACTCCCTCTTATTCCTGATCTCTTCAATCAAATTGTTGGCGCCAAATGGTTTTCTAAATTGGATCTCAGGGGGGTTATAATCTTATTAGGATAAAAGAGGGGGATGAGTGGAAAACGGCGTTTAACACGCCGGAGGGACATTATGAGAACCTAGTCATGCCTTTTGGTCTGACTACTGCACCAGCAGTATTACAACATTTTGTTAATGACATTTTTCGTCACCTTGTGGGGCTGTTTGTGGTTGTATATTTGGACGACATTTTGATTTACTCGCCAGATCTTGTGTCTCATCAGGAGCATGTGAGACAGGTGTTGCAGATCTTGCGAGACAATAAACTATACGCCAAACTGGAGAAGTGTGTATTTGCCGTACAGCAACTTCAGTTTTTGGGTTTTTTGGTGTCAGCCTCCGGTTTCCGTATGGACCCTGAAAAGGTGAGAGCAGTGCTTGAATGGGATCAGCCAGGGGATCTTAAGGCTCTGCAGCGTTTTTTGGGGTTTGCTAACTACTACCGGAAATTTATTTGTAATTTCTCATCTGTCGTCAAACCTCTCACTGACATGACAAGAAAAGGGACGGATTTTTCTAAATGGTCGGACAAAGCTTGCCAAGCCTTTTCCTCTTTGAAGAAATGTTTTGCTTCGGCACCCGTTCTCATCCAACCAGATGCATCTCAGCCGTTCATTGTGGAGGTGGATGCGTCTGACGTAGGGGTGGGTGCTATATTGTCCCAGGGTCCGTCCCCTGGTAAATGGCATCCGTGCGCTTTCTTTTCTAAGAAATTGTCGTCCGCCGAAAAGAATTATGATATCGGCAATAGGGAACTTTTGGCCATTAAGTTAGCTTTTGAAGAATGGCGTCACTTTTTGGAGGGGGCAGTCCACCCGGTTACCGTTATTACTGATCACAAGAACCTGTTGTATTTGGAATCCGCTAAGCGTCTGAATTCCAGACAAGCTCGATGGTCGTTGTTTTTTACCAGGTTTAATTTTGTCGTCACTTATCGCCCGGGGTCTAAGAATGTAAAGGCTGATGCCTTGTCTCGCAGTTTCCCAGGGGCCGGGAAAATGGATGACCCGAGTCCTATCCTTCAGGAGGGGGTGGTAGTGTCGGCTGTATTTTCTGAGCTTGAGGAGGAGGTGTTAGAGGCTCAGGGGGACGCCCTGCAGGACTCCAGGGAGACTGTTTGTCCAAATCTGTTGAGACAAAAGGTTATTGAGGCACATCATAATTCTGCTCTAGCAGGACATCCAGGGAGTAAGGCTACTTTAGATCTCCTTTCTCGCCGGTTTTGGTGGCCTAATGCTAATAAAGATGTTATAACTTTTGTCGCGTCATGTGGGGTGTGTGCTCGCTCTAAAACCCCTCATACCCGTCCGTCTGGGACCCTTTTACCCTTGAAACTTCCGGAGCGTCCATGGACTCATTTATCTATGGACTTCATTACGGACCTTCCTCCGTCGTCAGGGAATACTGTCATACTGGTGGTTGTTGACAGGTTCAGTAAGATGGCACATTTCGTTGCTCTTCCTGCACTCCCTAATGCTAAAACTCTGGCGCAGGTGTTCATTAGGGAGATCGTTAGACTTCATGGGTTGCCTTCTGATGTGGTGTCAGATAGGGGGTCTCAGTTTGTGTCCAAATTTTGGAGGGCATTTTGTTTACGTCGGGGGATGCAATTGTCATTTTCCTCGGCTTTTCATCCGCAGACCAATGGTCAGACAGAGCGTCTGAATCAGAGCTTAGAGACATATCTCCGGTGTTTTGTCTCAGAGAACCAAGAGGACTGGTCTTTTTTCTTGCCTCTGGCAGAGTTCGCTCTTAACAACAGGCGGAGCGAGTCCACTGGTAAGTCCCCGTTTTTTGGGGCATATGGTTTCCATCCCCAGTTTTGTACTTTCAATGGGGGGGGCCCTTCTGGGGTTCCTGAGGAGGAGCGTTTCTCGTCGTCACTTGCTTCTGTGTGGAGAGGTGTATTGAATAATCTGAGTGCGATGGGGAACCGTTACAAACGTATGGCTGATAGGAGGAGAGTTTCTGGTCCAGATCTGAATGTGAACGATCTGGTATGGTTGTCTACCAGGAATATAAAACTTAAAGTGCCCTCCTGGAAACTGGGTCCCAGATTCATCGGGCCGTACAGGATCAGTTCCATAATTAATCCTGTGGCATTTCGTCTGGACCTCCCTCCTACGTTTAAAATTCATAATGTGTTCCACAAGTCATTACTTAAAAGGTATGTGGCACCAGTCATACCGTCACCTCTACCTCCTCCTCCTGTGTTGGTCAATGGTAACTTGGAATTTCAAGTATCAAAGATCATTGACTCACGTCTGAATCGCCGGTCCCTTCAGTACTTGGTGCATTGGAAGGGGTATGGTCCAGAGGAGAGGACGTGGGTCCCTGCGTCTGATGTTAACGCAGATCGTTTGGTTCGGACCTTCCACAGAACTCACCCGGGCAGGCCTGGCCCTGAGGGTCCGGAGGCCCCTCGTAGAAGGGTGGGTACTGTCATGTGTGCACATTTTGACTTCTCACAGCTGAGCTGCTGTTTCTTTGTGTTTGGCAGCTAGGGAGTTAATTCTGTCTGTGCTCGGTGCTGGGACTGGGTGCAGTTTCTCCCGGCTGCAATTGATTATTTGTTGATTGGTTTCCTTTAAATTCCTGGTTGTCTGCTTGGGGAGTTGCCAGTGAAACCTTCATGCAGACCACAGATAGGAATGAATCTGTATAGACTTTAGTTGTGAGCTCCTTAGTTGTTCTAAGCTCAACTTGGTTAGAGTTTATTTCCCAGACCATTTATGTTCCTTTGGTGTTTGAGTGTGTATGCAAGCGAGTGTTATCCTGTCTGTCTTATATGTCTAATCTGTGTATTTAGCTGAGATCAGCCCATATCCCTTTGGTGGTAGTCAGGATCCTTCTTAGGACTGATTACAGGGTTCAGGGTCTGATAGGAGACAGGGTAGGTTGGAGACTTGGACCTCTGAACCATTATCAGTACCTCCAAGGTGAGGGATTAGTTAGGACCCAGTTTAGGGTCAGGTTAGATCCCGTCCACCTATTTCCTGTTTCAGCTCATCAAGTCCTCAAGATTAACCCGAGTTCAGCAGATATCGTGTCGGTAAATCTATTCTATACTTACATGCTGATGTTGCTATACTAGTTGTTGATAGAGTGTTGTTCCTGTTATAGGTTTACTGACATTGTTCATCATTAGACAGCGTGACATGGAGTCCCAAGGGGCGTAACCCAAATTGGGATGGTGCCAAAGGGGCGATCCCAAAGGGGCGATAACCAATTGATGGTGGCCCCAAAGGGCGGTCCAAAGGGTCGCGAACCAAAGGGATGGTGGCAAAAGGGTGGAGCTTCCAAAAGGGGTGGCACTGTACCTCAGTGACAGTCCCGAGGAACAGCGGTTAGTGTTAATGCTTATCGCATGTGTTAGACTTCCCGTGTGAACAGCCACAGGTGTCCTGTAATGTTACATTGGAAGGAGTCTCTGGACGGTTGGACTCAAAAGTCGGTGACTTGACAGGAACTCCTTCGTTCGGTGACGAAAAGGTCAAGGTTTGCTGCTTGGGCTCATGTGACTTATGTACAGAGTGATGCTTGGATGTCACAAGTGGAGGATCAAGATGGCGGATACCACGGAACTATTGTACCCTATGATGAGAAGCGGACTCATGTTGAAATGCATGTAAATATAAATTGGTGTTGATTTTTTTTATTTCACTCAATCTGTACGAGAATAACTTCTCTACATTACAGATGCTATTTCTGTATGTAAGTGTCATCCCCATATTATAGAACACGTGATTTAAGGGAATATATATAATGGACTACACGAGGGGGGCTCTTCTCGCTCTCTCCTTCATTTCAACACAAGGGCATTTTACGATGACACTACGGTGAATGGACAGCTGCTATGTAACCACGTGTTACTTCCCTGAGACGCTCCTGACAGAGACAGATGTCATTTACCATTCAGGAAACCAAGGACAGAAGTGTACAAGTTTTGTTATGGACAAATGGACAATCTCTTCTAACTATTTCACTCATTTTATGTTTTCCTGCAATGATGTTTTTTGGTGGACAGTCCAATAAACCACTACATTTTTTTATAAGAAACATTGTGACATTTTCTTTAGAGTATCGCATCTGGTAACAAGTCCTGGAAAAATATACAAAATTAAGCATTTTTAACATTTTGGTCTAGCCAGCCAGTCACACTTGATTTTTAGAGTGTGAATTTCTGAAAACTTGCAAGGGGCGGAATAGAAGCAAAAGAACGTCAGATGTGCAAGTTGTCAAGAAATCCACTTCGATGTTTCAGGATCAGAAAAGAACCTATGAATGAGGACTAAGGCCTCTTTCACACATCCGTTTTGCGCCTGACGGCGCCCCCGGCGTTTTGCCGGATCGCCGCATCCGGCAACTAGTATGTAAATCCAGATGAGACGCATCCGGTTTTTCGCCGGATCCGTTTCGGTCCTCCGTAAAAAAAAACGGATCCGTCTCATCCGGTGTATCCGGTTTTGTATCCGTTTTCGACGGAATGCGCCGGATCCGGTTTTTAAAAACGCCCTTTTTTGGGGTTCCAAACATGATTGGCTACTGTAATCCTATATATACACTGTTCCTACAGCCCATCTTTGACAGGTTGTAGAGGAGCAAGTGCAGGTTTGAGAGAAGAGCAAGTAGCAAGTGATTGGCGAACATGGATGTGATTATTGGCAATATCTTCAGGAATCTAGTGTATTTTACTGCGGAGGCGAATCGCTTGAGGTTTATAGTTATGGAGAAGGAGAGAAAGATCAAGCAGCGCATTATGCGTCAGCGCCAGCGAAGACGACGCCGTATGTGGATACACGCCATCACAGCACAGAGATTAACCCGTGGTGTGTATAGTACACTAAACATGAAGCTGCGAGAAAATCCGGAGAAATTTTTTGCCTATCTTCGGATGAATAAAGAAAATTTTGACTTTTTGCTGGAGCGTGTTGTAGACCAAATAAAAAAATCGGACACCTATTGTCAGTTTTCCATTTCTCCGGCGGAGCGTCTCATGGTCACTATA
The DNA here is from genome assembly GCA_033576555.1 of Oophaga sylvatica. Classification (NCBI taxonomy): domain Eukaryota; kingdom Metazoa; phylum Chordata; class Amphibia; order Anura; family Dendrobatidae; genus Oophaga; species Oophaga sylvatica. The sequence continues at coordinate 145,111 of JARQOD010000138.1, forward strand.
AGGTAAGCTATATGTATTGGATCTGCTTGCTTGAGCACACTTGTAATTTTATAATTTTTTTAACATCACAGGACAACAAGGGAACCATATCAGTACACAAAAACATGTTCAAAAATAGTGTTTTTCATTGATTTTATTATTTTTGGTATCTCCAATAGTTATAGCTGAGTTCTGCAATGTAATGCTGTGCTTGTGAAATAATTTTTATTTTCTATTTTGTTTTCAGATTTCTGGCAACTGGCGAAACTCTGTCATCTCTGCATTTCCAGTATCGCCTGGGAATTTCAACGCTATCCGGCATAATAAAGTACACTTGTCGTGCTCTGTGGGACTGTTTGGTTGGAGAATTTCTTCCAGAGCCAACTACAGACTGGTGGCTTGAAATAGCGGACCAGTTTCTCTGTATCTGCCATTTCCCCAATTGCCTGGGCGCTGTTGATGGCAAACACATCCGCATTCAAAAGCCTTCAGGAACCGGATCAGAATTCTTCAACTACAAAAAATATTTTTCGGTCGTCCTGATGGCTATTGCAGATGCGGAGTACAAGTTTATTGCTGTGGACATTGGGTCTTATGGACGGTCAAATGACTCGCAAGTGTTTAAACTTTCTGCTATGGGCCGTAAGCTGTACGGAAACACTTTTCAGTTTCCAACCCCTAGGCCACTGCCTCAAACCTCAGGCTCACCAATGCCATTCGTGTGTGTAGGTGATGAGGCATTCCAGCTGTCCGAACACCTCTTGAAGCCGTATGCCAGCAGAGGATTAACACATACAAAGAGAATTTTCAACTACCGCCTCACAAGAGCCAGACGGATGGTGGAGTGTGCGTTTGGGATTATGACAGCAAAATGGCGTGTCCTTTTGACTGCGATAAACTTGAAGACAGAGACTGTGGATGATGTTGTTAAAGCGTGCGTGGTCCTACATAATTTTGTCCTAACCAAGGTACCGATTTCTATGGAGGACCACAATCAAGAAACAACTTTGCACGACTACAGCAACATTACCACTCGCAGTACAGTGGCGGTTTCCAGAATGAGGGACCATTTTGCCCAATACTTTGTGTCACCAGAAGGTAGAGTTGACTGGCAGGATGAAAGAGTGTGATAAATTGATTTGTTCTTTCAAAACTTTCTGTACCCACAATAAACCTTTAAAAGTAAACTTGTCTACCTTCTTGTGTGTTTTCTACTGTCTGTAACCTTTTTGCCATAGTTGTGTCCCTGGCTGGGTTTTTTTAACAAAAGTATTTCACCTTTTGTCAAAAAAAGTGTACTTTGTAGGGCAGGGTTCCCCAACTCCAGTCCTCAAGGCCCACCAACAGGTCATGTTTTCAGGATTTCCTTTGTATTGCTCAGGTGATAATTGCCTCACCTGTGCAATACAAAGGAAATCCTGAAAACCTGATCTGTTGGTGGGCCTTGAGGACTGGAGTTGGGGAACCCTGTTGTAGGGGATAACCTAACAAAGTACACAATTTTTGGAAAAAGGTAATATACTTTGCATACTACACAACCCGGGACACAACTTTGGCAAAAAGGTTAAATTTATGAACCTTTTAGCCAAAGTTAGGTGTTTTTTACTAATGGTGTTTGTGTAACCAAATAGGTTTACCTGTTTTACAAAATTGTAAACTTAACATCCTATAAAGAAATGACAGACAACAATGTTAAACCAATGAAAAATTTATTTAAAAAATTATTTTTTAATATATTTTGGGTAAAATATTTTTCAAAATTTATATTTTAAAGATAATTTCTTTATTCCAAACTTTTTTTTCAAATTTTTTTTTTGAAGAAAACCAAACAACAAAACCTTAAAGTTGGGTGTAGTGTGGGGTGGAAATAGTGGTGGAGGGGCTGCGGGACACTTCGACCGTCGGAGTGTGGAGGGACGACCGGAATGGTGGTGTGGAAGAACAGGAAGAGGTGAAGGGGTGGAAAGACTAAAAGAATGGGAAGACAAGGCAGAACAGGTGGGTGGTGGAGTGGAGGGTTGGGCAGGAGGAGCAGGTGACATGGTAGGGAATTCGAAGGGGGAAGGAGATCTGTAAGAACTAGGAGTGTGGTACGAGGTAGGTGGCTGGTAGTGGGGAGGTTGCTGGTACTTGGGAGGTGACTGCAGTTGGGGAGGTGGGTGGTACTGGGGAGGTTGTTGTAATTGGGGAGGTTGATGGAGCTGGGGAGGTGGCTGGTATTGAATAGGAGGGGGAGGAGGGACGGCGGCTGGAGGGGGGGGAGGTGGAGGAACAACTGGGGTGGATGGAGGAGGATGGGAGATAGCCTGCACTACAGCAGTGTGGCACGTATGCATTACATACACCTGCTGGTCAAGAGATAGCGTATCTATGCGGTCGACCACAGACCTAAAAAAGCTGTGATTAGGTGATGCTCTTGCTTCCGACTGCATGGTTTTCAGAAGTGTCTTTACCTCCAAAACTGTGGAGGTTATCTGATTAATGCCTGCGGCAAGTTGTTCAGATAATACTTTAAGACAGTTCTGGAAAGATGCATTCAAATGCAAGAACTCGGGCGCATAGTTCTTTTCCTGACCACTCTGACGCTGCCGCCCAGTACCTGCAGCTGTACTAGAGGTGGCAGGGTCAGAAGGATGGGGTAAAGGGAATGCTATATCCTCACCAGCAGCTGCATGTAATGCAGGCGGCCACGATGCTGCAGCGCTGGTGGAGGGGACTGTGGGATCAAATGTGTGCGAAGGTGCAGATGTACCGGGCCGGTTGAAGTGTCCCTCGGCGTCGGTCTCCTGAGTGATCGCCCTAGAAGGCGCCAATTCTGCGGGCGCCCGAGTGCTGGTCACCGTGCTGTGGAAGAAAGAGAAAACATACAATGAATATACAGATGTGGAATGGCCCTGGCTGCAAAAAAACGTTGGATAGATGTTAACATTTGATGGTAATATTTACCTTCTGGTGACCATTGTTTCACGCAGGAACGCCAGGGCTCGTGCGTACTTGTACTTGCTCTGGCATCCTGAAGGACCACTCGGGGCCCGCATCTCCTTGTTGAACTCCTTCTTAAAGCGATCCCTCACAGACCGCCACCGCTTCACAATTCTCTCCCCTGAAACGAGAAAGCACACATTGGTTACTATACAACATCAGTGTTTCCCAAACTTCATTCCTCGTGTCCCCAGAGGTCATGTTTTCAGTATTTCCCTAGTGTTGCACAAAAGGAAATCCTGAAAACATGAACCGTGGGGGACACGAGGACTGAAGTTTGGGAAACACAGCTTACAGTCAGCAACCTGAACTATACTTACGGTGTTTAGTCTGGGACCTAACATCGAGGTCCTCTCAGCGGTCCACCATTGCCGATGCCACTTCCTCCCAGAGCCGTCGGGTCACAACTTGATCAGTATGCCGGCGGTCCCCCATGTTCCACAGCGGCTCCCTTTCTCTGACCAGATCAATCAGGAGGTCGACGTCTATCCCCTCCTCACCGTCCGAGTCGGGAGCATGCTGTGAAGCCTGTGAAATTAAAATAGAAAAAAAAAAACATTACCATACACATTAGCATGTGAAAATGAAAAAAGGATACATGTTAAACTAAATCAAATTAGGAAAAAAAAAATATAGATATCGAATTTTTTTAAAAAAAATTTTTAAAAATGATATTAAATCTTACCAAAAAAGGTAAATAGTAAAAAAATTTTAATCAAAGCTAAAAATTAAAATTGAAAAATGCACCCCGACAAAGATAAAAAATTGGGGAAAAAAAAAAATTACATTGGAATGCAAAAAAAAAAAAAAACTTACACGTTGGGAACCGCGACAGTCTCACGATGACAACTCTGGGAGGCGCTTGGAGGACCCCTTTCTTGGCTCCCAGATCCGAGAGACTAAAAAGACAAAAAAATTTAGGATATTGGCATGTGTTGGCCGCTATGTCAAGTATGTACTAAATGGTTTTCTATGTGTTGTGTGTAGTGTGATGTTGTGTTTCTGCGATTGATGCAGGATACTTACGAATTGTGAGCCCACTCCGGGTATCTCTCCACCCCGTCCTTCTTCCTCTGGGAGCTCCTCGTCATCTTGTGATTCCTGTTATTAAAAAAAGACAATCAATACATATATCCACAGATGATTGTGGAGAGAAAAAAAATTAAGATATTTTTACCGCCAATTGCTGACGATGGGTTGGAAGGCTCCCAGAAGAAGATGTGTCCCGATCACCTGGCTCAACTGGCTGGGAGGGAGGAGATGCTGCTGCCGCCTCTTCCTCTGCTAAAACCGCCAGTGCGGCAGCTGCTGCAGCTGTTTGACGGTCTCTGCTGTGGAAGACACAAAAAGGGCCAGAGAATATATTTGTATATTCCTTGTCCGTCCGTGGCTGAAAGAGAAAAACAAACATTGAATTTTTAGTGAAATGGGGGATGTCATATTTACTTTCTGCTGGCTGTCCTCTCTGCCAGTCTCTCCTCCTCTCGGCTTGCTGCTGCCGCCGCCTGTCTTTGACGTCTTCTGCTGTTGAGTAAAAAGGGACAGTGAATATACTATTCCTTGGCCCTGGCTGAAAGAAAAACAAACATGTAATTTTTAGCGAAATGGGGGATGTCATAGTTACTTTCTGCTGGCTGTCCTCCTAGCTTCGAGATGTCCTCTCCCCTTTCTGCTGCTGCTGCTGCCGCCGCCGCCTCTCGTTGACGTCTTCTGCTGTTGAGTAAGGACACAAAAGGGACAGTGAATATATGTTATTCCTTGGTCCCTGGCTGAAAGAGAAAAACAAACATGAATTTTTAGGAAATGGGGGATGTCATATTTACTTTCTGCTGGCTGTCCTCCTAGCTTCTAGGATGTCCACTCCCCTTGCTGCTGCTGCTTCTGCTGCTGCCGCCTCCTCCCTTTTCAAATCTTCTGCTGTGGAATAAACAGACAAAAAGGGACTGTGAATATATTTATTCATTGTCCCTGTTTTCAAAAATAACATTAAACATGGACAGGAGTGACTTTATGTGTACGGAAACGAATATCCCATCATTAATTGACCCATAAACAGTACCAGGGTACCCCCTATCACTGGAAAAAATGCACACTTGATACAGTACCAGGGGACAACTTCATCACTGGGAACCAGGGTGACACACAACATCACTTGCAAACATGCACATTATAAACATTACAGGGATACACTTCAACCTAGGGAAACATGCACATTTCATACAGTAGCAGGGAACAACACCATCACAGCCAAAAAAACAAACAAAAAAACAGTACAGTAGGTTAACATTATGAATGGAAACATCACATTTCATACAGTACAGGGGGAAACAACCATCACACAAACCCAAAATAATACAGTCCAGAGATCCACTTCTTGAATTTAAAACATGCACATTTGATACAGTAACAGGGGAACAACTTCATCACTGGGAAACCATGGTGACGCACAACATCACTTGCAAAACATGCACATTATAAACATTACCAGGGGATACACTTCAACCTAGTGGAAACATGCACATTTCATACAGTAGCAGGAGGAACAACACCATCACAGCCAAAAAAACAAACAAAAAAAACAGTACCAGTAGGTAACATTATGAATGGAAAACATGCACATTTCATACAGTAGCAGGAGGAACAACCCCATCACAGCCAAAAACCAAAATAATACAGTACCAGGAGATCCACATTTTGAATTTAAAACATGCACATTTGATACAGTAACAGGGGGAACAACTTCATCACTGGAAACCATGGTGACGCACAACATCCACTTGCAAAACATGCACATTATAAACATTACCAGGGGATACACTTCAACCTAGTGGAAACATGCACATTTCATACAGTAGCAGGAGGACCAACCCCATCACAGCCAAAAAAAAAAAACAGGACCACTAGATCCACATAATGAATGGAAAACATGCACATTTCATACAGTAGCAGGAGGAACAACACCATCACAGCCAAAAAAAAACAAAACAGTACCAGTAGATCCACATTATCAATGAATCACATTCACTACAGTAGCAGGGGATACACATTTTAAATTGAAAAAAATGCACATTATTTTGTACCAGGGGATACACATTATCACTTGAAAAACATGCATATTTGAAACACTACCAGGGGGACCCACCCAATCAGTGGAAAAATATTAACATTTCATACAGTACCAGGGAAACCAACCCCATCACAGCAAAAACATGATTTTGAAAATGTACCAGGGTGCAAACACACTGCAGTAGCTCAGGCAGCATTGGTGACAGATGCGTGGTAAAATTTGGGGTGGGGGGGATGTGATTTTTACCGTCTGTTGTCCTGGCGCTCCATTGCCGTGATGCGGAACCTGGTGCTGGTGCTGTGGCTGGTTATGTGCTGCGGAACCTGGTGCTGGTGCTGTGGCTCGTGCTGCGGAACCTGTTGCTGGTGCTGTGGCTGGTATGGTATGGTCCTCTTGCTCTCTTGATGTCTTGTGCATGGTATGTCTGAGTGTCCCACTGCATGCTTTTTTATGTTTGCTGTGGGCTGGTATATCAATTGAAAAACTGGATCCGGCCACCGTATCCGGTTCATAGACTTTCATTGTAACAAAAGCCAGAAGCGCCGGCTTTTTCGACGGAGACAAAAAACGTTACGACACGTTTTTGCCAGATGCCGGACTGCGACCAGACACCGGATCTGGAAAAAAACGGACGCACTGCAGGGACATACGGTGCCATCCGGCAATAATGTTACTCTATGGAAAAAAAAACGGATCCGGCATTACATTTCGCCGGATGCGGTTTGACAAAAAAAGGCCGGAGCGCGCCGTCAGGCGCAAACCGGATGTGTGAAAGAGGCCTAAGAGTTGCCAGATTGATTCATTAGTACCAGACGTACTACAGGAATCAGACGTGCTGATGACAAGAGGCCAGCGTTGTCCAAGAAAGGAACTACAAGCTGAGATATTTCAAGGTAAGAAACATGAATGTAATTACTTCTTTTTCTAAGCAAAGTAGACTGAAATTTATGTCTGTAGATCAGTCTAAGTTAGAAGTTTTATGGCTCAGCTTATATGCAGAATGTGAAATGGAAAATCTAAAGCTAGATTCTAAGATGGTGTCCTTTAATAGAGAAAGAGAAATTGATAAACATTTTACAGTTGGTTGACGTATTTCACAAGTTTGTGTCAGAGAAATCTAAAAATGACTGTGTAGAAATAGTGTCAAAGGAAAGTAGCGATGTTACCAAGATTGACTGTAATGAGGAAATTGAACAAGATGTGGGACATGTGTCTGTAATGGCTACTCAAGGTGACCTTGTGTCTGATGATGTAAAAAAAGATGGTGGAAATGTGGGAGGAGACTTCAGAACTAATGTAGGAGGAAACATGGGAGGAGACTTCAGAACTAATGTAGGAGGAAACATGGGAGGAGACTTCAAAACTAATGTAGATGACGTACGAGGGACAGATGTACAAAGGCCACTAAAAATAGAAGACAATTCAGAGGCCCAACTCCAAATTAAAGTTAGGAAAAATTTGTTAAAACTATGCAAAATCATTCCTGCATATGATAACAAAATCCATGTGTGCAGAAATTCTGAAATATTCGAAAGTTTTGTTGATAAGCTTGATTTAAGTAATGACGAGAAAAATCAATAATTTAAATTGTGGCTTCCTGCAACCTTTTTCAGACATTTAACATTAAATTTGTCTTGTGATAACGACTTACATGGAGATCTAAATGATAAAGACAGATTGAAAATTCTGATTTTCTGTGCATTAAATGAAAATTGTCCAGATATTGATATTTTTCAAAAATTAAGGATTGGTCGGAAAGAATGTACTTATACATTCATGTCCATATTTGAAAGGTTGTACAAAACTCTCATTACCAATGTCAAAACACAATCAATGATAAAATGTTTTGTAAACAAATTTGGATTCCTAAATTCTGTATCTCGTGTTATTGCGTCACAAAAAGATTCTTTATTTGAATGTGCGCAATTCCTTGATTTTGCTAGAAAACATGAGAATCGTGAAAGGAAAAAAATCATACTAATTTTGTAAAATCAGACAGAGTAAAATCTTTTCAAAAGCCAGTGTCAAAATCTCCTAAACTGAGTCATCCTTGTAATTAAATCTATGACATACGAAGAAAATTACATATTTGTTATAAGCCCTACCAAATGATCCAAGAGTTCACAGAAAGAGAGAAAGAGTTAAAAATTCAAAGTTCAGACGCTCTGTAAAGAGACAAATGGAGGACACTGACAAACAGAAACAGGTGATTTCTGAGAGTGACATAACTGAGTCTTCAGTTTACAGCTCATTATCGGAGCTGCTCAAACAATCATTAAAAAAAGGAATGATAAAAAGAGCTTTTCAGGACATTTTTGACAAAGAAATAAGATTTGGTTTAGGAATTGACTGAAAATGAAATTATATGTTCTGTAAAAGTATTATACAATATATTGTTCAGTTATTTGTAATAATTTTATAAATATAATTCTGTAGTTCTACATGCCTGGATCCCACGGTGAAGCATGGAAGAGATGGTGTGGGGTGCTTTGCTGGTGACACTGTTGGGGATTTATTCAAAATTGAAGCGGTGAGTGGTCCAGCTCACCCCAAACTATCTCGATTAGGTTCAGGTCTGGTGACTGTGGAGGCCAGGTCATCTGGCGTAGCACCCCATCACTCTCCTTCTTGGTCAAATAGCCCTTACACAGCTTGGAGGTGTGTTTGGGGTCATTGTCCTGTTGAAAAATAAATGATGGTCCAACTAAACGCAAACCGGATGGAATAGCATGCCGCTGCAAGATGCTGTGTGTAACGCTGGTATTGTCTGTACTTTGTTTTCCAGCATTACTCTGCATGTCTTTTGCATTAACCCTTTTGCTCCTTTCCCCCTAACCAGCTGGGATACTGTTGTCTGTTACCTGTATGGATGCTGCTCAGTTCCCAGCTCTGCTGCGTGGCCGTACTTGCATGAGTGTCTCCGCTGCGTTGCATGACCACCCGCATGCGCGGTTCCTGACCTGCTGCAGAAGCCATCCGTAGGTTCCAAAGTCCTCTGCAATGGTGCATGATTTACTACGTGTGTGGCAGCAGTTACTGTCAGGTGCCTGGCCTGCTGTAGAAGCCATCCGTAGGTTGCAAAGTCCTCTGCAATGGTGCATGATTTACTACGTGTGTGGCAGCAGCCACTGTCAGGTGTTCCTCTGTGATGAGCTGTCTGGCTCTGCATAGGGGGCGCGGCCCACACCTGTCCTGCTTTTATGAGGATTGGGTGTGTACTAGAATTACTGCTCCAGCCTATCGCTGTGAAGCAGTTCATATAATGTCACGCTGTCTAATGATATGTATACAATGTCAGTAAACTATTAATACAGGAACAACACTCTATACAACAACTAGTATAGCAACATCAGCATGTAAGTATAGAATAGATTTACCTGACACGATATCTGCTGAACTCAGGGTTAATCTTGAGGACTTGATGAGCTGAAACAGGAAAGAGGTGGACCGGGATCTAACCTGACCCTAAACTGGGGTCCTAACTAATCCCTCACCTTGGAGGTACTGATAATGGTTCAGAGGTCCAAGTCACCAACCTAACCCTGTCTCCTATCAGACCCTGAACCCTGTAATCAGTCCTAAGAAGGATCCTGACTACCACCAAAGGGATATGGGCTGATCTTAGCTAAATACACAGATTAGACATATAAGACAGACAGGATAACACTCGCTTGCATACACACTCAAACACCAAAGGAACATAAATGGTCTGGGAAATAAACTCTAACCAAGTTGAGCTTAGAACAACTAAGGAGCTCACAACTAAAGTCTATACAGACTCATTCCTATCTGTGGTCTGCATGAAGGTTTCACTGGCAACTCCCCAAGCAGACAACCAGGAATTTAAAGGAAACCAATCAACAAATAATCAATTGCAGCCGGGAGAAACTGCACCCAGTCCCAGCACCGAGCACAGACAGAATTAACTCCCTAGCTGCCAAACACAAAGAAACAGCAGCTAAGCTGTGAGAAGTCAAAATGTGCAACCGCGACGATCTTCGTGGCAATGCACACATGACAGTACCCACCCTTCTACGAGGGGCCTCCGGACCCTCAGGGCCAGGCCTGCCCGGGTGAGTTCTGTGGAAGGTCCGAACCAAACGATCTGCGTTAACATCAGACGCAGGGACCCACGTCCTCTCCTCTGGACCATACCCCTTCCAATGCACCAAGTACTGAAGGGACCGGCGATTCAGACGTGAGTCAATGATCTTTGATACTTGAAATTCCAAGTTACCATTGACCAACACAGGAGGAGGAGGTAGAGGTGACGGTATGACTGGTGCCACATACCTTTTAAGTAATGACTTGTGGAACACATTATGAATTTTAAACGTAGGAGGGAGGTCCAGACGAAATGCCACAGGATTATATTATGGAACTGATCCTGTACGGCCCGATGAATCTGGGACCCAGTTTCCAGGAGGGCACTTTAAGTTTTATATTCCTGGTAGACAACCATACCAGATCGTTCACATTCAGATCTGGACCAGAAACTCTCCTCCTATCAGCCATACGTTTGTAACGGTTCCCCATCGCACTCAGATTATTCAATACACCTCTCCACACAGAAGCAAGTGACGACGAGAAACGCTCCTCCTCAGGAACCCCAGAAGGGCCCCCCCATTGAAAGTACAAAACTGAGGATGAAAACCATATGCCCCAAAAAACGGGGACTTACCAGTGGACTCGCTCCGCCTGTTGTTAAGAGCGAACTCTGCCAGAGGCAAGAAAGAAGACCAGTCCTCTTGGTTCTCTGAGACAAAACACCGGAGATATGTCTCTAAGCTCTGATTCAGACGCTCTGTCTGACCATTGGTCTGCGGATGAAAAGCCGAGGAAAATGACAATTGCATCCCCCGACGTAAACAAAATGCCCTCCAAAATTTGGACACAAACTGAGACCCCCTATCTGACACCACATCAGAAGGCAACCCATGAAGTCTAACGATCTCCCTAATGAACACCTGCGCCAGAGTTTTAGCATTAGGGAGTGCAGGAAGAGCAACGAAATGTGCCATCTTACTGAACCTGTCAACAACCACCAGTATGACAGTATTCCCTGACGACGGAGGAAGGTCCGTAATGAAGTCCATAGATAAATGAGTCCATGGACGCTCCGGAAGTTTCAAGGGTAAAAGGGTCCCAGACGGACGGGTATGAGGGGTTTTAGAGCGAGCACACACCCCACATGACGCGACAAAAGTTATAACATCTTTATTAGCATTAGGCCACCAAAACCGGCGAGAAAGGAGATCTAAAGTAGCCTTACTCCCTGGATGTCCTGCTAGAGCAGAATTATGATGTGCCTCAATAACCTTTTGTCTCAACAGATTTGGGACAAACAGTCTCCCTGGAGGTCCTGCAGGGGCGTCCCCCTGAGCCTCTAACACCTCCTCCTCAAGCTCAGAAAATACAGCCGACACTACCACCCCCTCCTGAAGGATAGGACTCGGGTCATCCGTTTTCCCGGCCCCTGGGAAACTGCGAGACAAGGCATCAGCCTTTACATTCTTAGACCCCGGGCGATAAGTGACGACAAAATTAAACCTGGTAAAAAACAACGACCATCGAGCTTGTCTGGAATTCAGACGCTTAGCGGATTCCAAATACAACAGGTTCTTGTGATCAGTAATAACGGTAACCGGGTGGACTGCCCCCTCCAAAAAGTGACGCCATTCTTCAAAAGCTAACTTAATGGCCAAAAGTTCCCTATTGCCGATATCATAATTCCTTTCGGCGGACGACAATTTCTTAGAAAAGAAAGCGCACGGATGCCATTTACCAGGGGACGGACCCTGGGACAATATAGCACCCACCCCTACGTCAGACGCATCCACCTCCACAATGAACGGCTGAGATGCATCTGGTTGGATGAGAACGGGTGCCGAAGCAAAACATTTCTTTAAAGAGGAAAAGGCTTGGCAAGCTTTGTCCGACCATTTAGAAAAATCCATCCCTTTTCTTGTCATGTCAGTGAGAGGTTTGACGACACATGAGAAATTACAAATAAATTTCCGGTAGTAGTTAGCAAACCCCAAAAAACGCTGCAGAGCCTTAAGATCCCCTGGCTGATCCCATTCAAGCACTGCTCTCACCTTTTCAGGGTCCATACGGAAACCGGAGGCTGACACCAAAAAACCCAAAAACTGAAGTTCCTGTACGGCAAATACACACTTCTCCAGTTTGGCGTATAATTTATTGTCTCGCAAGATCTGCAACACCTGTCTCACATGCTCCTGATGAGACACAAGATCTGGCGAGTAAATTAAAATGTCGTCCAAATATACAATCACAAACAGCCCCACAAGGTGACGAAAAATGTCATTAACAAAATGTTGGAATACTGCTGGTGCAGTAGTCAGACCAAAAGGCATGACTAGGTTCTCATAATGTCCCTCCGGCGTGTTAAACGCCGTTTTCCACTCATCCCCTCTTTTATCCTAATCAGATTATACGCCCCCCTGAGATCCAATTTAGAAAACCATTTGGCGCCAACAATTTGATTGAAGAGATCAGGAATAAGAGGGAGTGGATACGGATCTCGAACAGTAATCCGATTAAGTTCGCGGAAATCCAAGCAAGGGCGTAGGCCTCCATCTTTCTTCTTCACAAAGAAGAACCCGCGACTACTGGGAAGATGAAGGTCTAATATGCCCTTTGGCCAGACTTTCAGAAATATAATCTTTCATAGCCTGCCTCTCAGGACCAGAAAGATTATACAACCTAGCTTTAGGCAACTTAGCATCAGGAAGGAGATTAATAGAGCAGTCATACACGCGATGAGGAGGCAACTCCTGACACCCCTCCTCAGAGAAAACATCCCCAAAATCCTCCAAAAAGGAGGCAATGTACTAGGCACGACCGCACTGATGACTGTGTTCAGCAGTTGCTTTTGCAAAACTCACCCCATTGGGCTTATTTCTCTGGACTGCCAATTAATCACAGGGTTATGTTTAACCAACCAAGGAAGTCCAACACAATGGGAGTAGGTAGACCCTCCAACACATAACAAGATAATTGTTCCCTATGTATTGCCCCTACCCGAAGGTCAATGTTATGAACCTCATGAACAAAGCTAACCTTGGCCGAGAGCCTGGCGTCAATGGAGAATATAGGGATCGGTTTGACCAATACACTCAGATGCATACCTTGAGCCTGAGCAAATGAGCGTCAACCAGATTAGCCCCGGAACCACTATCAAGAAGAACAGACAATCTCTCCACTCTCGTACCAACTACCACCTCCACTGGTACAAGGAACTGAGAAGAACTGGCGGATGAAATACATACTCCCAGGTTGTCGTCCACCACACAACCTGGGATTAACAGTTTTCCGGCGACTTTTGGCTCAACAAGGTACGGGATGGACATTCTCCAACAAAATGTCCCTCTTTCCGCAGAAAAAAAACACTTCTAGTCCTGCGGCGTACCGCCAATCCCCTCCTACGAAATGATGTCCCTCCCAACTGCATAGGCTCATCCGAACAGACAAGGGGAACCTCAACATAAGGGACTTTAGTGGTAGGTGGAGAAACAACAGGGAGTGGGGTTACCTCACCCCTCTCCCGAAGCCGTCTATCAGTACGGATAGCTAAGGCCATAGCACCTCCCAGAGAAGGAGGAGACTCATACTGAGCCAAAACGTCTTTTAATTTATCAGAAAGCCATGACAAAACTGGCTCCTAAGAGCTGGGTCATTCCACTGAGTATCTGTGGCCCATCTACGAAACTCAGAAGCAAATTCCTCTGCCGGACGATCTCCCTGCTGTATCTTACGTAATTTTGTCTCAGCAAGAGAGACCCGATCTGGGTCATCATATACCCAATCCCAGGGCAGTAAAAAATTGATCTACAGACAGTAGAGCCGGGGATCCGGAGGAAGGGAAAATGCCCAGGATTGAGGGTCCCCTTGCAGAAGTGAGATAACAATTCCCACTCTCTGCTCCTCACTCCCTGATGATCGAGGCCGAAGCCGAAAATACAATTTACATGCCTCCCGGAAGGTGAAAAATTTGTCTCGCCCACCAGTGAACCTGTCCGGGAGAGCAACCTAGGTTCAACTCTGGTTTGCTCCAGGGGAGACAAAAACTTTGGACTTAATGTCCGTCAGCTCCATGGATAATCCTGCAACTGCAGAGCCAGCTGGGCTACTGGATCCATGGTAACTGGAGATAATTTTTATGGCCAGTGAAAATGTCACGCTGTCTAATGATATGTATACAATGTCAGTAAACTATTAATACAGGAACAACCTCTATACAACAACTAGTATAGCAACATAAGCATGTAAGTATAGAATAGATTTACCTGACACGATATCTGCTGAACTCAGGGTTAATCTTGAGGACTTGATGAGCTGAAACAGGAAAGAGGTGGACCGGGATCTAACCTGACCCTAAACTGGGGTCCTAACTAATCCCTCACCTTGGAGGTACTGATAATGGTTCAGAGGTCCAAGTCACCAACCTAACCTTGTCTCCTATCAGACCCTGAACCCTGTAATCAGTCCTAAGAAGGATCCTGACTACCACCAAAGGGATATGGGCTGATCTTAGCTAAATACACAGATTAGACATATAAGACAGACAGGATAACACTCGCTTGCATACACACTCAAACACCAAAGGAACATAAATGGTCTGGGAAATAAACTCTAACCAAGTTGAGCTTAGAACAACTAAGGAGCTCACAACTAAGTCTATACAGACTCATTCCTATCTGTGGTCTGCATGAAGGTTTCACTGCAACTCCCCAAGCAGACAACCAGGAATTTAAAGAAACCAACAACAAATAATCAATTGCAGCCGGGAGAACTGCACCCAGTCCCCAGCACCGGCACAGACAGAATTAACTCCCTAGTGCCAAACACAAAGAAACAGCAGCTAAGCTGTGTAGAAGTCAAAATGTGCAACCGCGACGATCTTCGTGGCAATGCCATGACATTAAAAAAGCCCCACTCTATGGGCGTCCGAACTTCGCATTGAATCCGCATTGAATTCCTGAACCTAGCCGGTGGGTTTGTGTTCAGCTCCTGCCTGAGTGTGTTCAGCCGGAGAGCTGTTCCCTGTTCCTGCTGTGCTTGTTCCTAATCCCTAATCGGATCATCCGGTACCTGAATGCTGAACTGTGTCTTGTATTTCCGCCATGCTGGGGGCTGATTACCCGATCGCCGTTCCTGGAGGCTGAATCCGGCCTGTTCCTGCTGGCTTGTTTTCCTGAATCCCTATCCTGGATTTAAACCCGGGACCTGAATGTTGAACTGTTCGTGTTTCTGCCTATCTGGGGGTGATTACCCAGACGCCGTTCCTGGTGCATGTGTGCATCCCAGAAGTCGCGCGGGTTTGCACATTTGACTTCTCACACTGAGTTGCGTTTTTTGTGTTTGGCGTTGGGAGTTAATTCTTTTCTGTGCTCAGTTCGGGACGGGTGAGTTTCTTCTGGCTGCAATTAATTATTGTTGTTTTGGGTTTTCCCTTTAAATCCTGGTTGGTTGTTTGGGGGGTTTGCCAGGAAATTCTTCATGCAGACCACGATAGGATTGTATCTGTAAAACTTAAGTTAAAGAGCCCTTAGTTGTTTTAAGCTCACCTTGCTTACAGTTTAAAACCCCAGACATTTATGTTCCTTCTGTTTTGAGTGTGTATGCAAGTCTGGTTTTCTCCATCTGTCTAAGTCTAAACGTGTATTTAGCAGAATCGCCCATAAAACCCTTTGTGGAAAGAATCCTTCTTAGGAGATTCAGGGTTTCAGGGACTGATAGGAGACAGGGTTAGGCGGGACTTGGACCTCTGAAAACCCTTTCAGTACCTCCAAGGTGAGGATTGTTGGACCCAGTTTAGGGTCAGGTTGACCCCCGGCCTCCTCTTTCCTGTGCATGTACAAGTCCTCAAGATTAAACCCGTTCAACGGATATCGTGCAGGAAAAAACTATTCTAATTTACATGCGATTTGCTAACTTTTTGTTGTATAGAGTGTTTTTCTTTTAAGAAATAGTTTATGACACGGACACATACAAAGACCGGTGACATTTTCCTGGCCAATAAAATTATTCCCAGTTGCCAGGGGACCATAGCCACTGGCCAGCGTTGCGGGGGATTTCCATGGATTTTTACGGACTTTAACCAAAGTTTTGTCTCCCCGGAGCAAACCAGATTTTGAACCAAAAGTAGCTCTCCCCGGACAGGTTCACTGGTGGCGAACAAATTTTTTACCTTCAGGGAAGAGAAATTTTATTTTTCGGTTCGGCCCGATCATCAGGGAGTGAAGAGCAAGAGGGGAATTGTTATCTCGCCCTACAAGGGGACCCCAATCCTGGGCCTTCTCCCTTCCCCTCCGGGATCCCCCGGCCTACGTCAGTGATGATTTTTACTGCCCTGGGTTTGGTATATGAAGACCCGATCGGGTCCTCTTGCGGACAAAATTACGTAAGATACAGCAGGGAGATCGCCGGCGGGGGGGAAATTTGCTTCTGAGTTCCGTAGATGGGCCACAGATACTCAGTGGAATGACCCAGCTCTAAGGAAGCCATTTTGTCATGGGCTTTCTGACAAATTAAAGGACGTTTTGGCTCGTTTGATTCTCCTCCATCCTGGGGCTGCTATGGCCCTGCTATCCGACTGTAGCGGCTCCGGGAGAGGGGGCGAGGTAACCCGCCCCGTTTTACCCACCTACTACAAAGCCCTTATGTTGAGGTTTCCCCTTGTCTGTTCGGAGGAGCCTATGCAGTTGGGAGGGACACATTTCGTAGGAGGGGATTGGCGGTACGCCGCAGGACTAAAGTGTTTCTCGCGGGAAAAGAGGGACATTTTGTTGGGGGTTCCATCCCGTCCTGTTGAGCAAAAAGTCGCCGGAAAAATTTTTATCCCGGTTGTGGTGACGACAACCGGGGGAGTATGTATTTCGTCCGCTAGTTCTTTCTCAGTTCCTTTGTACCAGTGGAGGTGGTGGGTTGGTACGAGAGTGGAGAATTTTCTGTTCTTCTTTGTAGTGGGCCCGGGGGGCTAATCTGGTTGAGCTCATTTGCTCAGGTCAAGGTATCATTGAGTGTATTGGTCAAACCATCCCATATTCTCCATTGACCCACCCCCTGGGCCCAAAAGTACTTTGCTGAGGTTCATAACATTGACCTTCGGGTAGGGGAATACATAGGGAATATTATCTTGTTATTGTTGGAGGGTCTACCTACTCCTATTGTTGGGACTCCTTGGTTTTGTTTAAACAAACCCTGTGATTAATTGGCAGTCCAGAGATATAAGCCAATGGGGGGAGTTTTCAAAAGTAACTGCATGAACACAGTCACAGTGCGGCCCGTGCCTATACTTTGCCTCCTTTTTTGGAGGACTTTGGGGATGTGTTCTCTGAGGGGGGTGTCAGGAGTTTGCCTCCTTCCGGATGATGCTCATTAATTTACTTCCTGATCTAATTACCTAAAGCTGGTTATATAACCTTTCGGTCCTGAAGGAGGCATAAAGATTATATTTCGGAAAGTCTGGCCAAAGGGCATATTAACCTTCACTCCCCAGTGGGCCCGGGGTTCTTCTTTGTGAAGAAGAAAGATGGAGGCCTGCCCTGCTTGGATTCCGCGAAAAATTAATCGGATTACTGTTCGAACCGTATCCACTACCCTTATTCCGATCTCTTCAATCAAATTGTGGGCGCCAAATGGTTCTCTAAATTGGATCTCGGGGGGTATAATCTATTAGGATAAAAGAGGGGGATGAGTGGAAAACGGCGTTTAAACCCGGGGGGAATTTGAGAACCTTTCATGCCTTTTGGTCGACTACTGCCCAGCAGTATTCCAAATTTTGTTAATGCATTTTTTCTCATCTGGGGGTGTTTGTGGTCGATATTTGGATGACATTTTAATTTACTCACCAATCTTGTGTCTCACCAGGGCTTGAGACGGGTTGCAGATCTTGCGAGACAAAAACTAACCCAAAGGGAAAAATGTGTATTCGCCTACAGGAACTTCATTTTTGGTTTCTTGGTGTCAGCCTCCGGTTTCCGTATGGACCCTGAAAAGGTGAGAGCAGGCTTGAATGGGATCCCAGAGGATCTTAAGGCTCGCACGTTTTCTGGGGTTTCTACACTACCGGAAATTTATTTGTATTTTCTCATCTTGTTGTCAACCTCTCACTGAAAGGACAAGAAAAGGGACGGTTTTTTCTATATGGTCGGACAAAGCTTGCCAAGCTTTTTTTCCCCTTTGAAAAATGTTTTTTGCTTCGGCACCCGTTCTCATCCAACAGATGCATCACAGCCGTTCGTTTTGGAGGTGGCGCGCTGACGTAGGGGTGGGTGCAATATTGTCCCAGGGTCCGTCCCCTGGTAAATGGCATCCGTGCGCTTTTTTTTTCTAAAAAATTGTCGCCGCCGAAAGGAATTATGTATGGCAATAGGGAACTTTTGGCCATTAAGTTGGCTTTTGAAGAAATGGCGTCACTTTTTGGAGGGGGCAGTCCACCTGGTCAACCGTCATTTACTGATCACAAGAACCGCTGTATTTGGAATCTGCTAAGCGTCTGAATCCAGACAAGCTCGATGGTCGTGTTGTTTTTACCCAGGTTAATTTTTGTTGTCACATTATCGCCCCTGGATCTAAAATGTAAGGCGGATGCCTTGTCTCGCAGTTTCCCAGGGGCCGGGAAAATGGATTGACCCGATTCCTATCCTTCAGGAGGGGGTGGTAGTGTCGGCTGTAGTTCTGAGCTTGAGGAGAGGTGTTAGAGGCTCAGGGACGCCCCTGCAGGACCTCCAGGGAGACTGTTTGTCCCAAATCAGTTGAGACAAAAGGTTATTGAGGCACATCATAATTCGCTTTAGCAGGACATCCAGGGAGTAAGGCTACTTTTAGATCTTTCCCTTTCGCCGTTTTGGTGGCCTTAACGTTAATAAAGATGTTTAACTTTTGTCGCGTCCTGTGGGGTTTGTGCTCGCTCTAAGACCCCTCATACCCGTCCGTCGGGGGACCCTCTTACCCTTGAACTTTCCGGAGCGTCCATGGACTCATTTGTCATGGACTTCATCACGGACCTTCCTCAGTCGTCAGGGAAGACTGTCATACTGGTGGTTATTGACAGGTTCAGTAAGATGGCACATTTCATTGCTCTTCCTGCCCTCCCTAAGCTAAACTCTGGCCCCAGGTGTTTCATTGGGGAGATTGTGAGACTTCATGGGTTGCCTTCTGATGTGGTGTCAGATAGGGGGTCTCAGTTTGTGTCCAAGTTTTGGAGGGCATTTTGTTTACGTCGGGGGATGCAATTGTCATTTTCTCGGCTTTTCAATCCGCAGACCAATGTCAGACAGAGCGTCTGAATCAAAGCCTAGAGACTTATCTTCGGTGTTTTTGTCTCAAGAACCAGGAGGACTGGTCTTCTTTCTGCCTCTGGCAGAGTTCGCTCTTAACAACAGGCGGAGCGAGTCCCTGGTAAGTCCCCGTTTTTTGGGGCATAGGTTTTTCATCCCCAGTTTTGTACATTCAATGGGGGGGCCCTTCTGGGGTTCCTGAGGAAGCGTTTCTCGTCGTCACTTGCTTCAGTGTGGAGAGGTGTATTGAATAATCTGAGTGCTATGGGGAACCGTTAATAAACGAATGGCTGATAGGAGGAGAGTTTCTGGTCCAGATCTTTGTAACGATCTGGTTGGTTGTCTTACCAGGAATATAAAACTTAAAGTTCCCCTCCTGGAAGCTGGGCCCCAGATTCCATCGGGCGTACAGGATCAGTTCCATAAATTAATCCTGTGGCATTTCGTCAGGACCTCCCTCCTACGTTTTAAAATCCACAATGTGTTCCACAAGTCATTACTTAAGGAGGTACGTGGCACCAGTCATACCATCACCTCTACCTCCTCCTCCAGTGGTGGTTAATGGTAACTTGGAGTTTCAAGTGTCAAAGATCATTGACTCACGTCTGAATCGCCGGTCCCTTCAGTACTTGGTGCATTGGAAGGGTATGGTCCAGAGGAAGAGTGGGTTCCTGCGTCTGACATTAACGCAGATCGTTTGGTGCGGACCTTCCACAGAACTCACCCGGGCAACCTGGCCCTGAGGGTCCGGAGGCCCCTCGTAGAAGGGGGGTGACGTCATGTGTGCATCGCCACGAAGATCGTCGCGGTTCACATTCTGACTTCTCACAGCTGAGTTGCTGTTTCTTTGTGTTTGGCAGTTTAGGGAGTTAAATTCTGTCTGTGCTCAGTTCTGGGACTGGGTGCAGTTTCTTCCGGCTGCAATTAATTATTTGTTGATTGGTTTCCTTTAAATCTCTGGTTGTCTGTGTTGGGAGTTGCCAGTGAAAATTCTTCATGCAGACCACAGATAGGATTGTATCTGTAATAGACTTAAGTTAAAGAGCTCCTTAGTTGTTTTAAGCTCACCTTGCTTAGAGTTTAATATCCCAGATCATTTATGTTCCTTCTTGGTTTGAGTGTGTATGCAAGTCTGTGTTTTCCCCAGTCTGTCTTATAGTCTAATCTGTGGTATTTAGCAGAGATCAGCCCATATCCCTTTGGTGGTAATCAGAATCCTTCTTAGGACTGATTACAGGGTTCAGGACTGATAGAGACAGGGTTAGGCTGGAGACTGGACCTCTGAACCATTATCAGTACCTCCAAGGTGAGGGATTAGTTAGGACCCCAGTTTTAGGGTCAGTTAGACCCCCGTCCTCCTCTTTCCTGTGACAGTGTATCAAGTCCTCAAGATTAACCTGAGTTCAACGGATCGTGTCAGGTAAATCTATTCTATATTTACATGCTGATGTTGCAATCTATATGTTGTATAGAGTGTTGTTCTTTTAAGAATAGTTACTGACATCGTACACATATCATAAGACCCGCGTGACACCTGGAGGCTGTATATCCAGGCCCTGTTCCTGCTGTGTCTAATTACCTGAATCCCTGATCCTGGATCGCATCCTGTACCTGACTGCTGAACTGTGTCCTCTGTGTATGTTCCTGAAATCCTGCTGTGTCCTGAACCCTGTACCTGTGACTGTGAATTCCTTGCTTATAACCTGAGTTCATCGTGGAAGGAGGATTCCGGTGTGTGTGCTGAGTTTCTGTTACCTGTGCTCAGCTTCTGTGCAATGCCCGGGGCCCGCTCCCGTTGAGCCTGCGGGGCTTGCACCAGACCGCTGGGTTCCTTTTCAGATCGATACTAGATGTCCGGAGTCCGGACCGGTCCTCCCTGATGACCACTTGCCTGATATCCGATGTCCGAGACCACTTTCCAGATGTCCGGATCCTATCCATCTCTGGCCTGATGTCCGGAGCCTGCCGATCGGTGCCAGATGTCCGGAGTCGATGCCTGTGTCCCAGCCGGTTCCGTGTTTCCTGTCTGTGTTCCTGACTCCCTGAGATCCAATCCGTGTTCCTGATGTTCCGTCCGTGTTCCTGACTCCCTGAGATCCAATCCGGTTCCTGATGTTCCAGTCCATGTTCCTGTGTTCCTGATGTTCCGATGTCCTGCCGATTCCTTCTTGGTCTACCCGTGATGATGTCGGTCCTGGGTCAGTGTTGATGTTTCTCCTGCTGAGCCTGTGCACGCCTGAGGCCTGAGAGAGAGGCCGTCCTAGTATGCCCGTGGCCAGATGACCCTGGACTGCATCAACCCGTGATGACCCCGCCATCGTCTGACGTTCGTCTGGGCAGGTGTCTGATGTTCTCCTGCTGAGCCTGTGCTACGCCTGAGGCCCCGAGAGTGAGGGCCATACTAGTATGCCCTGCCAGATGATCCTGGACTGCATCTACCCGTGATGACCCCGCCATCGTCTGAAGTCTGTCTGAGGTCGGTGTCTGATGTTCTCCTGCTGAGCCTGTGCTACGCCTGAGGCCTGAGAGAGAGGCACCCAAGTATGCCCGTGCCAGATAACCCTGGACTGCATCTACCCGTGATGTCCTCCAGCACTCGTCTGTGATCCTGAGTCGTGTACCCTTCTCTGATGTGCGGAATCGGGAGCCCGGTCTTATGTTCTGTTTATGTACTGTGTTTCTTTAAGTAAACTTTATGTTTCTTCTTACCTGAAGTTGTGCGGTGTTGTCTAGTCCTGCAGGTCGCCACCTTGCCCACATGCTCAGCTGCCACGGATCCCGGTCGCTGCCCTTCCCTAGTCCGGGCAGGCCCGGGTCTCTCCTCCGTGGTCCAGTGGGTCCACATTCTCTTACCATCTGGGACGCATGCCTCATGTCGTCGTGGACTGGCGGCGTGGGAGCATTGGCTAGTTAGGCAAGCTATGCCATGTCCCAACGCCCCCGCAGCCGTGGGAAGCATTACAGAAAGCTCTGGCCATGGACTCCGCTGAGCATGTGTGGTCTGCAGGACTTTCTCCAAGCTCCACCTGATGTACGAACTAGACTGCTTGGTCCCCACATGTAAGTGGACTAGATGGCTCGATTCCCCGCTTGTCAGCGGTTCGGACTTTTCGAGCTATGAACTCTGCTGCCATATTGTGAACTGTGGGACTTACCGCCAAACCCAAGTGAATTTTCTGGGGAATTTTTTTTACTTGGGTCTTCAGAAGAGGGGGCCTGAGGAGGGGGATACTGTAATGCTGGTATTGTCTGTACTTTGTTTTCCAGCGTTACTCTGCATGTCTTTTGCATTAAACCCTTTTGCTCCTTTCCCCCTAACCAGCTGGGATACTGTTGTCTGTTACCTGTATGGATGCTCCTCAGTTCCCAGCTCTGCTGCGTGGCCGTACTTGCGTGAGTGTCTCCGCTGCGTTGCATGACCACCCGCATGTGCGGTTCCTGACCTGCTGCAGAAGCCATCCGTAGGTTCCAAAGTCCTCTGCAATGGTGCATGATTTACTACGTGTGTGGCAGCAGTTACTGTCAGGTGCCTGGCCTGCTGTAGAAGCCATCCGTAGGTTGCAAAGTCCTCTGCAATGGTGCATGATTTACTACGTGTGTGGCAGCAGCCACTGTCAGGTGTTCCTCTGTGATGAGCTGTCTGGCTCTGCATAGGGGGCGCGGCCCACACCTGTCCTGCTTTTATGAGGATTGGGTGTGTACTAGAATTACTGCTCCAGCCTATCGCTGTGAAGCAGTTCATATATAAAGTTCCCCAGCCCTAGTGGGCGTTGCCAGAGCTTCGCATTGAATCCGCATTGAATTCCTGAACCTAGCCGTGTGGGTTTGTGTTCAGCTCCTGCTCTGAGTGTGTTCAGCTCTGGAGAGCTGATTCCCTGTTCCTGCTGTGTCTTGTTCCTGAATCCCTAATCCTGGATCTATCCTGGTACCTGAATGTCTGAACTGTGTCTTGTATTTCCGCCTATGCTGGGGGCTGATTACCCAGATCGCCGTTCCTGGAGGCTGTATATCCAGGCCTGTTCCTGCTGTGTCTTGTTTCCTGAATCCCTGATCCGGATTTAACCCGGTACCTGAATGTCTGAACTGTGTCTTGTGTTTCCCGCCTATGCTGGGGCTGATTACCCAGATCGCCGTTCCTGGAGGCTGTATATCCAGGCCTGTTCCTGCTGTGTCTAATTACCTGAATCCCTGATCCTGGATCGCATCCTGTACCTGACTGTCTGAACTGTGTCCTCTGTGTTATGTTCCTGAAATCCTGCTGTGTCCTGAACCCTGTACCTGTGACTGTGATTCCTTGCTATATAACCTGAGTTCATCGTGGAAGGAGGAGTCCGGTGTGTGTGCTGAGTTTCTGTTACTCTGTGCTCAGCTTCTGTGCAATCCCCGGCCAGCTCCCGTTGAGCCTGGCGGGGCTTGCACCAGACCGCTGGGGTTCCTTTTCAGATCGATACTAGATGTCCGGAGTCCGAGGACTGTGTCCTCCCTGATGACCACTGCCTGATATCCGATGTCCGATGACCACTTCCAGATGTCCGGATCCTATCCATCTCTGCCTGATGTCCGGAGCCTGCCGATCGGTGCCAGATGTTCGGAGTCCAATGCCTGTGTCCCAGTCCGTGTTCCGGTGTTCCTGTCCGTGTTCCTGACTCCTTGAGATCCAATCCGTGTTCCTGATGTTCCTGTCCGTGTTCCTGACTCCCTGAGATCCAATCCATGTTCCTGATGTTCCAGTCCGTGTTCCTGATGTTCTGATGTCCTGGCCGGTTCCTTCTTGTCTACCCTGTGATGACGTCGGTCCTGGGTCAGTGTCTGATGTTCTCCTGCTGAGCCTGTGCTACGCCTGAGGCCTGAGAGAGAGGCCGTCCTATTATGCCCGTGCCAGATGACCCTGGACTGCATCAACCCGTGATGACCCCGCCATTGTCTGACGTTCGTCCTGGGCCGATGTCTGATGTTCTCCTGCTGAGCCTGTGCTACGCCTGAGGCCTGAGAGTGAGGCCATACTAGTATGCCCGTGCCAGATGATCCTGGACTGCATCTACCCGTGATGACCCCGCCATTGTCTGAAGTCTGTCTGAGGTCGGTGTCTGATGTTCTCCTGCTGAGCCTGTGCTACGCCTGAGGCCTGAGAGAGAGGCCGCCCAAGTATGCCCGTGCCAGATAACCCTGGACTGCATCTACCCGTGATGTCCTCCAGCACTCATCTGTGATCCTGAGTCGTGTACCCTTCTCTGATGTGCGGAATCGGGAGCCCGTCTTATGTTCTGTTTATGTACTGTGTTTCTTTAAGTAAACTTTATGTTTCTTCTTACCTGAAGTTGTGCGGTGTTGTCTAGTCCTGCAGGTCGCCACCTTGCCCGCATGCTCAGCTGCCACGGATCCCGATCGCTGCCCTTCCCTAGTCCGGGCAGGCCCGGGTCTCCCTCCGTGGTCCAGTGGGTCCACATTCTCTTACCATCTGGGACGCATGCCTCATGTCGTCGTGGACTGGCGGCGTGGGAGCATTGGCTAGTTAGGCAAGCTATGCCATGTCCCAAGCCCCGCAGCCGTGGAAGCGTTACACTGTGGTAGCCATGCTGGTTCAGTATGCCTTAAATTTTGAATAAATCCCCAACAGTGTCACCAGCAAAGCACCCCACACCATCACACTTACTCCTCCATGCTTCACGTTGGAACCAGGCATGTAGAGTCCATCCATTCACCTTTTCTGCGTGCAAAGCAGTAATCAAAGCAAAAGGTGGCTACTTTGAAGAACCTAGAATATAAGACATATTTTCAGTTGTTTCACACTTTTTTGTAAAGTGTAATATATAATTCCACATGTGTTAATTCATAGTTTTGATGCCTTCAGTGTGATTCTACAATTTTCATAGTCGTGAAAATACAGAAAAATCGTTGAATGAGAGGGTGTGTCCAAACTTTTGGTCTGTACTGTATATATATTCATACATATATATAGTATACTTGTATAAGTAGAGATTGTATAACTGTATATCTATATGTATAGTGATATAATTAAAATAAACTACAGTAATAATATTAAGAATTACATTAAAGCCAATACATATATGTATAAGACATTTCATAGTAACATAGTAACATAGTAACATAGTTATTAAGGTTGAAGGAAGACTTTAAGTCCATCTAGTTCAACCCATATCCTATCCTAACCTGCCCTAACATGTTGATCCAGAGGAAGGCAAAAAAAAAACAATTTCAATTGTTTTGTTTCTGTATGAATATGATATTTAACCCTATCTCTTATTTATCCTTAGAATTTTCATTTCAAAGTAGGACTTAATCGGAAAAAACTCTCTTACATGGATTTATACCTTTATTTACACAGGAAGTTTTAATAACTGCATGATTTTATATATTTAACACTTAAAAAGGAAATAATATATAACTAACTGAATCTAAATTTAGTTTTTGTGTGTTGCTAACATTTTGAAGTTATTTATTTGCATTGCAATATGTCTTTACTACTGCATGACAGTGACAGCCAGGTGACATTTAAACTGTTCTAATAATAAGTATACCATATACCCCTATTTCAAAGCTCTTGTAGCTTCATTGAAAATAATATTTGAGAGCTCAGCCTTTGCAAGTCAAGGAGATTCTTTAGGCCTCTTAAGTTCCAGGGTTTGGATACAATTGCAAACCCCTGTACCATGTATAGCTATACAACTCATGACTAATTTTGTTATCAGTCATTTCATCTATAGGATGGTTTACAAAGTTTATGTTATGTGTATTTGGGGAATATTCAAAGAAATATTAACCCCTCTCTGACATTAGACGTACTATCCCGTCCATAAAACCCGTGCCATTCTGCCCATGGACGGGATAGTACGTCATAGGCGATCAGCTGCGCTCCTGAGGGGAGCGCAGCTAATCGCCGCCGGGTGTCAGCTGATTATCACAGCTGACACCCGTGACTGTGTGTCAGGAGCGGTCACGGACCGCTCCCGGCACATTAACCCCTAGCACACCGCGATCAAACATGATCGCGGTGTACTGGGGGCACAGGGGAGGATCGCGCAGGGTGGGGGCTCCCTGCGCGCCCCCCTGAGACCCTCAGACCAGCGCGATGCGATCGCGCTGTTCTGAGGGCTTCCTCCCTCCCAGGACCCGGATCCAAGATGGCGCCGGGGTCCTGGAGGGAGGCGGCTTCCTCAGTGCCTGCTGAGAGCAGGCACTGAGAAGCCTGCAGCTATGCCTGAGCGATCGCTGGTGTGACAGAGTGCTGTGCACACTGTCACACCAGCGATCTGCTCAAATACAGTGATGTCCCACCCTGGGACAAAGTAAAAAAGTTAAAAAAATAAAAATAAACATGTTATAAAAAAAAATCCAAAATAAATTAAAAAAAAAAAAATATTCCCCAATAAATTCATTTCTTCCTGTAAATAAAAAAAACAAAACAATAAAAGTACACATATTTGGTATCGCCGTGTCCGTAACGACCCCCCCTATAAAACTGTCCCACTAGTTAACCCCTTTAGTGAACCCCTTAAAAAAAAAAAAAACGAAGCAAAAAATCAATGCTTTATCATCATACTGCCGAACAAAAAGTGGAATAACGCGCGATCAAAAAGACCGATATAAATAAACATAGTACAGCTGAAAACGTCATCTTGTCCCGCAAAAAACGAGCCGCCATACAGCATCATCAGTGAAAAAATAAAAAAGTTATAGCTCGCAGAATAAAGCTATGCAAAAATAATTATTTTTTATATAAAATTGTTTTTATTTTATAAAAGCGCCAAAACATAAAAAAATGATATAAATGAGGTATCGCCATAATCGTACTGACCCGAAGAATAAAACTGCTTCATCAATTTTACCACACGTGGAATGGTATAAACGCCTCCCCCAAAAGAAATTCATGAATTGCTGATTTTTGTTCATTCTAACCTCCCAAAAATAAAAAGCGATCAAAAAATGTCACCTGCTCAAAAATGGTACAAATAAAAACGTCAACTCGTACCGCAAAAAATAAGACCTCACATGACTCTGTGGGCCAAAATATGCAAAAATTATAGCTCTCAAAATGTGGCGATGCAAAAAACTATTTTTGCAATAAAAAGCGTCTTTTAGCGTGACAGCTGCCAATCATAAAAACCCGCTATAAATAGTAAATCAAACCCCCCTTTATCACCCCCTTAGTTAGGGAAAAATAATAAAATTAAAAAAATGTATTTATTTCCATTTTCCCATTAGGGTTAGGGTTAGGGTTGCGGCTAAAGTTAGGGTTAGGGTTGGCGCTAAAGTTAGGATTAGGGTTAGGGTTGGATTAGGGGTGTGTTAGGGTTTGGTTTGTGGTTAGGGTTGGGACTAGGGTTAGGGGTGTGTTGGGGTTAGGGTTGGAGTTAGAATTGGGGGGTTTCCGCTGTTTAGGCACATCAGGGGCTCTCCAAATGTGACATGGCGTCTGATCTCAATTCCAGCCAATTCTGCGTTGAAAAAGTCAAACGGTGCTCCTTCACTTCTGAGCTCTGCCATGCGTCCAAACAGTAGTTTATCCCCACATATGAGGTATCAGCGTACTCTGGACCCCAAGAGATATTGTGCAATTTATCCTATTTCTTCTGTTACCCTTGGGAAAATAAAAAACTGGGGGAGAAAATATCATTTTTGTACAAAAAAAATATTTTTTTTGTTTTTACGGCTGTACATTATAAACATCTGTGAAGCACTTGGGGCTTCATAGCGCTCACCACACACCTAGATAAGTTCCTTGTGGGGTCTATTTTCCAAAATGGGGTCACTTGTTGGGGATTTCCACTGTTTAGGCGCATCAGGGGTTCTCCAAATGCGACATGATGCCCCCAGACCATTCCATCAAAGTCTGCAATCCAAAACGTCACTACTTCCCTTCCGAGCCCCAACGTGTACCCATACAGTAGTTTTCTCCCACATATTGGGTATCAGCGTACTCAGGACAAATTGGGCAACAACTTTTGGGGTCCAATTTCTCCTGTTACCCTTGTAAAAATAAAATATTGGGACGAGAAAATCATTTTTGAAAAAAAAAAAAAAGATTTTTTATTTTTCGGCTGTGCGTTATAAACTTCTGTGAAGCACTTCGGGGTTCAAAGTGCTCACCACACATCTAGATAAGTTCCTTGTGGGGTCTATTTTCCAAAATGGGGTCAATTGTGGGGGGTTTCCACTGTTTAGGCGCATCAGGGGCTCTCCAAATGCGACATGACGCACCCAGACCATTCCATCAAAGTCTGCAATCCAAAACGTCACTACTTCCCTTCTGAGCCCTGACGTGCGCCCATACAGTAGTTTTCTCCCACATTGTAATGTAAGGAGTACAGTTCATATAGTGTCTTGTGCTTGGGTGCGATGAAAACACAGGAGTCACAGGTTTGATATAGAAGGTCTTGTATTACTTCATACAAGTGGCAATAATAGTCACACAGTTTGCAGATACAAAAGCAGGAGACACAGCAGGCCAGAGTAACTTAAGCTCAGCAATCACTCTCCACAACAGGTTCAGGATCTCTTCTCTGTTACCGTAAGTCCATGCAAACGTGGATTTATCAAATAGCAAGGTTCCAAAGTCCACGAGTGTTTCAAAGTTCCACAATAGGAAATAACTGGAGTACAAGGTCCAAGGCTTCCAGGAGTCAGGTCACAGGTTCACTGCAAGCTTGATTCTGAAGCACTGATTGCTCAGCTGTGGCTGCTTAAGAAGCAAGAGGAGAGAATCAGGGCGGGAACATGCAAGCTGGAAACTCCATATTGACTGAGGGCAAGATAGCTGCAGCAAGACAGAAAGTAAAATGGCTGACGGAAAAACTGAGTTTCAGGAACATGTACACAGAACCTTACATTACTCCCCCCTTAGGGACAGCCTCCGGATGACCTCAGACCAGGCTTGTGTGGGTACCTCTGATGAAACTGACGGAGCAAGCGAGGAGCATTAACGTTATTGACTGGTTCCCATGAGTTGTCCTCCACTGGGTAGCCCTGCCATTTAATCAGATATTGTAACTGATTTCTATACAACCTGGAATCTAGAATCCTTTCCACCACAAATTCTTCCTGACCATCGACTAGCACTGGGTCAGGGCAAGGAGAAGAACGTCCAGGAAACGTATTGGGTGTCGCAGCCTTTAGTAGGGATACATGAAAGACAGGGTGGATTCTCATAGTTCTGGGCAGTTGAAGACGACAAGCGACAGCACTTATAATCTTACTGATTTTATAAGGTCCAATGTATTTATGTCCCAACTTAGATGATGGAATTCTTAACTTAAGATTTCTGGTTGACAGCCAGACCAGGTCTCCTACCATGAAAGCTGGTGCAGGTTTACGAAATTTATCTGCGGCTTTCTTGTACCTTTCCTGAGCCAATTCTAGATTTCCCTTTAGAAGATCCATATTCTTTTGTAAAGACGTGATTCTTTCAGCCACTGCTGGTAAAGGCGTTTCTATGGGAAATCGAGGAAGAATATTAGGATGATAACCTAAATTGGAGTAAAAAGGAGACTGCTTAGTGGAGGCGCTCTGAGAGTTGTTATAAGAGAACTCAGCCAGTGGAAGTAGATCCACCCAATCATCCTGTAGGTGGCAGATAAAGCAGCGAAGATACTGCTCCAGGGTCTGATTGGTTCGTTCTGTCTGTCCATTAGTCTGAGGATGAAAAGCAGAAGAAAGGTTTACTTTAATGTCCAATGCTGCACAGAAATTTTGCCAAAACCTTGAAGTGAATTGCACCCCTCGATCCGAAATAACCTCATCTGGTACTCCATGTAAGCGAAACACATTTTTAATCATCAAATCTGATGTCTGTCTTGCAGTGGGTAAGCCGACACAAGGGATAAAATGAGCTGCTTTTGTTAAACGATCAACCACCACTAGAATGGTGTTCTTCCGTTGAGAG
This sequence comes from Oophaga sylvatica, assembly GCA_033576555.1. Classification (NCBI taxonomy): domain Eukaryota; kingdom Metazoa; phylum Chordata; class Amphibia; order Anura; family Dendrobatidae; genus Oophaga; species Oophaga sylvatica. Next base: position 175,346 of record JARQOD010000138.1, read on the forward strand.
GTTGGTAACTCCACAATGAAGTCCATAGAAATGGATCCCCACGGGCGGGACGGGTGGGAAGGGGTTGCAACAGACCAGTTGGTGAGGAGCGAGGTGTTTTGCATCTTGCACAGACTTCACATGAAGTGACATAGTTTAAAACATCCTTCCTGCAAGTGGGCCACCAAAAGAAACGAGAAAGAAATTCCTGTGTCTTTAGAATTCCTCTATGCCGAGCTATCTTGGAATCGTGAATGAGTTGCAATACTCTCAATCTGACTGTTTCAGGAATATACAGACATTGTCCCTGAATCCACACACCATTCTTAAAGACAAGACTTACGTCCCTTGGGGGTTGTGCCAAAAAGGAATCCGCATGGTATGCTTCCTTGATGTCCTTAAGTAGGTCTTGATTATGAATCACTCCCAGGAATCTAGAGTCAGGAAGAATAGTCTTAGGAGGAGTAAGTGGACGTGTCTCTGCTGAATAAATCCTAGAGAGTGCATCAGCCTTTCCATTGCGCGATCCTGGTCTATAAGAAATGATAAAATTAAATTGGTTTAAGAAAAGATTCCAGCGAGCCTGGCGAGGAGTCAGGCACTTAGCCGACCTGATAAATTCGAGGTTACGATGGTCTGTCAGGACGACTATTTGCTGTGCAGCTCCCTGAAGAAGGTGTCTCCATTCTTTGAAGGCGGCAATAATGGCCAACAACTATCTATTGCCCACATCGTAGTTCCTCTCAGCCGAAGACAACTGCTGGGAAAAGAAGGCACAGGGATGCAAGACATTCTTCTCACCTGTTCTCTGAGAGAGTATAGCTCCAACGGCACAGTCTGAAGCATCCACCTCTATTATGAAGGCAAGTTCGGGGTTGGGATGTACTAAGATAGGTGCAGTGGTAAATTTATCTTTTAGACGGGAAAATGCTTCCTGGGCTTGGGGAGTCCAGGAGAACCTAGACTCTTTCCGGGTAAGTTGGGTGATAGGTGACACTACCTCAGAGAAATTCCTAATGAAACGTCTATAGAAGTTGGCAAACCCGATGAAGCGCTGCACCTCCTTCACATTTCTAGGACTTGGCCAGTCCTTGATGGCTTGGGTCTTGCTTCCATCCATACTAATTCCTTGTGTAGACAGTACATACCCCAGAAATTGAATTTCGGTCCTATGGAATTCACACTTTTCAAGTTTGATGTAAAGATGATTTTGTCTTAGACGTTCCAAGACCATTCTCACATGTCCATGATGTTCCTCTGTGGAGTTAGAAAAAATTAGAATATCATCCAAATAAATCACCACGAATGTATCTAGGAGATCCCTGAAGATGTCATTCACCAAGTGTTGGAAAGTGGCTGGGGCGGTACTCAGACCAAAAGGCATAACTAGATATTCAAAGTGTCCATAGCGTGACCTGAATGCAGTCTTCCATTCATCCCCAGGTCTAATACGGACTAAGTTATAGGCCCCACGGAGATCTAGTTTAGAGAAAATTTTGGCATGTCGCACTCTCTCCAATAACTCAGGGATTAAAGGCAATGGATAACGGTTTCTAATAGTAACCTTATTGAGTTCCCTATAGTCTACGCAGGGTCTCAGAGATCCATCTTTCTTCTTTACAAAGAAGATGGGTGCACCTGCAGGAGATGAAGAGGGGCGTATGAAGCCCTTGGCTAGATTTTCGTCTATGTAATCCTTTAAAGCCTTTAGCTCGGGCCCCGCCAGGGGTAGATCTTACCAAAAGGTATCTCTGCTCCAGGCAATAATTCAATTGGACAATCATATGGACGGTGAGGGGGAAGCTGGTCAGCGTTCTTCTTGTCACATAAATCCACATAGTCCTGGTATACAGCTGGTAGTTCAGGGACTGACATGGTTCCTTTAGGAACAGAGCAAGCTGAAACTTTTGGACTCATCTGTTTCTCTGGAAAGTGTAATTCCTTGGTCTCCCAGTTAATGGTAGGATTCTGAGCCTGCAGCCATGGTAGCCCTAGAATAATGGGAAAGTGGGGAGAAGAGATAAGCATAAAGGACAGTTTCTCTTGATGATCTTTACCCATAAGAACCCTCAAAGGCTCTGTTTCCTGATCCACTGGTCCAGAGGTCAGCAGGGAGCCATCCACAGTTTCCATCTGTACTGGAGTAGCCTTCTTCACTGAACGTATCCCCTGTTTCAGAGCAAAGGAGACATCCATAAAATTTCCACTTGCCCTGAGTCGATCATAGCAGAGCTAGACACCCAAGCTGAGTCAACCCAGAGTTTGATGGAAAGAAAGCATTGAGAATTGTTTTTCTTACAAGTCAGCTGGGACACCGCTGAGGAAACTTGAAAAATTGCAGCGTTTACACAGTCAACGTCCTCAGAAGTAACGGAGTTTAAGTCCGAGAAATCAAGATCTGTTGCTGCAGATCTCTCTGGAGCCTGAGGCTCGGACCTGACAGATCCCCTCTCGCAACACTCACAGTGAATGAGTGCTGCAGTAGTCTTACGAGAACGGCTGGGGCAGTTTATAATGAAGTGCCCTGACTTACCACAATAGAAACATAGATTCTCCTTAAAACGATGTTCCTTGCGTGCATCACTAACCCGTCGTTGTAAAAAGTCTACCTGCATGGGTTCAGGTTCAGGTTCCCGTGTGATCCTACTCAAAGGTTCCTTAGCTGGAGAGGAAGGTAGGAAAAGGTTAGTGCGATTGCTTTCGAACCATCTCTCTTGCCTGCGTTCAGTCAGACGAGTATCAATACGGATGCAGTAGTTAATAAAGTCACCTAACGCAGTGGGAGGGTCGGCACGAGCAAGTTCATCCTTAATCAGTGGAGATAACCCTTTTCGAAAAATAGATTTTTTGGCGGAACTGTCCCAGGTGGTATCAAGGGCCCATCTCCTGAAATCCAAGGCATATTCAGCTACCGAGTGCTTAACTTGGCGTAAAGCTAACATGGCTGCTTCAGCTGTTGCACCTCGATTGGGGTCATCAAACACCTGCCCCATGGCTGAAATGAAAGCATCCAGATGATCCAAACATTCATCCTCAGTCTCAATCAGAGGGTTTGCCCACATCAAAGCCTTGTTGGTAAGCAACATAATTATAGTGAGCACTTTAGATCGTTCAGTGGGAAATTGTGAAGCATGTGCAGAAAAAAAAAGATTGCATTGATTAATAAATCCCCTGAATTTCTCACGTTCACCGCCAAAACGAAAAGGGGGCAACTTGGGAATCCCAGAACTCGGGGCTACGGCAGGAGCCTGGACTCGCTCCTCTAGAACTTCAATCCTGGCTCGCAAATCCTGGGCAGTCTGTCCAAACACTTGCAAATTGTGATTAGTGAGGTCCTGTAGGTTTGTAAAACGGGTTTTTATAGTCTGCAAATCTGCAAGGATATTATCAGTCACTCCGCAAAGTTCCTTTATGCGGGCCTCCATTTTCCAGATCTTTTAAGACAGGAGTACTGGAAGGAGAGGAGAAAAAAAACACAAACAATAGTGTTTACCTGTGGTAACACTGCAGAAAAAAAAAAACTTAAGGGAATTGCTCACCTGGAATGGTTGTGAGAAGTCACAACCACTGTCATCACAGAAAGTACAACCGGACGTCTGATATCCACAGTTACAGCAGACACAGCCTTTCCAGACCCAGCAGACACTAACGTTTGGCTTCAGAATCTTGTAATGTAAGGAGTACAGTTCATATAGTGTCTTGTGCTTGGGTGCGATGAAAACACAGGAGTCACAGGTTTGATATAGAAGGTCTTGTATTACTTCATACAAGTGGCAATAATAGTCACACAGTTTGCAGATACAAAAGCAGGAGACACAGCAGGCCAGAGTAACTTAAGCTCAGCAATCACTCTCCACAACAGGTTCAGGATCTCTTCTCTGTTACCGTAAGTCCATGCAAACGTGGATTTATCAAATAGCAAGGTTCCAAAGTCCACGAGTGTTCCAAAGTTCCACAATAGGAAATAACTGGAGTACAAGGTCCAAGGCTTCCAGGAGTCAGGTCACAGGTTCACTGCAAGCTTGATTCTGAAGCACTGATTGCTCAGCTGTGGCTGCTTAAGAAGCAAGAGGAGAGAATCAGGGCGGGAACATGCAAGCTGGAAACTCCATATTGACTGAGGGCAAGATAGCTGCAGCAAGACAGAAAGTAAAATGGCTGACGGAAAAACTGAGTTTCAGGAACATGTACACAGAACTTACACACATATTGGGTATCAGCGTACTCAGGACAAATTGGACAACAACTTTGGGGTCCAATTTCTCCTGTTACCCTTGTGAAAATAAAATATTGGGGGCGAAAAAATCATTTTTGTAAAAAAAAAAGATTTTTTATTTTTACGGCTGTGCGTTATAAACTTCTGTGAAGCACTTCGGGGTTCAAAGTGCTCACCACACATTTGGATAAGTTCCTTGTGGGGTCTATTTGCCAAAATGGGGTCACTTTGGGGGGTTTCCACTGTTTAGGTGCATCAGGGGCTCTCCAAATGTGACATGACGCCCCCAGACCATTCCATCAAAGTCTGCAATCCAAAACGTCACTACTTCCCTTCCGAGCCCGACGTGTGCCCATACAGTAGTTTTCGCCCACATATTGTGTATCAGTGTACTCAGGACAAATTGGACAACAACTTTTGGGTTCCAATTTCTTCTGTTACCCTTGTGAAAATAAAATATTGAGGGCGAAAAAATCATTTTTGTAAAAAAAAAAAGATTTTTTATTTTTACGGCTGTACGTTATAAACTTTAGTGAAACACCGGGGTTCAAAGTTCTCACCACACATCTAGATAAGTTCCTTGAGGGGTCTAGTTTCCAAAATGGTGTCATTTTGGGGGTTTCCACTGTTTAGGCAGATCAGGGCTCTCCAAATCTGACATGCGCGTCCAGACCATTCATGCAGTTGAAAAAGTCAGACGGCGCATCCTTCCCTTCCAACTCCCAGTGCCCAAACAGTGTTTACCCCACATATGGGTATCAGCGACTCAGGACAAATTGCACAATAACTTTTGGAGTCTTGTTACCCTTGGAAAATAAAAATTGGGGGAAAAGAAACATTTTTGTGAAAAAAAAATATGATTTTTTAATTTTACGGCTCTACTTTATAAACTTGTGTGAAGCACTGGGGGTTCAAATTGCTCATCAAAATCTAGATAAGTTCCTTAGGGGTCTAGTTTCCAAATGGGTCATTTGTGGGGGTTTCCACTGTTTAGGCACATCAGGGCTCTCCAAATGCAACATGGCATCCAACTCAATTCAGCCAATTTGGTTGAAAAAGTCAAATGGTGCTCCTTCCATTCCGAGCTCTGCCGTGCGCCCAAACAGTGGTTTACCCCCACATATGGGGTATCAGCGTACTCAGGACAAATTGTACAACAACTTTGTGGTCAATCTCCTGTTACCCTTGGGAAAATAAAAAATTAGTGACTAAAAGATCATTTTTGTGGGAAAAAAATAGGATTTTTTATTTTCATGCCCGGGCATTATAAACTTGTGTGAAGCACTTGGGGGTTCAAAGTGCTCACCAAAGATCTAGATAAGTTCCTTAGGGGGTTTAGTTTCCAAAATGGGGTAACTTGTGGGGGGTTTCCACTGTTTAGGCTCATCTGGGGCACTGCAAACGGAACATGACCCCCATTAACGTCTGCATTCCAAAACGTTACTACTTCCTTTCCAAGCCCTGCCTTGCGCCCAAACAGTTTCCCCCCCCCACATATGGGGTATCAGCGTACTCAGGACAAATTGGACAACAACTTTTGGGGTCCAATTTCCTTGGAAAAATTCAAAAATTTGGGACTAAAAAATCATTTTTGTGGAAATTTTTTTTTTTTTTTTCACACCCAGGCTTTATAAACTTTTGTGAAACACTTGAGGGTTCAAAGTGCTCACAACAGATCTAGATAAGTACCTTAGGGGTCTAGTTTCCAAAATGGTGTCACTTGTGGGGGGTTTCCACTGTTTAGGCGCATCAGGGGCTCTCCAAACGCGACATGGCATCCAATCTAAATTCCAGCCAATTTTAGTTTGAAAAAGTCAAACGTCGCTCCTTCCCTTACGAGCTCTGCCGTGTGCCCAAACAGTGGTTTTCCCCCACATATTGGGTATTGGCGTACTCAGGAGAAATTGCATAACAACCTTATCTGTCCATTTTCTCCTTTTACCCTTGTGAAAATAAAAAAAAAGTTTGTAAAAGATAATTTTTGTGGCTAAAAGTAAAATATTCATTTTTTCCTTCCACGTTGCTTTAGTTACTGTGAAGCACCTGAAGGGTTAATAATCTTCTTGAATGTGGTTTTGAGTACCTTGAGGGGTGCAGTTTTTAGAATGGTGTCACTTTTGGGTATTTTCTGCCATATAGACCCCTCAAAGTGACTTCAAATGTGAGGTGGTCCCTAAAAAAAATGGCTTTGTAAATTTTGCTGTAAAAATGAGAAATCGCTGGTCAACTTTTAACCCTTATAACTTCCTAACAAAAAAAAATTTTGGTTCCAAAATTGTGCTGATGTAAAGTAGACATGTGGGAAATGTTATTTCTTAACTATTTTTGTGTGATATATTTCTCTGTTTTAAGGGAATAAAAATTCAAAGTTTGAAAATTGCAAAATTTTAAAAATTTTCGCCATATTTGCATTTTTTTCAAAAATAAACGCAAGTTATATCGAAGAAATTTTACCACTAACATGAAGTACAATATGTCATGAGAAAACAATCTCAGAATCGCGAAGATCCGTTGAAGCGTTCCAGAGTTATAACCTCATAAAGAGACAGTGGTCAGAATTGTAAAAATTGGCCCGGTCATTAACGTGCAAACCACCCTTGGGGGTGAAGGGTTAAGATACTAAATTTAGTGGTTTACAATGCGCATTGATAATTAGAATACAATTATTTGGGTTAATATACATGTATTCCTACCTTTTGTATGTGGAATCTGTGGTGTGATCTTATATCCGTGTCACAGTCTGAGTGACAGATGACAGATGCGTGTATGAGCAGCTGCTAAGAGTGAATATAACCTAAGAGTAATGTATGTGTGATGTATGAAAGAGAGATTTCACAATTCATGGTATGCTAAGAGAAAACCAAAAAAAAAACCTTGTTTTTAAGAGAAATAATACAAATTAGTTAAATTATTAGAATATTAAGATACATAATGAAATATTATCTACTCAATATATATTCCTTTAGTAATTTTTTTAGTTAATAGTAGATAAGTGAAATCACACATCAAAATGGTTTATCAAGAAAATCTACATTTAGATTTTTTTTTCTCCAAAGGATAATTTTATGATATGCAATGTTATTTTTATTTTTAATGGTTACATAGCTGGTACACATCTTCATACAAATATATGGTATAAAGCTAATATAGAAGTTACATAAATAATTTATAAAACAATTATTTTTTCATTTTGGTTTTGATAAATGAATTATTTCACAAAATAATATTTTTTTTTTGTATTAAGGGGGAAATATGTTTGTGATCCTGAATACATCATCACATTTCATCAACACCTCTTCTTCACACATTGTAAAGAATATAAAAAGGTACAATGGTACAACTACTAGGATAATAACATTAAGTACTATAAGAGTCATTTCTTTACACTGAGAAGGGGATTACATGCAAAGTTGCATAATATGAATATTTTGGTAACACAAGGTTATGACAAATATGAAATCATCCAGATAATGGAAATATTAAGAGTATGTGTTACTGAGAACATAACTACTCAGCATTTGTCATAAACATATAAAGGCCTTATTTTCATTTTTATTCTTTTCTTTGTTTTCATTCTTATTTTTCATTTTTAATTTTTATTCTTCCTTTATCTCTATTTTTGATTCTTAATTTTTTATTTTTTCTCTCAATCAAGAAAGAAACATCAATATTTAATAAAGTAATGTCTAGTATGAGAATATTGCTTCATTAAATATAGTGAAGATATTGTTTCATTAAAAGAAAATGTTTTAATTCTGAGTAAATACAATAACTCTTTCATTCATTCACTCATATTCACATTTTGGTTTCTTGGCTATTAGTGTTGAGCGATACGATACCGCAAGTATCGGGTATCGGCCGATATTAGCTGTATCGGCCTTTCGATACTTTGTTCCGATATTTTCCATATATCGTATACCGGAATCGGAAGTTCCCATAATTCTTTGAGAGACAATGTGATTTTAGTCAGCCAATGAGGAATCCTAAGAAGTGTGGGCACATCCTGTACTGCTGCGGTCATGTTAACTAATGGCATGGCTGTGATTGGATGCTGAAATGATGTCAGAATGCACTATAAAAGGCGCCGCCGCCATTTTAGCGTCACTGTGCTGTGAATTCAGTTAGGGACAGAACGCTGCTGTGCTGACTCTGAGGGACAGTTAGAGATTGCGATTTAGTGTAGTGTGCTTTAGGCAGGCTAGCACCAACCGCTGTGTAAAGCTTCCTTTTGCCTGCAGTGTTGTTTTAACAGCTCTGCAAGGTGTGTGTGAGTGCAGGTGACGCTGCAGTTTGCTCTGCATGCAATGCTGTCTGTAGGCATCTGCATGTGTCACTCACAGACTCTTTTTTTTTTCTTCAGTGTAATTCTTGCTGCTCCATGCAATTTAAATTTTAGTGTGACGCGCTTCCATCCGTATCCAATACATTGGTTGCAAACACTATAGAAGTAGACAAAGGAGTAGCCTTTCACAGATTGTGAACAGTTGTGTTTCAGTGTTCACTTCAGTCTGTGTTTTTTATTTTTTGAGTGCACATCACGCTCCAGTTACTTGTTCAAGCACTGCTGCTTGTACTCTGCTGAGCGTGTCTCAGTGCCTCATCCTTTTCATTTCTCTCCAATTGGTTCTGCTCCATTCCATTTAAAATAAATATAATCTATTAGTGTGACGCGCTTCCATCCGTATCCAATACATTGGTTGCAAACACTATAGAAGTAGACAAAGGAGTAGCCTTTCACAGATTGTGAACAGTTGTGTTTCAGTGTTCACTTCAGTCTGTGTTTTTTATTTTTTGAGTGCACATCACGCTCCAGTTACTTGTTCAAGCACTGCTGCTTGTACTCTGCTGAGCGTGTCTCAGTGCCTCATCCTTTTCATTTCTATCCAATTGGTTCTGCTCTATTCCATTTAAAATAAATATAATCTATTAGTGTGACGCGCTTCCATCCGTATCCAATACATTGGTTGCAAACACTATAGAAGTAGACAAAGGAGTAGCCTTTCACAGATTGTGAACAGTTGTGTTTCAGTGTTCACTTCAGTCTGTGTTTTTTATTTTTTGAGTGCACATCACGCTCCAGTTACTTGTTCAAGCACTGCTGCTTGTACTCTGCTGAGCGTGTCTCAGTGCCTCATCCTTTTCATTTCTCTCCAATTGGTTCTGCTCCATTCCATTTAAAATAAATATAATCTATTAGTGTGACGCGCTTCCATCCGTATCCAATACATTGGTTGCAAACACTATAGAAGTAGACAAAGGAGTAGCCTTTCACAGATTGTGAACAGTTGTGTTTCAGTGTTCACTTCAGTCTGTGTTTTTTATTTTTTGAGTGCACATCACGCTCCAGTTACTTGTTCAAGCACTGCTGCTTGTACTCTGCTGAGCGTGTCTCAGTGCCTCATCCTTTTCATTTCTCTCCAATTGGTTCTGCTCCATTCCATTTAAAATAAATATAATCTATTAGTGTGACGCGCTTCCATCCGTATCCAATACATTGGTTGCAAACACTATAGAAGTAGACAAAGGAGTAGCCTTTCACAGATTGTGAACAGTTGTGTTTCAGTGTTCACTTCAGTCTGTGTTTTTTATTTTTTGAGTGCACATCACGCTCCAGTTACTTGTTCAAGCACTGCTGCTTGTACTCTGCTGAGCGTGTCTCAGTGCCTCATCCTTTTCATTTCTATCCAATTGGTTCTGCTCCATTCCATTTAAAATAAATATAATCTATTAGTGTGACGCGCTTCCATCCGTATCCAATACATTGGTTGCAAACACTATAGAAGTAGACAAAGGAGTAGCCTTTCACAGATTGTGAACAGTTGTGTTTCAGTGTTCACTTCAGTCTGTGTTTTTTATTTTTTGAGTGCACATCACGCTCCAGTTACTTGTTCAAGCACTGCTGCTTGTACTCTGCTGAGCGTGTCTCAGTGCCTCATCCTTTTCATTTCTCTCCAATTGGTTCTGCTCCATTCCATTTAAAATAAATATAATCTATTAGTGTGACGCGCTTCCGTCCGTATCCAATACATTGGTTGCAAACACTATAGAAGTAGACAAAGGAGTAGCCTTTCACAGATTGTGAACAGTTGTGTTTCAGTGTTCACTTCAGTCTGTGTTTTTTATTTTTTGAGTGCACATCACGCTCCAGTTACTTGTTCAAGCACTGCTGCTTGTACTCTGCTGAGCGTGTCTCAGTGCCTCATCCTTTTCATTTCTCTCCCAATTGGTTCTGCTCCATTCCATTTAAAATAAATATAATCTATTAGTGTGACGCGCTTCCATCCGTATCCAATACATTGGTTGCAAACACTATAGAAGTAGACAAAGGAGTAGCCTTTCACAGATTGTGAACAGTTGTGTTTCAGTGTTCACTTCAGTCTGTGCTTTTTATTTTTTGAGTGCACATCACGCTCCAGTTACTTGTTCAAGCACTGCTGCTTGTACTCTGCTGAGCGTGTCTCAGTGCCTCATCCTTTTCATTTCTCTCCAATTGGTTCTGCTCCATTCCATTTAAAATAAATATAATCTATTAGTGCGACGCGCTTCCGTCCGTATCCAATACATTGGTTGCAAACACTATAGAAGTAGACAAAGGAGTAGCCTTTCACAGATTGTGAACAGTTGTGTTTCAGTGTTCACTTCAGTCTGTGTTTTTTATTTTTTGAGTGCACATCACGCTCCAGTTACTTGTTCAAGCACTGCTGCTTGTACTCTGCTGAGCGTGTCTCAGTGCCTCATCCTTTTCATTTCTCTCCAATTGGTTCTGCTCCATTCCATTTAAAATAAATATAATCTATTAGTGTGACGCGCTTCCATCCGTATCCAATACATTGGTTGCAAACACTATAGAAGTAGACAAAGGAGTAGCCTTTCACAGATTGTGAACAGTTGTGTTTCAGTGTTCACTTCAGTCTGTGTTTTTTATTTTTTGAGTGCACATCACGCTCCAGTTACTTGTTCAAGCACTGCTGCTTGTACTCTGTTGAGCGTGTCTCAGTGCCTCATCCTTTTCATTTCTCTCATATTGGTTCTGCTCCATTCCATTTAAAATAAATATAATCTATTAGTGTGGCGCTTCCATCCGTATCCAATACATTGGTTGCAAACACTATAGAAGTAGACAAAGGAGTAGCCTTTCACAGATTGTGAACAGTTGTGTTTCAGTGTTCACTTCAGTCTGTGTTTTTTATTTTTTGAGTGCACATCACGCTCCAGTTACTTGTTCAAGCACTGCTGCTTGTACTCTGCTGAGCGTGTCTCAGTGCCTCATCATTTTCATTTCTATCCAATTGGTTCTGCTCCATTCCATTTAAAATAAATATAATCTATTAGTGTGACGCGCTTCCATCCGTATCTAATACATTGGTTGCAAACACTATAGAAGTAGACAAAGGAGTAGCCTTTCACAGATTGTGAACAGTTGTGTTTCAGTGTTCACTTCAGTCTGTGTTTTTTATTTTTTGAGTGCACATCACGCTCCAGTTACTTGTTCAAGCACTGCTGCTTGTACTCTGCTGAGCGTGTCTCAGTGCCTCATCCTTTCATTTCTCTCCAATTGGTTCTGCTCCATTCCATTTAAAATAAATATAATCTATTAGTGTGACGCGCTTCCATCCGTATCCAATACATTGGTTGCAAACACTATAGAAGTAGACAAAGGAGTAGCCTTTCACAGATTGTGAACAGTTGTGTTTCAGTGTTCACTTCAGTCTCTGCGTAATAACCACACTTAGGCCTTATAACTTTTCTGACTTTCTTTATCAATCTACCAAGATGAAGAAGGCAGGGAGTAAGGCACGTGGTCGTGGCCGTGGAGTTTCAGCAGGGAGAGGACGTGGGGATTCTGTGGCTGCTGCCGCCCTCAGTGACACAGCATCCACCAGTTTTACCCATGAGCGTTCCTTTATGCGCACTTTGGTAGGAGCTCGGCGTGCCCCCTGCTGCGGGAAGAACAAATTGAAGCCGTTGTTGGTTGGATGGCAGCCAATGCATCGACTTCAATTCCTTCCACCTCCTCTCAGGAACACAACACTGTTGAGTAACCATCTGTCTGTTCACCGCCTGTTAAATTGCCCAGGCAGTCAGAGAGTTCTGTACAGGAGCCAGCTGAGTCTCTGCTTCTGTTCTCAGAATCTGTTGGCTCGCAAACACGGGCACAGGCAAGCAGCATTCTGCAATTTGAAGAAGAGGGAGTATGCAGTGATGCGCAACAGCTGTGTCTCTCTCAATCTGAAGAGGCGGGTGAGCCAGTGCCGATGGACAGCACACCGCAGAACGCATCTCATGATGATGATGAGACTCAGTTGCCAGGTTTTGTGGAGCATGGTGCTGCCCAGACCATCCAACAGCAGCAGGTGTTGGAAGAGGGTAGTGGAGATGATGAAGTCCGAGACCCAACATGGCGTGAGCAACAGGAAGGTGGTGGGAGCAGCTCTGAGGAAGAGATTGGCCCAACGGTACAAAGAGGAGGGAGAGGTAGGCTGCAGAATCGCTTGCATGTAGCCTCCAGTTTGGCACATGTTGGGAGCAGTTCTCTTAGAAATGTCAAAATTGGCGCTCCCATGACTTGCACTGCGTGGTCCTTTTTTGACAGACTTGTAGATGATATTTGCTATGTTAAATGCAAGCTGTGTAAGCAAAAAGTTAAAAGAGGTAAAAATATCAGTAACCTGAATACCACAAATATGTGGAAACATGTACGGACAAAGCACGTAGCTGAGTTACAAAGACACACTGGAGATGTAGGCCAACCTACAGCAGCACCTACATCTTCAGGTCGTGTTCGAGCCTCTACCTCCAGCTCACACACACCTGGTTCGGCTTCCTCACAGGATCTCCATGGAAGAACCTCGGTCACTGTTGTCCATAGACAAACTGTTATTCCACCCACAGGAGCAAGTTCACAGTCATCGTCACACTCCCAGGCCACAAAACAGCCATCGGTACCACAGGCATGGGATAAAAGACGGCCATACTCGGCAAACCATCCACGAGCACAGGCTCTGAATGCTGGCATTGCAAAACTCCTGTCCCTTGAAATGCTGTCATTCAGGCTGGTGGAGACTGACAGTTTCAGGAACTTAATGGCATTGGCAGTCCCACAATATAATGTGCCAAGCCGATTTTATTTCAGCAGGCAAGCCGTCCCTGCTCTGCAAAAACATGTCGAGGGAAACATTAAACATGCGCTACTAAACGCCGTCAGTAGCAGGGTCCACCTGACCACCGATGCGTGGACCAGTTCCCATGGCCAGGGACGATACCTTTCCCTCACTGCCCATTGGGTCAATGTTGTGGAGCCGGGTACAGATCTTGCCAGTGGCGCTGTACGTGTTCTGCCAACTCCAAGGATTGCAGGAATCCAGTCTGTACTAGTGTTGAGCGATACTGCTCGATATCTAAAAATATCGGATCAGAATGGTATCGCCGATATCACTAAATATCGTCGATATCCGATTCCGATACCGGAAGTCCCATGTAAGTCTATGGGAACAAAATATCGCAACTAAAAAAACACTTTCTTTCGTTGTAAACACAAAATATACACACATAGAATAATATATATATAATATATATATATTGTCATTGTGACATATATATATAATATATACATATATTTATAGTTTATACACTTCTACATAGTAAAATAGACTCTGATTCAATTGCCGGGTAAAGCCGTGACATACCCCATAGAAGTCGACGGGCTCGGTGCCGAGTACCCCCAAAACCTCTGGCTCTGTGCGACTCAACTTGGGCGTCACGAACAGGATTCTGTAGCTCGCTATAAGCGAGTCCTGTGTGCCTGAATTGAACTGGTTTTGTGCTTGAGAATTGCTAAAATCATCAGAGAATGTATTTGCCATTTTTCAGCCATATCTGCGTCACGACGAGGCACTGGTGAAGAAGAAGGGCGTGCTCTTCGTGGGTGTACACTCACTCAGTGGCGCGAAAACGATGGCCGACCACTCTAAATGGTACTGCAATGTAAGATCGTGCCCCACAGCTCTTGAGTTCCGCCTCCTCATCCTCCTCAGTGTGCGGAAACTAACACGAAGGTCCCGCCTCACTACAAAAGAGGGGCCCTCTCCAGATGCTAATGACACATGTGACTTGGCAGAGATGGCTAATGGACACGAGCAGAAGTGTGAAGGGATGGAGCAGTCAGAGCTCTCCCCCCACGGAAGCGACCCGATCGCCACGGAACCACCGTTGGGCACCCGGCCTGGAAACCCTCCTACGCTGCAAGAAGCGGAGGATACCCTAAGAGGCCTGGCCCGGCACCGGGAGGAGGTCGCCAGGATGGAAGCCAGCTGGCGTGCCCTAAAACTAAACTTGGAGCGGCGCCAATCCCTCTTACCTGAAGTGTCTGTACCGGAAGGTGAGGCACCCGTTCTAGTAGAGGAGTCCGTGCGGGCATCCCAGCCCTTGCAATGTGATCCGGTTGACGTTGTCGCAGTGGAGGCACCCGTTCGTGCAAAAAACGCTACACCGGCAGCACCCCAGATCCCGCTGTCTGCCCCCGTCGCTGAGACAGAAGAAGCGACACCCGTCCTCATGGAGGAGGCCGCGCAGGCACCAGAGGTCTACCTGTCTGTACCGGAGCCCCGACTGTCATCTGTTCCAGAGCCGGCTGCTTCCTCCGCAGGTGAGCGCCGCCAGGACTGTCGGGCGCCAGGAGAGCTGCCGCAAACCGGACATCGTAAGCTGCAGTTTGATGGTGGAGACATGGAGATGCTGGTGGAGGAGAATTACAACCGGCGTCAGGAGGAAGAGTGGAGACGTCGGGAGAGAGAAGCCGAGCGACAAAGGGAGCAGCGCGAATCCCAGAAGCTTCGCCAACGTCACATCGAGAAGGACCGGGCAGATAAGGACCGGATGAGAAAAGATAAAAGTACGGTGAGGGAGCCGCGGCGTAAGGGTGCAGTACGGAGCTTTAAATTGAAAGCTGGTTGGGGCTTCATCCAGGAGCCTGGACTTTATTTAGAAGTGTTTGTGACCCGGCGGGACGTTGAGACTCACCTCCCAGAAGGACACCCGGGGAGGGACCTGTTGCCAGGAGACTTGGTAACTTACACCCGACACTGGGGTTACAATGGATGGTATGCCCTAAATGTCACCAGGTGCGACCCCTGGTCCCCAGAGTGTCAGGAACCTGTGAGACCCTCGGAGCCTTCAGCCTCCCACATCCAGGCCTCTGCACAAGTGCCCACCCCACGCCGTAAATCTCCCCAGCCTCCCTCAGTGGTCTCCTCAGCAGCCCCAGCTATGGACATGATAATGATAGCTGGCCCGTACCCGGCGCCTGTTAGGCCCCCTGGGGTTCGTACAGTCCGGGACATAGGGTTCCAGACCCAGAGGGAGACGAAAGAGGTGGCCACACAGACACAGATAGCGGGTCACGACTTGACTGTACAGGCCACACGACGTCATCAGGTCCTGGTGGTCCTTGGTGTATCGGATGTTTGGCAAGCATCAGAAGAGTACCAGGTGGTACCTGGAACACCCCTGCCAAAGAATTATAAATAACCCGGACAGGGTCCCTGTATGTAAATAGTTAAATTGTTGATGTACCCGGACGGGTGAATGTTCATAAAAAAGTTTTTTAATTTAATAAAAAAAACAACACAGTTTTCATTACTTTTATTACAGTCTCATCCTGCGACGCCATCGATCTCCTGTAAAAAAAAAAAAAAAAAAACCAGCAGTATACCACCTGTCCGACGCAGTCCATAGTAACGAGTGTCCCAGACGATCCAGCTCTGCTACATCAGAATGACCTCAGAGGCAGGCAGGCAGGCAGAGCCTGTCATCCCGGCGCAGCACAGCTGATTACCTGCTTCCCCGGCGGTGACGTCATCGGACTGGTTTACGGCCGGGATTACCCTGCAGTCACTGCAGTTATCGCGAAAAACTGCATGTGACCGCCAGGGAGAAGATAATGGCGGCCATCAAGCAGTCCAGGACGTGACCGCCGGAGATCTTCTGCCAGGTAAGTGCGCTGACTCCTGACAGACCCGACTGACGGACACTCACAGTGACAGTGACAAATCCGATTCCGGTATCCGATATGACGAAAATATCGGTACTCGGAATCGAAAGCCCGATACCCGATAATTTGCAGTATCGTATCGCTCAACACTAGTCTGTACACATTGATTCCTCCTCCTACTCCAGTTCCTCAGAATCATCGCTGCACGAGCCATCACGGTATACCTCCACATGGACCCGTGAACGCTTACCTGTTGCGACCGATATGAGCACAGCCGTGGCCAAACGTCAACAGGCCATCCTGAAAATGATTTCAATGGGGAATCTAAGCCACACAGCGCAGGAGGTATGGAATGCCATCAAGCAGGAGAGCGACGTGTGGTTTTTGCCTGCGAATCTCCAGCCAGGCTTGGTAGTGTGTGACAATGGCCGAAATCTGGTGGCAGCTCTGGGCCTTGGCAACCTTACTCACATACCATGTCTGGCACATGTGCTCAACTTGGTCGTGCAGAGTTTTTTGAGGGACTATCCGATCTTGCTGGACTGCTGCAGAAGGTCCACCTAGAGTGCGCTCACTTGCGACGTTCCAGCATAGCCAGATCGCGCATTGCTGCTCTGCAACGCCGATTTCGCCTTCCTGAACATCGCATCATATGTGACGTACCCACCAGGTGGAATTCCACGTTACATATGTTGGAGCGGTTGTGTGAGCAGCAGACAGCAGTAATGGAGTATCAGCTGCATCAGGCGCAATCAAGTCGCTCTTTGCGCCGTCCACACTTCACCACTACTGAGTGGGCCTCTATGAAGGACATCTGCGACGTTTTGCGTGCGTTTGATGTCTCAACGAGGATGGCGAGTGCAGATGATGCACTAGTCAGCATGACTGTCCCCCTTATCTGCCTGCTTCAGAAATCACTGAAAGCACTAAAGGAAGAGGTTTTGGAAGAGGTGGAGGATGAGGAGTCACAAATTCTATTACCTTCAGGACAGTCAGCGCAACGTGGTTCCTCACAAAGGGCTGGGCAGGCTCACTTTGTGAGGAGGAGGAGGAGTCAATGGAGGAGGAAGAAATCCCTACAGAGGGAGGTACACAACGCTCTAGTCAGTATGTAGAGCGAGGGTGGGGTGATGCAGAGGAGGCAGAGATGACGCCTCTTCCACAGGACAGCTTTTGTTGGCCAGTTGGGAGTCTGCAGCACATGGTTGATTTCATGCTTCAGTGCCTGAGAAACGACCGCCGCATCGCCCACATTCTCACCACGTCAGATTATTGGGTGTACACCCTCCTAGACCCTCGCTACCGGGACAACTTACAAACCCTCATCACACCGGGGAACCGGACCGTAAAATGCGGGAGTACCAAGACACACTGGTGCAATCCATACTGTTGTACATTCCAGCCGAGAGAGATGCTGCTGCTACTGCTTTACAAAGCAGCTCTGTGCGTCGAGGCAGTGTAGACACCTCTACAACAAGAGGGAGCACAAGCAGCGCCTCTGCACAGGGCAAGAGCTGTATGTTACAAATGTGGCGAAGTTTTGTGACAGCGCCAGCAAGGTCTACACCATCCGAGACGGCTCCAGTCACCAGGAAGCAACGTTTCCGTAAGATGGTGACAGACTACTTGTCTTTCCCTCTAAGTGTACTCCCAGATGCCTCTTCCCCTTTCAAATTTTGGGTCTCTAAGTTGGATACATGGCCAGAGCTTAGCCAGTATGCATTGGAGGTGCTGGCTTGCCCTGCTGCCAGTGTATTATCTGAGGCGTCTTTAGTGCTGCAGGTGGTGTACTAACAGACCGTCGCATGCGACTATCCTCAGAGAATGTAGACCGGCTTACTTTTCTGAAAATGAACAAGGCATGGATATCACCTGAATTGTAAATTAATCTGTTTGGCAAGTTTTCCATGTCTCCTGTTATGTTCATCTTTCTACCACCTGAACTCTACTCCCTGGGCTACAACACCGCCATTTGTTGCTCTAAGTAATTGGCAGGGGTACTGACTCCTGGCCAGCCTGGTTACAGCACGACAGCTGTTTCCTGGCAGTGTGAACGTCAATTATCCTCCAATAAGTTGTGCTGTCGTGTTGAATTCGGGTTAGCCGACTCTATGGTGCCTGCAGTTTAGGTGATTCCTATGTGTGCTGTGGGATATGTAAATAAAGGCTGTTTCCATTGTGACAATAGGACAAGCACCCACTGTAGGACTGTGTGATTCGGTAACTGCGGACGGCTTGCGTCCTGTCAACTTACATTTTCATGGGTGCGTTCTGCTACCCGTCCGGGGTCCAGTACCGTCAACTGGTTCTCCCCAGTGCTTTGGCCTAGGTGCCTCCATCTCCGTATACGAGTTCCAGCAACGTCTGCTGGTCCTTGGTAGTGCTTTGGAGCACAGGTACCTCCTGCTTAGTAACCGTGTCACAGTAACGTCAGCTGGTACTCGGTTGTGACATTGCCTCTTTTCCTTCTGCTACCCGTCCGGGGTCCAGTACCGTCAACTGGTTCTCTCCAGTGCCTTTGGCCTAGGTGCCTCCATCTCCGTATACGAGTTCCAGCAACGTCTGCTGGTCCTTGGTAGTGCTTTGGAGCACAGGTACCTCCTGCTTAGTAACCGTGTCACAGTAACGTCAGCTGGTACTCGGTTGTGACATTGCCTCTTTTCCTTCTGCTGCCCCTCCGGGTTCTAGCACAGTCAGCTGGTCCTCGTTACTTCCATTGTCTCTTGTTCCATCTGATACCCGTCCGGGTTCCAGTAACATCAGCTGGTTCTCTGAAATTAGATGACCTTAAAGACCACCCAGAAGAAGATGACGACAACAAGGACGACGAGCATGAAGCCAACCAGCCTGAACACCATCACAAAGAAAAAATAAAAGATTACCCTGAAGAAGATCACCAACAGGACAAAGAAGGTTAAGACAAACTACAAGATACAGAACAACAGACAGAAGAACAATAAGCAGAAGATCAAAAAGCAGAAGAACATGAAGTATAAGACCAAAATGAAGAGCAAAATATATGCTCTAAATTCTAAGCAGAAGAAGACTAAGCAGTGTATGGGGGTGAGTCCGTTCCTCCTCGTGGTGCCCCTGGAAAATGCCTGCTACTGCAGGCTAAACTGAACACGGACAAATACTGTTGTAATTTAAATCTTTTGTGACAGCAAGAACGGAAGAATGAAAAATTCATACTTTTACAGATTACAAGTACAGGAATCTCTGTCACAAATAAGAATATGATGAAGAAGATGAAGAGGAAGAAGATGAAGAATTTGAATATGAAGAAGATTAATAGTTTAATAATAACAATATGAGTAATGTAAACAAAAACATGAATAGCAAGAAGTTTAAGAAGAAGATTAAGAAGGTGAAGATGAAGAATAATTTGATGAGAAAGATGATGCTGCTGAAGATTATGAAGGAGAAAGTGTGGCACTGGCAAAAGTTAAAAAGGTGAAGAGCATGGAAGTTGTGAAACATACATATTTGCCAAAATAGAAAAAAGGTTAACAACATTGTCAATTTGTTCGTCAATCCAAACGTATTTCCAAAAAAAAATATATTAATGCTATTCCAATGCATTGGGTTAAACATGTATGCCTTTATTGTCTCCTCAACCTCCCCCAATACATTCTACATTACTCTTTGTTGTTTTCCTTCATGTACAATTAACCAACAAGTAGTGTTGAGCGATAGTGCTTGATATCTAAAAATATCGTATCGAAATTGTATCGCCGATAGCACTAAATATCGTCGATATCCGATTTCGATACCGGAAGTCCAATGTAAGTCTATGGGAACAAAATATCGCAACTAAAAAAAACCTTTATTTCCTTGTAAACACTAAATATACACACATAGAATACATATATATATATTGTGAGACAGTGAAGGAATGTGTGTTGAATGGGGTGTACATTTCACCTGGATGCTTTGCTGACTGGTATAAGGGAAATGTATGGCTTTGTAAACCTAGTGGTAGAGAAAGGTCACTACACCTTACATTCATTACACACTTGCAGCTCAGGCCTGAAACCATTCAGCTGTTAATTTGGAGACCAGATGTAGGTGTCTGCAAGCACAGTCAGAGAGCTCAGCTTAGTCTGGACAAGGAGTCCCGGCACAAGAAGCAGTCTCCAGGAGTGTGAGCTATCTCAGTCTGGGTGCTCGATGTACCCCGGACACAGGAGTAGTCTCTGTGAGAATCCATGCGGATAGCTGCTGAATAGGAGGGGAGCTCTCTCAAGTCTGGACATTGAAGGTGCCTTCAGACACAAGGAGGAGACTCTGTGAAACTCCACGCTGGTAAATGCTGAACATATGTGTTGTTTTGGCCCCGGCTGGTAGAGTCGGGACCCGGATAGATAGGGAAATCTATCTAAGTGTAATTAGTGGCTAGACAAGCCTAGGTCTTCTGTTTATGATTTGTTTTATATCTGTTTGCAGTGGACTTTAATAAAGCTGGTTGCGGCCAGTTTTCACCAGAACTGCTGTCTGAATGAACTGTTTCCGTGCCACTCTGTCTACCCAGACGGCGATCCCAGAGCTAAATCCCCTGAAAAGCTTACAATATATACATGTCATTGTGACATATATATATACATATATTTATAGTTTATACACTTCTACATAGTAAAATAGACTCTGATTCAATTGCCGGGTAAAGCCGTGACATACCCCATAGAAGTCGACGGGCTCGGTGCCGAGTACCCCAAAAACCTCTGGCTCTGTGCGACTCAACTTGGGCGTCACGAACAGGATTCTGTAGCTCGCTATAAGCGAGTCCTGTGTGCCTGAATTGAACTGGTTTTGTGCTTGAGAATTGCTAAAATCATCAGAGAATGTATTTGCCATTTTTCCGCCATATCTGCGTCACGACGAGGCACTGGTGAAGAAGAAGGGCGTGCTCTTCATGGGTGTACACACTCACTCAGTGACGCGAAAACGATGGCTCTAAATGGTACTGCAATGTAAGATCGTGCCCCACAGCTCTTGAGTTCCGCCTCCTCATCCTCCTCAGTGTGCGGAAGCTAACACGAAGGTCCCGCCTCACTACAAAAGAGGGGCCCTCTCCAGATGCTAATGACACATGTGACTTGGCAGAGATGGCTAATGGACACGAGCAGAAGTGTGAAGGGATGGAGCAGTCAGAGCTCTCCCCCCATGGAAGCGACCCGATCGCCACGGAACCACCGTTGGGCACCCGGCCTGGAAACCCTCCTACGCTGCAAGAAGCGGAGGATACCCTAAGAGGCCTGGCCCAGCACCGGGAGGAGGTCGCCAGGATGGAAGCCAGCTGGCGTGCCCTAAAACTAAACTTGGAGCGGCGCCAATCCTCTTACCTGAAGTGTCTGTACCGGAAGGTGAGGCACCCGTTCTAGTAGAGGAGTCCGTGCGGGCATCCCAGCCCTTGCAATGTGATCCGGTTGACGTTGTCGCAGTGGAGGCACCCGTTCGTGCAAAAAACGCTGCACCGGCAGCACCCCAGATCCCGCTGTCTGCCCCCGTCGCTGAGACAGAAGAAGCGACACCCGTCCTCATGGAGGAGGCCGCGCAGGCACCAGAGGTCTACCTGCCTGTACCGGAGCCCCGACTGTCATCTGTTCCAGAGCCGGCTGCTTCCTCCGCAGGTGAGCGCCGCCAGGACTGGGGGGCGCCAGGAGAGCTGCCGCAAACCGGACACTGTAAGCTGCAGTTTGATGGTGGAGACATGGAGCAGCTGGTGGAGAATTACAACCGGCGTCAGGAGGAAGAGTGGAGACGTTGGGAGAAGGAAGCAGAGCGACAAAGGGAGCAGCGAGAATCCCAAAAACTTCGCCAACGTCAGCTGGAGAAGGACCAGGCAGATAAGGACCGGATGAGAAAAGATAAAGGAACCCTGAGGGAGCCGCGGCGTAAGGGTGCAGTACGGAGCTTTAAATTGAAAGGTGGTTGGGGCTTCATCCAGGAGCCTGGACTTTATTTAGAAGTTTTTGTGAACCGGCGGGACGTGGAGGCTCACCTCCCAGAAGGACACCCGGGGAGGGACCTGTTGCCAGGAGACTTGGTGACTTACACCCGACACTGGGGTTACAATGGATGGTACGCCCTAAATGTTACCAGGTGCGACCCCTACTCCCCAGAGTGTCAGGAACCTGTGAGACCCTCGGAGCCTTCAGCCTCCCACATCCAGGCCTCTGCAAAAGTGCCCACCCCACGCCGTAAATCTCCCCAGCCTCCCTCAGTGGTCTCCTCAGCAGTCCCAGCTATGGACATGATAAGTATAGCTGGCCCGTACCCGGCGCCTGTTAGGCCCCCTGGGGTTCGTACAGTCCGTGACATAGGGCTCCAGACCCGGAGGGAGATGAAAGAGGTGGCCACACAGACCCAGATAGCGGGTCACGACTTGACTGTACAGGCCACACGACGTCATCAGGTCCTGGTGGTCCTTGGTGCCTCGGATGTTTGGCAAGCATCAGAAGAGTACCAGGTGGTACCTGGAACACCCCTGCCAAAGAATTATAAATAACCCGGACAGGGTCACTGTATGTAAATAGTTAAATTGTTTATGTACCCGGACGGGTGAATGTTCATAAAAAAGTTTTTTAATTTAATAAAAAAAAAAAAAACACAGTTTTCATTACTTTTATTACAGTGTCATCCTGCGACGCCATCGATCTCCTGTAAAAAAATGAAAAAAAAAAAAAAAAGTATACCACCTGACCGACGCAGTCCATAGTAACGAGTGTCCCACGACAATCCAGCTCTGCTACATCAGAATGACAGGCAGAGCCTGTCATCCCGGCGCAGCACAGCTGATTACCTGCTTCCCCGGCGGTGACGTCATCGGACTGACTGCTTTACGGCCGGGATTACCCAGCAGTCACTGCAGTTATCGCGAGAAACTGCATGTGACCGCCGGGGAAAGATGATGGCGGCCATGAAGCAGTCCAGGCCGTGACCGCCGGAGATCTTCTGCCAGGTAAGTGCCGCTGACTCCTGACAGACCCGACCGACGGACACTCACAGTGACAGTGACAAATCCGATTCCGGTATTCGATAAGACGAAAATATCGAAACGAATTATCGAAAGGCCGATAGAGCTAATATCGGCCGATAGCCGATATTTACATTATCGTATCGCTCAACACTACCAACAAGGCAAGAATGGGTTTTTTTTAATGTCGATATTTGGTTCCCATAGACTTACATTGGACTTCCGGTATCGGTATCGGGTATCGCCGATATTTTAGTGATATCGGCGATACCATTCCGATCCGATATTTTTAGATATCGAGCAGTATCGCTCAACACTAATGGCTATACATTCTTACCTATTATTGGTCTAATAAATATATTCCATTAATAAAGTTTTAGTAATAAAGATGTGAATACTTTTCCGTCCAATTATGACAAGAGCATTCTTAAAGTGATACCTTTATTGACTAACCAGAAAATTATATGTTCGCAAGCTTTCAGAGCTCAAAGGCTCCTTCTTCAGGCAAGATTACATTGGACGGAAAAGTATTCACATCGATTTTTCTGGCTAACACGGTACCACAATATAATTTATTATTGTACACAGTAATAAAGATGGAAACATTTGCTACATGAAAAACACACTGACACCTATGGGTTGAAAAAGTAATTACACCTATGACATAAAAATGTTCTATCTCATGAAGAATATGGTTAATAATGCATTATCATTTATTATTGTTTCACATACAAACATGAATTCCATATTACTATTCTGATAATAATTATATGGATATTACTGATTGCTATGGTACGCTGTGATATTATAGGTTAGGAAAATTACCAGATTTGGTATAGAATAGGGACTGAAGACTTCAAGCAAGATATTGAATTTACGTTAATAAAGACTTTTCATATTTCTAAATTCAAGTAATTTTGAAAAGTTGCAAAAAGCAAAAGCCGAAGTCCCAGAAGGTAACAAGGCTATATGATTTCTGAGTAATAACAGACTGTGTCAATTACAATTCATTTCACCAATGACAACCACAACTGCAGTATCCACCACTGACAGCCATGATTGCAGTATCTAACCTGACAACCACAATGGCAGAGGACGATGATCATATGATGCTAATATGAACTGTGTTATCACGTTTTTATCAAGTTCCAGTGGTTTCCTATCACCTATGAAGCTTCAATGAAAGCTGGTGAACAATAAGGTCATTGTCAGGAAGCTCCAACCCTGACATGAGTCCTGTGCACTAACACTAAAGACTGGTTATGATGCTATCTTTAGCAAGGAAGAGTCATTTTAACCCTTGCCTTGCTGACCAAAGATGTCACACCTGTTCCAAGACCAGTGCGGACGGCATGGGGGATTCCAGAAATATCCAAGGCGAGCCAATGTAAGTCCAGGTCTTTAAAGGTGATACTGCTCAGATATTAAAGCTTCATTTATGGACTTTGTCTTTTATCAACATTTGAATTTATGGACTTTGATTGACACATGACACATGGTCTCTACAATATCTACATGCTTTTTAAAAGGAATTATCATATAAAGACTGTGTTTTAAAAGAACCAAGAAGAAGACAGAAGACATCAAAATGAAGACCAGATGACATCAGATGATGATGACTGGACCGGAGATACTTCGATTTAGGTTTAGGAAAGTATAATATATATTTAATATGAATATTGGTCACGGCTTACTATAACATGAATTCACATAATTATGTTAGAGTGTGTATAACAATAATCTGATATTATTATTATTATTATGGAAATTAAATTATTTTTGACAAAGAAGAAGAAAAGAAGAAAGAAGATCTTATTATCCTAAAGATGAACTTCTCTACTTTGAGGGTTCCAAATAATGTATGTCACCCTCAAAAGGGGGAATTGTTAAATATTAATTATTGGTTATGGATTTATTCTTTATAAACTCAATTCTGTACCGAGCACATTAACGTTCGCTGAGATTACAGATGCTATTTCTGTATGGTAAAGTGTCATCCCCATATATAGAGACCACGTGATTTAAGGGACATATATATAATGACTACACGAAGGTAGGGACTCTCTCTCGCTCTCTCCTTCACTCTCTTCAGACACAAGGGACATTTTACGATGACACTACGGTGAATGGACAGCTGCTATATAACCACGTGTTACTTCCCTGAGACGCTCCTGACAGAGACAGATGTCATTTACCATTCAGGACACCAAGGAAAGAAGTGTACAAGCTTTGCTATGGACAAATGGACAATCTCTTCTAACTATTTCACTCATTTTATGTTTTCCTGCAATGATGGTTTTTGGTGGACAGTCCAATAAACCACTACATTTTTTTATAAGAAACATTGTGACATTTTCTTTAGAGTATCGCATCTGGTAACAAGTCCTGGAAAAATATACAAAATTAAGCATTTTTAACATTTTGGTCTAGCCAGCCAGTCACACTTGATTTTTAGAGTGTGAATTTCTGAAAACTTGCAAGGGGCGGAATAGAAGCAAAAGAACGTCAGATGTGCAAGTTGTCAAGAAATCCACTTCGATGTTTCAGGATCAGAAAAGAACCTATGAATGAGGACTAAGGCCTCTTTCACACATCCGTTTTGCGCCTGACGACGCCCCCGGCTTTTTGCCGGATCGCCGCATCCGGCAACTAGTATGTAAATCCAGATGAGACGCATCCGGTTTTTCGCCGGATCCGTTTCGGTCCTCCGTAAAAAAAACGTATCCGTCTCATCCGGTGTATCCGGTTTTGTATCCGTTTTCGACGGAATGCGCCGGATCCGGTTTTTAAAAACGCCCTTTTTTGGGGTTCCAAACATGATTGGCTACTGTAATCCTATATATACACTGTTCCTACAGCCCATCTTTGACAGGTTGTAGAGGAGCAAGTGCAGGTTTGAGAGAAGAGCAAGTAGCAAGTGATTGGCGAACATGGATGTGATTATTGGCAATATCTTCAAGAATCTGGTGGATTTTACTGCGGAGGCGAATTGCTTGAGGTTTATAGTTATGGAGAAGGAGCGAAAGATCGAGCAGCGCATTATGCGTCAGCGCCAGCGAAGACGACGCCGTATGTGGATCCACGCCATCACAGCACAGAGATTAACCCGTGGTGTGTATAGTACACTAAACATGGAGCTGCGAGAAAATCCGGAGAAATTTTTTGCCTATCTTCGGATGAATAAAGAAAATTTTGACTTTTTGCTGGAGCGTGTTGGAGACCAAATAAAAAAATCGGACACCTATTGTCAGTTCTCGATTTCTCCGGCGGAGCGTCTCATGGTCACTATAAGGTAAGCTATATGTATTGGATCTGCTTGCTTGAGCACACTTGTAATTTTATAATTTTTTTAACATCACAGGACAACAAGGGAACCATATCAGTACACAAAAACTTGTTCAAAAACAGTGTTTTTCATTGATTTTATTATTTTTGGTATCTCCAATAGTTATAGCTGAGTTCTGCAATGTAATGCTGTGCTTGTGAAATAATTTTTATTTTCTATTTTGTTTTCAGATTTCTGGCAACTGGCGAAACTCTGTCATCTCTGCATTTCCAGTATCGCCTGGGAATTTCAACGATATCCGGCATAATAAAGTACACTTGTCGTGCTCTGTGGGACTGTTTGGTTGGAGAATTTCTTCCAGAGCCAACTACAGACTGGTGGCTTGAAATAGCGGACCAGTTTCTCCTTATCTGCCAGTTCCCCAATTGCCTGGGCACTGTTGATGGCAAACACATCCGCATTCAAAAGCCTTCAGGAACCGGATCAGAATTCTTCAACTACAAAAAATATTTTTCGGTCGTCATGATGACTATTGCAGATGCGGAGTACAAGTTTATTGCTGTGGACATTGGGTCTTATGGACGGTCAAATGACTCGCAAGTGTTTAAACTTTCTGCTATGGGCCGTAAGCTGTACGGAAACAGTTTTCAGTTTCCAACCCCTAGGCCACTGCCTCAAACAACAAAAGTATTTCACCTTTTGTCAAAAAAAGTGTACCTTTTAGGGCAGGGTTCCCCAACTCCAGTCCTCAAGGCCCACCAACAGGTCATGTTTTCAGGATTTCCTTTGTATTGCTCAGGTGATAATTGCCTCACCTGTGCAATACAAAGGAAATCCTGAAAACCTGATCTGTTGGTGGGCCTTGAGGACTGGAGTTGGGGAACCCTGTTGTAGGGATAACCTAACAAAGTACACAATTTTTGGAAAAAGGTAATATACTGTCACGCTGTCTCTGCGTACCGGAGGTTAGGGGCCTAAGCTGACCCTAAGCTGGGGCCCTGACTAATCCCTCTACCTGGAGGTACTGTTAAAGGTACAGAGGTCCAGGCCGCCAGCGTAATCCCTACCTCCTGAGGATCCCTGAACCTCAGTGATCTAGTCCTGAGAAGGACCCCGATCACAACAACAGGGAACGGGATAATATAAGCCCACACACAGTACTAGACGAATGAGACAGTACAAGGGGAAAATCAACAACCACCTTGCATACAAAACTACATAACGACAACAGAGGGAACACCAACGGGTAAGGAGATAAATGATAAAGCGAGGAAGGGAAAAAACCACACACAAAGTACACTTCACTCCAAACTCCAAAATACCCACAGCCGCTCTGTTTGTCTGCAAGGAATGCTTTCACCGACACTTCCCTAGCCGACTGGCAGGTATTTGAAGGAATCCCATTACAGCAACATTAATTGCAGCTGGGCGAGGCTGGCCTCGTCTAGCACAGAGAGAGGGAGAATTAACTCCCTCACTGCCGAAAAACACCTAGCACCAGAAACTCAGCTGT
Source organism: Oophaga sylvatica (assembly GCA_033576555.1). Lineage (NCBI taxonomy): Eukaryota > Metazoa > Chordata > Amphibia > Anura > Dendrobatidae > Oophaga > Oophaga sylvatica. Next base: position 203,305 of record JARQOD010000138.1, read on the forward strand.
GAGAAGTCAGGCTGTGCAATCGCGACGATCTTCGTAGCGACACACCCGTGACAGTACCCCCCCTTCTACGAGGGGCTTCCGGACCCTCAGGGCCGGGTTTATCTGGGTGAGTAGTGTGGAAGGCCCGAATTAATCGGTCTGCGTTAATATCCGATGCAGGAACCCACGTCCTCTCCTCAGGACCCTCCAATGAACCAGGTACTGAAGGGACCGGCGTTTCAGACGTGAATCGATGATTCTCGACACCTGAAACTCCAAGTTACCATTGACCACCACAGGAGGAGGAGGTAAAGGTGACGGTACCACCGGCGCCACATACCTCTTAAGCAACGATCTGTGTAACACATTGTGAATTTTAAATGTAGGAGGGAGGTCAAGACGGAATGCCACCGGATTAATTATAGAACTGATCTTGTATGGCCCGATGAACCTGGGACCCAGTTTCCAGGAGGGAACCTTAAGTTTTATATTCTTGGTAGACAACCATACCAGATCGTTCACACTTAGGTCCGGACCAGACACTCTCCTCCTATCAGCCATACGTTTGTATCGGTTCCCCATAGTACTCAGATTATTCAGCACTCCTCTCCACACTGAAGCAAGTGACGACGAAAATCGTTCCTCCTCAGGAACCCCAGAAGAGCCCCCCCTATTGAAAGTACAAAACTGGGGGTGAAAACCATATGCCCCAAAAAACGGGGACTTACCAGTGGACTCGTTCCGCCTATTATTAAGCGCAAACTCCGCCAGAGGCAAGAAAGAAGCCCAGTCCTCCTGGTTCTCTGACACAAAACACCGGAGATATGTCTCCAAGCTCTGGTTCAGACGCTCTGTCTGACCATTGGTCTGTGGATGAAAAGCCGATGAAAATGACAACTGCATCCCCCGCCGTGTACAAAATGCTTTCCAGAATTTGGACACAAACTGAGACCCCCGATCCGACACCACATCGGAGGGTACCCCGTGAAGCCTTACAATCTCCCCAATGAACACCTGTGCAAGAGTTTTAGCATTAGGAAGAGCGGGAAGAGCGATAAAATGTGCCATCTTGCTGAACCTGTCCACTACAACGAGTATGAGTGTTTTACCCGAAGATGGCGGGAGGTCCGTAATGAAGTCCATAGACAGATGAGTCCACGGACGCTCCGGGATCTTCAAAGGTAAGAGGGTCCCAGACGGACGGGTATGTGGGGTCTTAGAGCGCGCACAAACCTCGCAGGACGCGACAAAAGTTACCACCTCCCTATGTAAGTTAGGCCACCAAAACCGACGCGAGAGGAGATCATCAGTTGCTTTACTCCCTGGGTGTCCTGCTAAAGCTGAATTATGGTGTGCCTCGATCACCTTTTGTCGCAACTGATTTGGAACAAACAGTCTCCCTGGAGTTCCTACAGGGGCGTCCCCCTGAGCCTCCAATACCTCCTCCTCAAGCTCAGAGCATACTGCCGACACCACCACCCCCTCCTGAAGGATAGGAACCGGGTCCTCCGTATTCCCGGCCCCAGGGAAACTACGAGATAAGGCATCCGCCTTAACATTTTTTGACCCAGGACGATATGTGACGACAAAATTAAACCTGGTAAAACACAACGACCACCTAGCTTGTCTGGGATTCAGAGGTTTAGCGGACTCTAAATATAGCAGGTTCTTGTGATCGGTAATGACGGTGACCGGGTGGACTGCCCCCTCCAAAAAATGACGCCACTCCTCAAAAGCTAACTTAATGGCCAAGAGTTCCCTATTGCCGACATCATAATTCCTCTCAGCGGACGACAATTTTTTAGAGAAGAAGGCGCACGGATGCCATTTACCAGGGGATGAACCTTGTGACAATACTGCTCCCACCCCTACCTCGGAAGCGTCCACCTCAACAATGAACGGCTGTGACGCATCAGGTTGAATAAGTATGGGTGCCGAAGCAAAACATTTTTTCAAGGAGGAAAACGCTTGACAAGCCTTGTCAGACCACCTTGAAAAGTCCGTCCCTTTTTTAGTCATGTCTGTGAGAGGTTTAACTATGGACAAAAAATTACGCATGAATTTCCGGTAGTAGTTAGCAAACCCCAGGAAACGTTGTAATGCCTTAAGATCCTCTGGCAGATCCCACTCAAGAACTACCCGCACTTTCCCAGGGTCCATACGAAAACCGGATGCTGACACCAGGAATCCTAAAAACTGAAGTTCCTGTAAGGCGAACACACACTTCTCCCATTTGGCGTACAGTTTATTATCCCGCAAGATCTGTAACACCTGCCTAACATGCTCCTGATGAGACACAAGATCCGGCGAGTAAATTAAGATGTCATCCAGATATATGACAACAAACTGTCCCACTAGGTGGCGAAAGATGTCATTAACAAAATGTTGAAACACCGCCGGGGCATTACTCAGACCAAATGGCATGACGAGGTTCTCATAATGCCCCTCCGGAATGTTAAACGCCGTTTTCCACTCATCCCCCTCCTTCATCCTAATCAGATTGTACGCCCCCCTGCGATCCAACTTAGAGAACCATTTGGCGCCCACGATCTGATTGAAGAGATCGGGAATAAATGGGAGCGGATACGGATCTCGGACCGTAATCCGATTAAGCTCACGGAAATCCAGGCAAGGGCGTAGGCCTCCATCTTTCTTCTTCACAAAGAAGAACCCCGCGGCCACCGGGGAAGATGAAGGTCTAATATGCCCCTTAGCCAGACTCTCTGAAATATAATCCTTCATGGCCTGTCTCTCAGGACCAGAAAGGTTATACAACCTAGATTTCGGTAACTTGGCCCCAGGGAGCAAGTTAACAGAACAGTCATACTCGCGATGAGGAGGTAGTTCTTGACACCCTTTCTCCGAGAATACATCCTCAAAGTCCACCAGAAATGGAGGTAAGGTCCTAGGAGCGACCGCACCAATGACCGTATTCATGCAATTTTTATTACAGAAATCACTCCATTGGCTTATCTCTCTGGATTGCCAATTAATAACCGGGTTATACTTAGTTAGGACTGGGCTTCTTTCTTGCCTCTGGCGGAGTTTGCTCTAAATAATAGGCGGAGCGAGTCCACTGGTAAGTCCCCGTTTTTTGGGGCATATGGTTTTCACCCTCAGTTTTGTACTTTCAATAGGGGGGACTCTTCTGGGGTTCCTGAGGAGGAACGATTTTCGTCGTCACTTGCTTCAGTGTGGAGAGGAGTGCTGAATAATCTGAGTACTATGGGGAACCGATACAAACGTATGGCTGATAGGAGGAGAGTGTCTGGTCCGTACCTAAGTGTGAACGATCTGGTATGGTTGTCTACCAAAAATATAAAACTTAAGGTTCCCTCCTGGAAACTAGGTCCTAGGTTCATCGGGCCATACAAGATCAGTTCTATAATTAATCCGGTGGCATTCCGTCTTGACCTCCCTCCTACATTTAAAATTCATAATGTGTTCCACAGATTGTTGCTTAAAAAGTATGTGGCGCCGGTGATACCTTCACCTTTACCTCCTCCTCCTGTGGTGTTCAATGGTAACTTGGAGTTCCAGGTGTCGAGAGTCATCGATTCACGTCGGAATCGCCGGTCCCTTCAGTACCTGGTTCATTGGAGGGGGTATGGTCCTGAGGAGAGGACGTGGGTTTCTGCGTCGGATATTAACGCAGACCGATTAGTTCGGGCCTTCCACACTACTCACCCAGATAAACCCGGCCCTGAGGGTCCGGAGGCCCCTCGTAGGAGGGGGGTACTGTCACGGGTGTGTCGCTACTAAGATCGTCGCGATTGCACACCCTGACTTCTCACAGCTGAGTTTCTGGTGCTGGGTGTTTTTTCGGCAGTGAGGGAGTTAATTCTCCCTCTCTCTGGGCTAGACAAGACCAGCCTCGCCCAGCTGCAATTAATGTTGCTGTAATTGGATTCCTTCAAATACCTGCCAGTCTGCTAGGGAAGTGTCGGTGAAAGCATTCATGCAGACCAGCAGAGTGGATCGTGGTATTGTGTAGTCTGAAGTTAAGAGTACTTGGTGTGATATTTCCCCTCCTCGCTTTATCATTTATCTCCGTACCCGTTGGTGTTCCCTCTGTTTTCTGTGGTGTGAGTTTTGTATGCAAGGTGGATTTTAGTTTACCCCTTGTACTGTCTCGTTCGTCTATTACTGTGTCTAGGCATATACCTTCCAGTCCCCTGTGTTGTGATCAGGGTCCTTCTCAGGACTGGATCACTGAGGTTAAGGGATCCTCAGGAGGTTGGGATTACGCTGGCGGCCTGGACCTCTGTACCATCAACAGTACCTCCAGGTTGAGGGATTAGTCAGGACCCCAGCTTAGGGTCAGCATAGACCCCAGACCTCCTGTATGCAGTAACAGCGTGACACCATGGTGACGCACAACATCACTTGCAAAACATGCACATTATAAACATTACCAAGGGATACACTTCAACCTAGTGGAAACATGCACATTTCATACAGTAGCAGGAGGAACAACACCATCACAGCCAAAAAAAAAATACAGTACCAGTAGATCCACATAATGAATGGAAAACATGCACATTTCATACAGTAGCAGGAGGAACAACCCCATCATAGCCAAAAAAAAAAAAAATACAGTACCAGTAGATCCACATAATGAATGGAAAACAAGCACCTTTCATACAGTACCAAGGGAACAACTTCATCACTGGGAAACCATGGTGATGCACAACATCATGTCATGGGTGTATCGCCACGAGGATCGTCGCGATTACACACTCTGACTTCTCACAGCTGAGTTGCTGTTTCTTTGTGTTTGGTAATGAGGGAGTTAATTTTACCTAGCTCTTTGCTAAGACTAGGTCCAGCCTCGCCCGGCTGCTTTTGATTATGTTCTAATTAGATTCCTTCATATACCTGCCAGTCTGCTTGTTAGAGGCCGGTGAAAATGTCACGCTGTATAGCAGATATATATATATGTGATGTCAGTAATCTATATCAAAAGGGCAACATACAATATAACATGCGCATAGATATATGATAACATAGAATTACCTGACAGAATGTCCAGTGGGTCAATACAGAATCCGTTATACGCTGTCTCCGGCTAGAGGGTGGCCTGGACCTCTGTAGCTTCAACAGTACCTCCAGGTAGAGGGATTAGTTAGGACCCCAGTTTAGGGTCAGCATAGACCCCGGTCACCTCTAGCCGGAGACAGCGTATAACGGATTCCGTATTGACCCACTGGACATTCTGTCAGGTAATTCTATGTTATCATATATCTATGCGCATGTTATATAGTATGTTGCCCTTTTGATATAGATTACTGACATCACATATATATATATCTGCT